>OX467715.1:21715447-22190447 GCA_950111635.1 Agelastica alni
GAAATATACAAATGTAAAGTAATGTTTTATTTAAAAAAACCCTAAATAAAACACCTAAATCGACTCAATTAATTTATTACCTAATCTTAATCATCCGCACAAATAAAAAAATGGAGATCTTTTGCTCAAGGCTTGAATAACATTCATAATTGTACAAAAAATCCTTAAAACTAACTAAATATAAGTAATAAATATTAGCTAAAGCGTCAAATGATTGAAATATTATGAAGTAAAAAGGAACTTTAGGAGCGAGATAATTGGACGGCTTTCTACAAAAATAGACCTTTATTGTCAAAGTCTCCTTCTTAAAATTTGTTCCAACTATTAATTCACCATTTACATTTTGCACATCAACAAATGACTAACTTTGTTTAAGCAGTCCACTTATAAACTTGCGCAATTATATCTGTGGCTTGACGTAGTGCCATTAGGACACTTACGTTTAACAAGATGTTATTTTTAAATAAGTTCAACTTACTTGGATAAAACAATGATCGTTTTATTGCTAACGCGTTATTTGTCATTTCGTCATGTTTAACCTTGTCATATCGGCGAATACCTGGCTTACAGCCGAATACTTCGTGTTGATGTAGATCGCTGAACTCACTCACGTAGCGACTTCCAACACCAACCTAAATATACTAAGGCCCTCGACAGTACCAAAAAGAGTGTGTAGACCATAGGATACTAGGCATAATAGTTAGTTGCCTAACTTTAAGTATTAATTATTGATTGTAAGAGATACACAAGTCGGAAGTCTCTCTCTTCATATAAGTAAATATAGTTTAGTCAGTAAATAGGCGTATTAATGAGACACAAGTATCCCACAACACGAAGGCGTTTCTATTCCAGACAAGGCTGCAATTTATCGCCATTATTATTTAATGCGTATTCGGAGCATTTTATATTAGAATGCTTTGGAAAATGAGACCGACGGTATAAAGGTGAATGGAGTTCTGATTAACCACATCAGATATGCCGAACGACACAGTAATAATAGCCAATAGTTTGAAGAATTTAGCAAGAGTTATGAACAAAATAGTAAGGTTTAGTGAGATTTACGGACTCTCCCTCAATATAAAAAAAACCAAGTATATGAAAATATGTAAGAACGACAACACAAATGAAATCTTAATGGTTGCAGGTCAACAGATTGAAAAAGTAAAAAGATACCATTACTTAGGAAAGCTTATTACTGAAAACAATGACTATACCGCAGAAATAAAAACCAGAATTGAAAAGGCCCGTACCCACTTTATAAAAATGAAAAAAGTACTATGTAGCAGAGATTTGACGTTAGGCCTCAGACTGCGATTGGCAAAATGTTATGTACTCAGTGTGCTCTACTATGGTGCAAAATCATGGACGCTAAATGCAGAGGCAATGGATGGCTTAACTCTTTCGAAATAAGTATATTTAGAAAATTTTTAAGAATTTCGTGGGTAGATCGAATTACTTACATCGAAGTGCTAAGAAGAATCGGTAAACAAAAAGAAGTTGAACGTACAATTAAGGAAAGAAAGCTACAGTATTTGGGACACATAATGCGCGGCGAAAGGTACAGCCTCTTACGACTAATAATGCAAGTGAAAATAGAAGGCATAAGAAGCATAGGTAGAGACGAAATTCATGGCTAAAAAATCTGAGAGAATGGTTTGGTTGCAGCTCTAAACAACTTTTTAGAGCAACTACCTCAAAAGTTACGGTAGCGATGATGATTACAAACCTCCGCCGCGGAGATGGCACTTGAAGAAGAAGATTCAAGACACTAAATTGAGATACAAGAGATACTTTATACATTTTTAAACAAGTAGCCTCAATGTACACTTATTTTTGTTTATAACTTTTAATGTAGAAAGTGTTTATGTCATGACATGAATTTCTTTCTGAATTAAATATTAATTTTATACAAACAGCAACAAGACCATCACAATTATTAGCCTTGGTACTCATATACTGCAAAACAATGTTTCATTTTATAGAAGATTACACAATTTAACTATTTACATTGTGTACACAGAAAGAAACATGCTGTATGTTATATTTGAGTTGAAATATTAGATATTAGAAGTGGACAAGAAATTTTATCTTTCATTACCCCCAAATAACTTTATCAATGTAATTAGATGTAATCCCCCCATTTCCGGAACAATAATGAAGAGCTCACACATTTTAACAAAAAAAAATGTCCACTGCAAGATTTATATGAATAAAGAACCAGTGAATTGGTTAAAAATCAAATGGATGCAATTCACAACTGGATTTCCTGCCAATTTTTATGTCACTCAAAGGTAAGAAAATTTTATATTTATTTTTACTATGCACTAAAGAACCAGATAGTAAATAGAAATATGCAAAACAATTGTGCGAATTTAAACGTTAATAAATTATGCAAATTTCTAATTCTGATGTAATGATTAATAATGATTAAGGAAGTTCTAGCTCGACCGTATTAGTCAAAAGAAAACTGAAGCAAAAATTCTTAAAAAAAAAAGTTATATGACAAAGTAAAAAAAATGTTTTCAGCTTACATGAACATTCCATACCATATGAAAATCTTAAACGTAAAAACAGTTTAAATGAGTGAATTTAATAAAAATTTGTTTGACGTAGTCCCAGTTAAAAATTTAATCATAACATTGCTTCACGCGTATATCCGACGTAGTCCCAGTTAAAAATTTAATCATAACATTGCTTCACGCGTATATCCGTGTGATTTATTTATCTGCGTGTATGTGTGCCAAAAATGAGGTTATGGATGTCAGTGTCATCTCTCTCCACCATAGACAAAGGAGAGTAGACTGCGGGTCCCCGTGCTGAGAGTTCGCTCCTGATGGGAAAGAGACAGTTGATGGAGAGGTATCATGCTTGTCAGTCGTGATGAAGCGACGTTGTCAAGCCCACTAACGCGTTTTTGTGGCCTCAAAATGATTTTTTTAAATAATCTATACTTTTTTACAGTATGGTTGAAAATTTGCAGTAAAATATATGTTGTTCTTTATACACCAACCTACTTTTGTGTCAAATTTCAAGGATTTTGCATTACCTCTTCATACATTTTGATGGCTGAATATCCCGAAAGAGCTCATTTCATAGTGTATAAGTCACTGTTCATAGGCAAAATTTGCAATTTTTGATAAGCGTAATTCGAAAACGGTCAAACAATCTCAAATTTCGCTTAAGTATTCTTCAATACCTTTTTTAGTTTTTCACAAAAATTCATTTAATTTGCATTACTTCTCATTTGTGTTAGAACTACCTTAATGCACTTCTAGCACCAAGCCACAGATATGTACTTACTTTAACTATATACAGTCAAAGCTCCCTATTCACGGTTCCATTATAATTTTCAGTATTCGCGGACCACTTCTTGTATTCGTGGCTGAAAATTTATTTGTTTGTGAATCAAATAAAAGAACAAGTCATTCTGAACTTCTAAGAACCATAGGACTGGAGGAACTGCTTTAGTAGAAGAGAGAAATTGACCTAACCTAAAGCCATTCAATATTCTGAACTTCCAAAAACCATAGAACTGAAAGAGCTGCTTTAGTAAAAGAGAGATTGTCCTAACCTGAAGCCATCCGATATCCTGAACTTCCAAGAGCCATAGGACTGGAGGAACTGCTTTAGTCGTTGAAAGTCGGAATCTCAGGACCACGGATATGCATGGATTTAATATGATGAAACAAGTACCTACGATTGGTCAGCTCAAGGTCAATGTAAGTGTAGGAACTAGCACATCACCAATGAGAACAACCTATAGAAATGGCGCATAAACGTTTATATTTGAAATGGAAGCTTTGTAATTTATACTATGGAACGAATAAAAAATATAAAATTACATTATATGATAGTTTTTAAGCATGAAGGTTAAAATTATGCTGTTTCCAAAATTTAGTAGTCTCCCCCCATTGAAAGACCAGCAAAACTAGAAAAAAATAACTTAATTCTTTAAACTATTGCCCGAGTCTGATAATAATTATTGCATGTTGTTAAAAAACCCTTTATTAAATTTTTTTTTATTTTGCAACCTTGGAACGCATCCCCTATAATCCCATGCAAATTACCATTCCTTATTAACGGAGCTTTGACTGTATTTTGACACCTGTTAAAACAAACTAGGAATTGAAGTATAAATAATATTGATCCATTCAAATTAAGTAATTTTTTAGAAACAAAATGACTTCAGTTTGACGCTCTTAAATTTTAAAAAGACAGTAACAAAATTGAAAGTTTTTTGTATCAGGTCTGGAAACATACCAGCTATTTAATATGGGTGTATTTACATTTACTAAGTATCATACTGCATTTAAACGTTAAAATACAAAAAACTGTACAGTCACAAATCACTCTTGCTATATAAAAATGTTTTTTAACTGTCCCAATAATATATTGGAGATTAGATAATTAAATTAGTGCGATGTCATGGGGTTGATCCCAACAATTTTTTTGTATCATCAGGAATGGACTTCATGATACTATCGTCACCTTGAACAAAAATAAAACATTTTAACTCTAACAACTTGAATTCAAGAAATGAAATTGGACAAGAATATAGGGTCTTTAGACGGAACATTTCAAGGTCCTTTCTTAGTAAAAAAATGAGCCGTCGCAGGACGTCTGGCAGATGTGAAACATCAAAACTATTGAAATGAAACTACTATACGCGCGCAGCGAGTAAAAATTCAAGGACGCGTCACACGAGTTGGCGAGACGATAATGTGTAACGATTCATAAGGCTGTGACACTAGAGACCTACAGTCATGGAACTAGACCTACTGTATTTTCTCGTTATCTTGACACAATCGAATCAAGAATGTATGTATCGTATTTTAGCTACCATAAACCAATTGTATCAACTGTAGCTATTGCACCAACTACACAAGATGTACAGGCTATTGAAGCACCCAGTAATGTACAGATTACAGAAATAAATTAAAAATAATATTTTTATGCAAACAGTAGTGTGTCTTTCCATAAATACTTCATTCCAATCTTTATAATATTCCTTATATATTCAGTATAATTGAATTTAATCCTAGCCAATTTAAACATTAAAATTTTCACTTCTAATATACGCACATAGTGCACACAAAAAAATTAAGTACTTACTACTGCTGAATATCACTTCATACTTCTCTTTGATGTTAAATTTGAATGCTTAAGTATTATAAATTTGTAACTAACAATCTTACGAAAAATTTTTAAATAGCGCATTGTTTTTGACAACTGTCATAACTTCGGTAATTTTCTTTATTTTTCGTTAAGACGATATTGACATGCCCGCCATATTAAAAAATCTAATAATTCTACTCACACTGTTAATATAAATTACTTTGCAACAAAATTTTGGGGACAATTTTAATTTGACTTTCCGACATAATTTACATTGAAAGTAACAAAATATTTCAATTATGTATTACCATAAATTATTTAGTTTTTAAATAAAGTGAAAAACTAACATTAAATTATCGTCCGTCGAACGGTGTAATCAACGACAAATGTTCGCAGAAAGTGCCTAATACAATGTAAGAGAAAGTATATGAGAGATATGTCGTCACTTATTTATTGGATGTGTGGGGACACTGACAAAGCGGTTAATGGCGGGCGTGAGCAATTTCGTCTTAAGATCTCATTTTTTAGTTACTACAGCCAAGGTTTGCCAAATATTTTGGGTCGGACGGAAGACTGACGGTCGCCACGCCGGAAGCCGCTTTAACTCTTAACCCGCGGCATTAATGTTTCACATAAAAAAATCTGTTGAATTTAAGTACAGGAAACTCCTATAGATATTAAAAAAAAATTTAATTGACTATTTAACATTAGTAAATACACAGTGTGCTATTTAAGTAAAAAATGCCACTCCGCATGTAAGTCAAATTCAATTAAAGTAATATAACGCCCTGAATGTTGTAATGAGAATAATAGCATTTTATCCGATAGCTTAACGTTTTAAGTACATATGGCCAAACTTATGTAAAGTTTACGAGAGACAGAAAATATGAATGTGACATTGAACGAAGCGTGTTGACAGGGCCACCAATGAATGTGGCACTGCATAACTTTATGAGCAGCCAGAACATGTTAAAAAAAGGCATGACTAGCATAGCATAGAGAAGTGCTGGTCCCTATACTTATGTATGGTAGTGAATGTTGGGTTTGGCATAAAAAAGTAAGATCAATGCTGCGGTGATGAGAAGTCTCGTTTTATTTAGTTTTATTTAAAAAAAACCTAAGAAGTTATATTAAACTTCTTACATGTGGATCCCATGTATAATCTAAACTTATTTAATTTGTAGCATTAAAGCCTTTGAATAAAACATTAAGAAAGGACCTTGAAATACCCCACCCTGTATATGTAGCTTGTTTTAAAAGTTAATGGAATTAAAATATACACCAACCTTTTTCTGATTTGACTTCCTCTTTAACCTTGTCATCCTCCTTATTTTCACTGCTTTTGTCTAAACGCGGACGTTTTCTACCTTTGTAACTTCTATTATCTCTCCTATCACCTTCTCCCTCATCTTCACTATCCGAAAACTCATTTTCAGGAACAATTCTCTTGTCCAAGTCTTTTTGAGGCAATCTTTCATCTTTGTCTACTTTGTCCTCGTTATCAGACTCCTCATTTATTGCATCTTCGGGAATTGCTTGTACTTGCACTCCAGGGGCATGAGGTAGCATTCTTAAATTTTCAAACAGTCGTGTTTTGATTTTCTCCAAATATTCTGGAGTATTCTGGTTTGCCATATTGCTTGGACTGATATGTAATTTGAAGTCGGGTCCAAAATATTCAAAGTAATCATTATAAGGAAGTTCATTAGCAATTTCAACACCTAGAGCTACTGAAGTTTCGTAAGTCCAAGCTCTTGAAACGTTGCGAATGGTGTATCCACCTCCACCTACCATCATAAATGGTAAGTTATATTTTTTTACAAATTCAACACATTTCCCATGACCTTTGACTGTAAGATTGAAACAACCCAAACGATCTCCTGTTAACGAGTCAGCACCACATTGCAAAACTACTGCACTTGGTTGAAAAGTTTCCATTACTTTGCTTATTATGGGTACAAATATGCTTTCATAAGCTTCATCATCCATTCCATCTCTTAGAGGAATGTTCACTGCATAATACTTCCCTTTTCCAGCTCCTATATCTCTTAAATCACCTGTACCAGGAAAATACTCTCCGTATTTGTGAAACGATACTGTCATCACTCTATCAGTAGTGTAAAAAGCTTCCTCAACACCATCGCCATGATGTACATCAATATCAATGTAGAGAACACGCTGGTGGTATTTTAAAAGCTCCAATATTCCCAACACAATATCATTAACATAACAGAAGCCTGAAGCTTCCGATTTTTTAGCATGATGAAGACCTCCACCCCAATTTATGCATATTTCTGAAGCTTGTTTATTAAGCTTTACAGCAGCTGCCACTGAACCGCCAGCTGATAGTTGACAAAACTCATATAGCCCATCAAACACAGGACAATCTTCGCCAACATTAAATCTCTGCATTTGTTTGTTATACTCTGACATATTGTCTGGACGAATAGATCTTAAAAATCTGATGTAATCATCAGAGTGAAATTTAGTCATCTCTTCGGCAGTAGCTTTATGGGGTCTCTGTGAAACAAAAAATCAATTTTGAATTCGTTACAGTTAAGTACTTAATAAAAAAATAAATTTATTTATTTAAATATTTTAAACTTTAGGTAAACAAGATTTTAAAAAAATATAAATACAAAATGAATAAAGCTTTATTTGTTATACTAGGATTTAATATAATTAACTCTTGAGCAAGGGGGAAGGCACCGCCGCCCATCACGGTATCACAACTGGCCAAAAGGCCTAAGTGGGTTCCCTCTGAACCACCGTTTTAACCTAGCCTAACCTAACCTAACTCTTGAAAGAGTGGAACAGTACTGTTACCTGGAAACTATAATCAATGAACAATGGGACAATGAACAAGAAATAAAATGCCTTATAGGAAAGGCGAGAACCGTTTTCAACAAAATGAGTGCCATCTTTAAAAACCACAGCCTATCACTAAAAACAAAAATGAGACACCCGAGATGCTATGTCTTCTCCTTATTACTATATGGAGCAGAGTCCTGGGAGCTCACCGAAGCTACCACTAAAAAAATTGAAACTTTTAAAATGTGGCTGTACAGGAGAATACTCGGAATAAAGTGGATAGATCAAATAACGAACAAAGAAGTGCTCCAAAGAATGAAGAAAGAAATGGAAATCATGTACACCATTAAGTGCAGAAAGCTCGAATACCTAGGACATATCATGAGATATCAACACCGATACTCCCTACTACAGTCCATAATTCAAAGAAAAGTCACAAGGATAAAGAGGACCCGGCAGGAGAAGAATCTCATGGCTGCGGAATCTACGAACATGGTACAAGAACACCTCAATAGAATTGGTTGGAGCAGTTACAAACAAGATCATAATTGCCAATATGATTGCCAACGCATAAGTACTTAAAGAACAAGAAACTCTTGAGATATTAATTTTTGTTTACTTAATTTTGAGCTATAATTGTTAGATAAAGCAACGCTAGAGGGTTTTCTAAATCTTTTAAATCTTAGAAAAAATGTTTCACAAACACATGTGAATTAAAAAGTACAAACAGTTGTACAAATATCTAAAGTTGGAATATATCTTTGATGTAATATAAGTATTGCAATGTATATTTCATTGTTTCACTGTAAATCAAATAACTCCATTTACAGATATTTAGAAATAGTGTTTCACTTTAACGTGAAATGGGAATGAAAATATTTTAAACAATTAGTCATATTTTGCTAATATTTCCAAGGCAGATGCTCCAGAGAAATAAAAACTTGTACCACCACTGACCACATAAACAACTCAACACGCTGATCAGTCTCACCCATTTACTCTCAAGATTTATACTACAAGGAACAATCTCCATCAATAATCCTTCTTTAACAGGGCTGCTACAGATTGGAACAAGCTTCCAAAATCAGTTTATCCAGAGAACTATGACATGCAACTTTTCAAAAAGCGGGTCCACAATCATCTCCTTTCTATAATCCCTCCCCCTTCTAATAGTCGCAGTGCGGGCAGTCCGCGGCCCACGCATAGGTCTAACCTTTTTGCGACTATTTTCAGTAAAAAAAAAAAATTAAAAATGTGTGTATTGGTTCTCAATTGCACAACTGCATTTAAATAAGATGAACGTTGAGGATGGTTGCTAACGAAACCGATTCTTTCACTAATATTTGGCGTTCGTGGATAACATATAAAGAACTGGAGTTTGCAATCACACTTGCGTCTTGTAACAATGACGCTTGCAAATGTTTAATTATTTGTTGTAAAATTACGAGAAACAAAACTTTTAATAAAAATATAAAATCGCCCGACTGTCCGCACAATTTAACGTGGCGGCCCACGTGTTGGCCAGGACTACTTAAAATCAAACCTCCACCTTTTAATACTTACATAGATTTCCATTTTACGGTAGAGTCCATAATTCAAGAGCAAATTATGAGTCATACGTATACGATGTGGTTTCATGGGATGGCCCTGTCCATAATAGTAATTCCCTATATCACCTACAAATAAATTTAAAAGTAACAAAAAGAAAAATAAAATAATTAATCTTGGCGGTTCCCATAAGAAACTAATAAAATGTATCGGTCAACCGTAGAAATGAGCATCATGCATACGTCACGTTATGATCAGACCAATAGCAACGCGTCATTTCTACGGTAGCTTTAGTCTACCGACAATTTTTTGGATTATAGTTTCGAAAATCGTACTACACTTAATTGGGGGGGAAGAAGCATTGAAAACAACCAAATTTTTAGTTAAAATAATAATGTAATAACTTTTTTTTATTTTGTAAATTTAATTTACTTACTGTCGTAATAATAGCACACTCGTTTCCTACTGTGCGGTTGAGTCGTCATTATTACCGCCGAAAATACACTAATTTTTTATTAATTTTTAACACACTTAAAATTAGAGTATATCACTAAATATTTAAATACTAGAACCAACAACCATCAAAACAACGTAGTTAACTTTAACCCGTGCATTAACTTTTGCTGGTTAGTTGTTGACTGTTGACTGATGCTTGAAATTTGACTTTTATAGTTTAACTGAGACAGATAACATTTAATCCATGATGACCAACCTCTTCACAAAATTGTAATACCAACTGTAGAAAATAAAATTAAACATTACATTGGAGATGGTAAACCAGAAAGATAGTCGACTTTCTTTATATTAACCGGATCATTTTTATCCTTCCCTGACTTTGCCTTCCTGGCCTAAAACTCAGTATTTTTACAAAAATTACTATTTTTCAAGAAGAAATAAAAATAGAATAGAATGCACACAACACAGAATAAGCCAGTTGTTATAGATCTCTGGTGCAAATGAGTGATCACAAATATAAAAAATACACTGGATTTACTTTCGTGTAAGATAAAAAAAGATGCTAAAAAAGTTCATTTTAAATAAAAAACGAAACATACATAGTTCAAATGTCTCTTTCATTTGTCAAAAAAATTAGCTACTTAACTCGTTCAACAAGTATTTAACCAATAAATAAAATATTTAAATAATTTATAATCTACGGGCAAAGAGCATAAATATAAATCACGGGACACTTTGTCGATTATAAAACGTAGTGTATGTATGTTGACTCTCCAAAAACCCTAAGTAAATATAAATAATCGGTACGTTTTACAAAGCAGCTAATTATTAGTCTAATAAATTTCAATATCAAATGCAATCATTAGTAAATTTAAATACACTAATTTCAATATTTATTTGTTTGCCTTTTATTTAACACCTAAAATATTTTGTCATGAGATAATCATATAATCATATCGGTATTGAGGCTACATTTAATACATTCAACATCAGGATCTAGAAAGTTTTAAAATGAAATTTGCAGAACACTTATCAGCTCATATAACACCAGAATGGAGGAAACAGTACATAAATTACGAAGTAAGTAAAATAAATGTACTTTTGTTAATTAAAATTATGGTAGTCACTCTTTTTTAGAAAATTTGTTATACAATAATTGACCTTTTAAAATAAATCTATGTATACACATTCTTTTTTTGTTGGATTTGTTATCTACAATTCTTTTTTTTAAAAATTGAGCTTATCAGTTTATATTTATAATAATGCCCTAATTCAATCCCTTATTTATGATTAACAATGAATTTTTATTTATAAATATTTTATTTATACATTTTAATTTTAAATCATTTTATGCAATAAATATATTATTAGATTACTTTAAAACTATTGATAATTACAAACACTTTAAGAAAAATTACTGATCATGTAACTTTACAATTAGCAAACTCATTGTATTGTATTTAGGAAATGAAAAGTATGCTCTACTTGACTGTAGAAGAAGCACCATCAGAAGAAAGTGTAGAAGTAGAAGTAGTGACGAGACATTTAGCTAACTTTGAGGAACAATTTTTTTTATATTGTGATAAAGAACTAAAAAAAATTAATACCTTTTATTCTGAAAAATTAGCTGAAGCTACCAGAAAATTTGCAAATTTAAATAGTGAATTAAAAGATTCACTTAATCACATGAGTTTAGGAAAAAGGAAAGTTGAAAATAAAAGAACTGTCCCCATAAGAAAATTGCAGGAACTTAAACTGGCCTTTAGTGAATTTTATTTGAGTTTAATTTTACTTCAAAATTATCAAACTTTAAATCATACAGGATTTAGAAAAATTTTGAAAAAACATGACAAGGTAAGATAAGCAGTATTACAACGAATAACTAGATTTAAATGTGTACATTTACTTCTTGGACCACAAGGAAAAAATTAAGTTAATCATGGAAAATAATTTTGTAGCTATTATCTACAGATGTTGGTGCAAAATGGAGGCAAGAACATGTAGAGACTTCCCACTTTTTTACAAATAAGGACATAGATAAATTGATCAATGATACAGAAAATTCGGTGACAATTGAACTTGAAGGGGGTGATAGGCAGAAAGCAATGAAAAGATTAAGGGTTCCTCCTCTTGGGGAGCAACAGTCACCGTGGACAACTTTCAAAGTTGGTCTTTTTTCAGGATCTTTTATAGTTTTATTAATAGCTGTGGTTTTATCAGGTAATTTTAAAAACCCTCCTTTAACTGATGTAGTATAAGATATACCATAGGTACTAGGGTGGCCCTTAGTTACTCTTGTTTGAAAAAATCTGTGTAAAATTCCAGCTCAATGAGATAAAGGTGTCGCAATAGCCTTGAAAATGGAAAAAATCATAAAATCACAGATATTTATTTTATATTTTTATCTCACGAAAAAATAATTATTTGCAAAAAAGTATTATACCTACACAAGTTGTAGATATAAAAAAATGCATTTATTATTATTTATCATTTCTTCTCCTATGACCAACAATTTTTGAGAAAAATGTGAAAATCACTTCTTTTGTTACAAATCCAGGCATCGTTTCAGATAAATGTAAAATTGGTGAAAGGAATGCACAATTCATATTCTGATTGCTACTATCGAGGCATTGGGTCTTGATATTCAGGAATATATCATAAACAGAAGTTGCATTCATAGTGAGATAAGAGAATGCTGTGGTGCTGTGATGTGGTTACAAAGATAGATAAAGGAATGCTTAGATGGTTTGGACACGTAGAAAGGATGGATGAAGGAAGATTGATGAAACAAATTTATAAGGCGAGTGTGAATGGACAAGTCGGTAGAGGTCGACCTCAGAGAACATATCTTGATCAGATCAACATTGTTTTGAAGAAAGGCCAGGTCAAGAGTACCATCAACCGACGAGAATGTATGAGAGCACTGATGAAAGTAGAGGAAGCAAAAGATGTGTGTAAGATCCGTAGCAAGTGGAAGGAAGTGGTCTCTGCCTACCCCTACGGGAAATAGGCGTGACTTTATGTATGTATGTATGTATTCATTTTTATAGAGAAAAAATATGTGAAGATAAGGCATCTGAAATTAAGAAACACTTCAAGGATTTCGTGCGTATAGAAAAAGTAGCCAAGAAAATCGGGCTTCATGTGAATGAAGTGAAAACAAAATACATCCACGTCTCTAGAAATCCTACATGTGATCGTCTACGTCAAAATGTGACAATAGGCGAATTTAATTTCGAGCATGTACAAACCTTTCAGGACCTTGGGGCAATAATAACAGCGGATAATAACATACATGAAGAAATCAAGCATCGCATCACCCAAGGAAATAAATGTTACTTCGCCTTACAACCATTCCAAACACCTCTCTAGAGCTTCAAAGATCATCTTGTATAAGACCATTGTCAGGCCTTTAGTGACATGTGCATGCGAAACATGGACCATGACCATAAGTGATACCCAAATAATAAGACATTTTGAGCGGAAGATACTTTGAAAAATCGTGACTTCCTGTGATTCTTTCAAATGGCAATACTGAGCAACTTTTCGGAGTGTCTGTATTGCAATCTGGAACTGCAAAGGAGCAGACATCTGCTTTTTCTGAAACTCTCGCTGAATGGGGTCTCCAGAATTATGTTAAAGCATTTGTTTTTGATACGACAGCAACGAATACTAAAAGTTTTAGAGGTGCATGCCTATTGATAGAAATTATTTAAAAAAAAAATCTTTTGTATTTTGCTTGTAGACATCACATAGTTATATGAAATTGTTCTTAGAAGTGTTTTTGTTCATAATTTCTGATCCGGGATTTAAAATGAAAAGATCATGAGACACTTGAATCAGGGCAATAAATTTTTATTTATTTAACGGGAACTAGCCCAATTCACATAAAATACAATTATGAAGTTACAATTGTGAAGTAGAAGCAAACATAGCAGTTAAGACGATTTGAGTTGATTGGTAAGAGATCAAAGGTTGAATAAAATGCACATTAAGATATAAGTAATGAAATAATAGAATGTAACACTCGTTACTGGAAGACTCGAGGAGAAAGATAGTGGATGATTATGGCTCATATTGTTCTAAGCTGGGACTTAAACGCAAAAGGACAATTTGAAGAAGTTTAATTGACTGTGATTATTCGTAGTTCTTTGGAGCTATTATATCTATAATTGGTTCTGTAAAGGAGAATATGAAAAGTACTATTATTTCTAGTGGTACATGAAGGCACTTTAAGATGTATCTTGGTTAGTAGCTCTGGACAGTTTAGTTTACTGTTTAGGATATTATGAAGGAATATCAAGTCTCTCTGGTTTCTCCTTTTAGATAGTGATGGTAGGTTTAGGGTTAGCTGTTTGAATGTGGTCACGGAATAGTTGTTGTTTGACGTTTAGGTAATTAAAAAATTTATGTTGAACACGTTCAATTCTATCTGGAATTCTTGACTTTATTAGAGATACTTTGAGCGAACAGCAGCCTAGAGAGGATTATAGGTAACTTTTAGAATTAAGAGTTTTTTTGGCAAAACACCATCTTGTGGAATATCTTTCTATGTTCCCGGGCCTTTCATCATGTGAGGTGGATTGCTTGAAAATCTTTCTGTTTTGTGAATATGTATTACCGCAAAAACAAACAACATAAACAATATGTGCTTTAGATTGTAAGATATTTTTTACGATAGTTTCCAACCTGGGGCTTACCGATATCTATAATTGTGGATTATGTGGAGAGGAGGAAACTAGCCTTCTTATCCTTGGCCAATGCCAAGGCTGACTGTGCTGGGCTCAGCTTTACTTGGGCCCGAGCAATTAAGGCAATTATCGATTAAAGATCTGGTCCTTTTTTGAAGGAAGACGGGTGTAGCAGATCGCTAATGGTTGTCATGGGGAGACTTGATGGACATTGTCTGAATGCCGTTGGCTGGTTTTGGAAGGAACCGCCCCCCAGCTTATTATTATTATTTCAGACTCTAAAAAAGCGACTATCTCTGCGTCAAGATTTGTAGTAAAAAAAGATATTTTCACGTTTTTCTCAGAAACCGTCAGTCGTACACAAAAAACTAATAGATTATATTATAGGCATTTTTAATAGTTCTACAACTTTTATAAAACACTTTTTGCATATAATTAATATAATTGATTTTTTCTGTGAATTTATGATTTTTTAACTTTCAAAGTCTTTGCGGTACCCTTTCCCTTTAACCGATTGATCTGAAATTTTATTTATAGGTAATTTTACCAATTTATGACGGTATGAGATTAATCACCGAGGCATCGACTTAACGGGCGCACTGTGTTGAGAGGTACATTAGTAAATTTCCCTAAGATTTAAACCCGAAAATTTGTTGTTTATTATTATGCTTTTGTTAAGAGGTTTTATTTTTATTTTTTGCTTTATTATGATCGTTGATGTATCTCTCGATGAGTTTTTTGGTTAGAAATAGGCACATATTGAATTATGTTTAAAGGGAATGAAACAAAATTAAATTATCGGTACAAATTTAATAAATATGTCTAATCGTGTAGTACTAACGGTATTATCAAGCATCAGATTTATAGTCATCATAATCGGAATCACTGTCGTCGCTTTTCTCATTCGTATTGTAAATGATAACAGTATTAACTGCTTCGAGACGGTTTTTACGAACCCACCATTCCTCTATTAAATTTTCACATTTTGTGACACATTTTTCCCAAATTTCAAGAGTGGCAGTATTAAGGCTCGTTGCCAGGTTTTTAAACAGCCTTATCACTGTAACCATTAGATTGTGTGATTGTGATGATTGTCATAAGTTTTACATATTCCCCCAAATATTCTCAATGGAATTAAATTGGCAATGATAAGGTGAAAGTCTTAGCACACGATGTCCATAACTGAGTATAATTTGATCCACTTTATAAAATTTTTCTCTTTCGTGCCTTTTAGCTATCGATATTAATTCCGGCTTGAAGCAATACTGTGGAAATGAAATATTTTCGTTCGTTAACCATTCTTTTATTTTTTGTACCGTCCGGGAGTTTGTTGGTTGCTTATTTAAAATTTCCGAATGAGACGGAGCATTATCTAATAAAATGAGAGATGGTTCATGTAACGATGGTAATAGTTTCTCTTTAAACCATTTCACAAATATCTCTGTATCCATATTTTCATGATAATCGGCCGATTTTGATTTTGAAAATAAAAGATCCGCCCCATCAACAAAACCATGCCTTTCACCTGCATGCACAATAATGTGTTTTTTTTTTCTTCACCGTCGGTTATAAACTTTGTTATCGTCCTGCCAAATTTTTTTTGATCCACCTTTAGTAAAAATCCAAGTTTCGTCCAGATAAACAAATGAAGTGCATTCTTGTTTACAGTGAGTAGAATTTCTCAAAGATTCAATTCTTTTGTGCACGATTCTAGCTTTTTCACACAAAGCCTTTCGGTTGTTTTTATTTTTAAACTTCAACCCTATTGACCCTTAATTTCCAAACAAGAAGTCCCTTATAAAATTTGTTTAAAAATATTAGGGAAATTTACTTTCGCACTTCTTAAATGTACAGTTGAATACTGGTTATCAAGTTTCTAACGTTAATCCTAAACCACCGTATATTCGTGAAATATGCTTTAGATTTTTTTATGCAATGGGACCAAACTGGGGAGGAGCGCAACAAAAATTTAACTCTGAAAAATAAGGGCCACCCTAATACGTACTTTAGATTACAATTAAAATCACTTATTTCAATACATTGCTTAAAAGATTTGATACTAATATAAGTGTTCATTATTAAAAGGCATGTGCTAAATTAATCTATAGGGAAAGTACTTTAAAACTGACAAATGCAATACGTATTGAAAAATTGTTACAAAACCGCTTATTTTTCCAGCTGTTTTTCACGAAAATTCCAGTGAAAACTTAAAAGTGGCTTTCCGGCTGTATAGAGGTCCATTACTCATTATAGAAATATTATTTTTAATAGGAGTTAACATTTACGGTTGGCGATCTTCGGGAGTTAACCATGTACTTATATTCGAATTAGATCCAAGAAATCATTTATCCGAACAACATCTCATGGAACTTGCCGCCATTTTCGGAGTAGTATGGGCCCTGAGTTTATTAAATTTTTTGTATAGTGCTACTTTAAGCATTCCACCTTACGTGAATCCACTAGCTTTGGTTTTTATAATGATCATATTCCTGGTCAATCCATTAAAAGTTTTCAGACACGACGCCAGATTTTGGTTTCTGCGAATCTGCGTAAGTATATTTTTGATTAAAATTAATAATTAAGGAGATTCGGGGGTCAAAGAAAAAATGTAGCCAAGTTTTTAAAAAACATGTAAGTCTTTAAACTTGGTTATTATAGTTCTTTATATTAAATTATAATTTTTCACTGATAAAAAATTTTAGAAAAATTAAAAAAGATGTCGCTCCTTTAACATGGGTTCTTAAGAGAAATCATGAGTTCTTGATATTAAAATAAACAAAAACATTGTAAAAAATGCAAAATTCGATGAAAAAACATACCTATGTGTAGTTAATTTAATAACGAAGAGTTTGGGTGCTTAAAAAGTATTATCGACCGTCTAGTTTTTGAAATATTTTATTTTTAACGATGAAAAAAAATTATTTACGGCGTAAGAACGTGAGCTTTAAAGAAACGACGGCAACGGCGCATTCGTGAAGACAACTCAAGTCTCAAATCACTCATGTAAATATACATAACCTGTGTGTTGTGCACTAACCAAGAAATAATGATTAGTGAAAGTGAAAAGTTAATAAATATAATGTTTTGTAAGTAATAATAATATGTTATATAGTTAATATTAGTGTAAAGTTTTTTGTACTTTAAATAAATATGACATACATATTTACAATTTGATCTTAACTAATACCAGATTTGCATAATCTTTTGTGCATAACCAAGCTTAAAACATTTTTTATCAGTGAATGAGAACTTAGTTAAGTATTTCACATTCTTGATACTTTTAATTCTTAATAAAACATCCTGGATAGTTTTTTGTGTTTAATAATACCTTTTACTTTAAGATAAGTTAATGACAGATTTTGTAGCATTTCTACATCGTAACAGGCATCGTGTGCACCATCATCTGTCATTGATAATAAATCACTGGCTAAATTTGTTAATTTAAAACTTTCTTTGCGATTTGGGTATTTCAATTTGACGTAGTTGTTTATCCATTTTAAACGTTTGAGTTTATGTTATTAGCTATCAGCTGCTGCTAATAAAAGTAAACACACGCTAATTTCATTGCCAATCTCATGGCAATTTGCGCTGTTGCCACGTTTTTTCATCATATTATTTGAATAAAACCATATATTTTATTAAATTATGATTAAATATGATATATCAATTAATTTTATGATTTTTTTGTAAAAGTATATTTTTTATTTGAGGTTGGCAGCGCTGATTATTTAACTTGTTCAGCATAGGACCCTCTCGCGTCCCGCTTCATCACCCCGCTCTGATCACCGAACCTCCTTAATCTGCTATTATTATGCAAAAGTATGTTTAAATTTGGTTTATTTAAATGTAGTAGAAGAATTATGAACTCAAAATTAACGTAACAATGTAAAATTATCCAAAAAATTAATTTATCTTTTTCTTATGTCCGTTTTAGAAGTTTATCGAATATTTGAAGAGTAGTTTATGCATACTTTGTCTCGTTAATGATAGTTATCAAAACAATTAGTTTAGATTTACAGTTTTAAAGAATTTGTTAGAAGATAAATAATTTTGTGCGATAGATTTTCGTTAAAAGTAAGTTTAAAAATTGTTCCTTTTTTGCAAGTAATCGAACAAGGAATTTAACTAAACAAGATGTAGTGCGGGCATCAGTTTTATTGGATAAGGGATATTGTCCGTCTTAGAACAATGTTACTTACAATGACCTAAAAAATCTGCTTAGTAGTGCCGTCAACAATGTAACCTCACAGTCATGGATAAAATGTATCAAACATGTAGTGAAAGAAGAGGAGAATATGTGGAATCTTGATAATTGCATTGAAATTACTATCGAACCCGTAGTTGTGGATCTATAGAAGATACTACTGATGAATCTGAGAAGACATAGACGACTCAGATTAGAAAAAGTTAACATTTATCTTCACATATTTTATATATTTAATACAAATAAGTATTCAATTATTTTTAACCATTTATTACTATTACAATCATCTCAAAAGACTATTACAGTTTATAACAGGGATATATAAAAAATATATTATACATTTGAGTGTACGTAACTTAAAACTATAAACGTGTAATATCAATTTAGTAATGTAAATTATTATTCTTCAAGTCATGTCAGAGATAAGTGAGATAACTCATATAAAATTTTTTAGTCCTTTATACTTTTTGATAACATTAATAATAGGAAGACATAATATGTAACATATTTTCGTATTCAACTTATTCGATAATTATTGCCGGTTTTCCTCATCATGGGCATCTTTAAAATAAGAAAAGAACTTTTGTGACATCTACTTCGTTCTAAAATGCTGAACATGGGAACAATAATCCCTTAAGATTTCATCCAAAATTTAATTAGAAGCATGCATAGACGCATAAATGCTGTGATCCGAAGTAGAGGAGGCAACACACGCTACAAGTGTCGCTCTTACACCAATAATTTCGCTGCTAGTGTCCTATTTACACCATAATTTATTTTTTCAATATTACAATTTTGTTATAAGTCTCAAGAATATTTTTAATTCCAATCTTATAGAGAAATATTGAAGCTAATTCACTTTTAAAGCATCCGAATACGTTTTTTCTAAACTTAAATGTAACCAATGTCCATAAAAAAATTATTTGTATGATTTATGTTGTTGCGTTAATGAAATTGTAATAACTTTGTGGTTATATTTATTCAAAATGCAAGATATTTCAATGCCACACGATGTGGAAGACTACTTTCTATGTTAAAATAGGAAAATAAATTTTAATCGGCACATTCGAATTAATGATCTAATTTTTTTACTGACAGGGCCGCATGTTTGGAGCACCTTTCTTCCGTGTCGAATTTGCTGATTTCTGGCTGGCCGACCAGCTCAACAGTTTAGCAGGAGCCTTTTTAGATTTTCAATTTTTAACTTGTTTTTATTTAACTAATGGAAATTGGTTGGAAGCTGGAGGTAAATTAATAATTATCATTTATATTTCCCACAGTCTTGTACATTTGAAGTATGTATGTTAATGATAGGATAGGCTAAAATTAACACATGCTTATTTCCCATCCAATTCGTTGTAGTTTCTGCTTTGGTTGTCAATTAATATTAACTGCAGTTGGATACTTACAAGCTCATTATTTTTGTGCTTAACTTATCATACACAGGGTGGCCAACCGAAAACGAAACAGCCATTTGCAGAAACCTCGTCAACATTTTAGAAAAACACTCAGACCCGTCGATTTTTAATTAAAGGGGGACACTCTTTTCCGGTATTTTTGACTCCACTACTTTCAACCCCAAGCGAGGGTAAAAATTACCCCAAAATTTTTAAATAGCATCGGAGGTCGAATAAGATGTCTTTTAAAAGCTCTTACAATTCTCTAGACAATAGTCTTTAAATTTTATAATTCCGCCCATTTCTTATTAGAAATTAGATTTTAAATGTGAAACTTATCTGCTTAGCTATTCAATGTACAACGTCAAGATCGACATGTCAGTAGAAAGTATGTACTAGAGTTAGTAAAAAAATTTTAAGAGACAGGAAATATAGCTGATAAAAAACGAGAAATAGAAAAGCCTGCAGGTTAATGAAGCTAGTGAAGTTGCAGTTTTGGGACATGTTCATCTTGATCCTATGTTGAGTACGAGGCAGCTGGCATCTGTGTCTGGGAATCAATAGAACCAGCATCCAAACCATCTTAAAGAAGAATGAATTTCATCCATATAAAATACGTTTAATCCAGGAACTTAATGAGGATGATTATGACCGCCGTTTGCAGTTTTGCGAAATAATGAGTGCACGAGCAGGGAACGATCCACAGTTTCTTTTTAATATCTATTTCTCCGATGAATGCAATTTTTTCTTGCACGAGACGGTAAATTGCCACAATTGCCGCTATTGGTCCGATTCAAACCCAACAATTTTTCACGAGGTGCATACACAGCAACCGGAAAAATTAAATGTATTGGCTGGCATTTGCGGTGACCGACTGATGGGTCCTTTTTTTCTACCAGGCAATTTGACTGGTGAAATGTATTTGCAATTACTGGAAGACTCTATTGACCCTGCCTTGACTGATATATGTATTTGAAAATAAGCCACAGTATGACGAAGATCATTTTTATTTTCAATAGGACGGTGCTCCTTTCATCATGCGGCGATTGTTCGTCAGTATTTAGACCAACGTTTTCCACGGCATTAGATTGGGAGAAGAGGCAGCATTGAATGGCCTCCACGATCGCCAAATTTATCCTTACCTTCGATTGCTCTTTGTGGGGACATCTGAAAAGTAAAATCTATAAAACACAATCAGCGTCATGGAAGATTTGCGTCAAAGAATCGTTGACGAGTGCCGTCGAATTACTCCGGAAATTCTTCGGAATGTGCGTGAACGTTTTGAACAAAATCTTTATTATTGTATGGGAGCGAACGGTCATTAGTTTGAAAATTTAATTAATTAAGTACTTAGTAAGTAAGCAACTAAAATAATTGGAATTTTAGCATGTAATTTTTTTTAAAGTATTGGGAGGAAATGTAAAATTTAAAGACTATTGTAAAGAGAATTGTCAGAGCTTTTTGAAGACATCTTATTTGACCCCCATGGCCATTTAAAAATTTTGGGGTAACTCTTACCCTCGCTTGGGGTTGAAAGTAGTGGAGTCAAGAATACCGGAAAAGAGTGTCCCCCTTTAATTAAAAATCGACGGGTCTGAGGGTTTTTCTAAAATGTTGACGAGGTTTCTGCGAATGGCTCTGTTTCGTTTTCGGTTGGCCACCCTTATTAACGATATTACCATATAAATCATTAAAATAAATGATCAACCTGCAAACATAATTAAAAAGTACAGTAATTAATCAAGACATGATGCAAGTGCCACAGTGCTGTAATAAGATTACTCAAAAAACGTGTTCCAACCAAACTTGGGATCGTTCTATAATCAGTTACTGACGCTATTTTCGATGCATGTTGGAAAGTAGAAACTGTTTGGACTGACAAGCGCATTGGATATTTCACTAGCTGTCGCTGTCACTTATTTTTTTAATGACCAATAAATTCAGATTCTCTAGTATACTCAAGGTAGTACAAGGTTGATGCATGTGCATAAATTCTATCCAAACGTTCCGAATGCCGTTTAAAGGCGATACAACAGTTTCTGGTTGGAACGGACTATATATAACAATGTTGAAGGGTTACTTAAAGTACGTTGTGATCCACGCAAATCAATTATTTGTAATTAAGGTGGAGTTTGGAAAAAAAATCGTAAATTTTGACATATTTAACGATATTTGGCTTTAAACCGTTCCCGACTCGTTTTTAGTATCACCTGTGAAGTCATTCTTAATGAAGATGATGAATCTTGCAAGACATTTTCAGTCTTTAGTGTATTATTATTCAATAAAACCCATTGATGCTTTGTTTTAATGCAATCTAGTCCAACGCTCCAAATAAGTTAAAGGTTTGTTAAAACTCGCGATTTATTTAATTTTATTAAATGTATTGTGAGATTTCCGTTTTGTTTTTTAGATACTGCTCAGTGCATGGAAAGGAATTTTACTATTAGACCAATCGTTAATTGCATTCCAGCGTGGTTGCGTTTTGCGCAGTGTCTAAGAAGATACTACGATTCCAAAGATGCTTTCCCTCACTTAGTTAACGCAGGAAAATACTCTACAACTTTCCTAGTAGTCATTTTTGCCACGCTCAAATCTATTTATAAAGGCAAGTTAATGCAAAAAATTAATATTAAATTGACTGATGTCGATACTTATTTGTAGCCACGTTCCCTGTGCTAAGTACTCTATACGTGTCTATCTTCGTTGGTAAAAAATATACAACATTTTTTTTTAATGTTTTGCTTTGCATAATTTTAGATGACTATCCAACAGCTTCATCTAATCCATACATGATTTTATGGATAGCTGCACAAGTACTCAGCTCCACGTATGCCTATACATGGGATATTAAAATGGATTGGGGACTGTTTGATAAATCAGCCGGAGAAAATAAGTTCCTAAGAGAAGAAACGGTCTATTCATCAAAAGTAATTTGTTACATTTGTTAATATTTCACCTTGGTCGCAGGACATTGTCTGTTGGACAAACTTAAAAGAACCCTAGTGATTATGGCAAGGATGCAGTAATTATAGTAAAGAATAGTAACCACCTTAAACAAATATTACTAATCACTTTTAAAATTGCAATGGACGATTAAGTTTAATTAAAAACAAATATTTTGCATCTTTTTTAGTTGATCAACATCTTTGAACAGATTTTTTAAAATTTTCTGATGTCAGTTCTTGTGATAGTAAAAAAAGATATTAGTTCAAAATTTATAAGCGTTCTTAAAAATAATTTTTTAGTTTATTAAATTTGTCTAAAAACCTAAAGAAAATCTCTTTAAGAATATTCTGTTTATGATTTTTTTTAATTCTCCGTTAGATGTGATGGTAAAATATGTAAGTTCAAAATTTATGAGCGCGCTCATTTTAAACAAATAAAATAATTTTTTAGGTGATAAACTTTTTTTAAAAACAAAGAATATTAGTGAATGTATTTTGCTTATGATTTTTTAAATTTTCTGTTCTTGTGATGGTAAAAAAAGTATGTAAGTTCGAAATTTATGAGCGCGCTTTCCAAATATCATCTAGATGAGTTTTTACTTGATCGACTTTTTCTATAAACAAAGAATATCTTTGAACATATTTTGCTCACGATTTTTTAAATTTTCTGTTGCGAGTTCTTGAAATGGTAAATAAAAGGCCAAAGTTTAAAATTTATAAGCGAGATTTTTTAGTTGATCAACATAAAGAAAATCATTGAACAAATTTGGATCACGATTTTTAAAATTTTCTGATGTCAGTTCTTGTGATAATATTAGTTTATCAAATTTTTCGAAAAACCTAATGAAAATCACTGAGCATATTTTGCTTATGATTTTTTTAAATTCTTTGTTAGATGTGATGGTAAAAAATGTATGTAAGTTCAAAATTTATGAGCGCGCTCATTTTAAACAAATTAAATAATTTTTTAGATTATCAATTTTTTTTGAAAACAAATAATATTAGTGAATGTAATATATATATATATATATATATATATATATATATATATATATATATATATATATAATTTTCTGTTAGTTCTTGTGATGGTAAAAAAAGTATGTAAGTCCGAAATTTATGAGCGCGCTCTCCAAATGTCTTTTAAAATAGTTTTTTAGTTGATCGACTTTTTTTAGATTTTCTATTACTTCGCTATAATAGAGGACTTGGTTCTTCGTTTTGCATGGACGGTGTCACTGTACCTCACCGAATATGGTTACGTTAGTGGCGACATAATGACATCGATTCTAACGCCGCTAGAAGTATTCCGAAGGTTCGTTTGGAATTTTTTTCGTTTGGAAAACGAACATTTGAACAATTGCGGTCAATTCAGAGCAGTTCGTGATATTTCTGTTGCTCCGATCGACTCGTCTGATCAAATTCAAATAATAAGAATGATGGACAAAGAGGACGGTGTGAATAATAGAGAACGTGGAAAAAGGAAGAATAAGAAGAAGGATGACAAGAAACCTTTGTTACACGATGAATCTATTGTTAATTTTAAAGCGATACCATTAACGGCAGTTGTGTGAGATATATCATTCCAAATTTACTTAACGTATTGTTATATTATCAATTTTAGGATCGAACTTTTTAGATGATTTACTTTTATAATTACTTATTAAATTATACATTTTACTTATTTTACATCTTTGTTTAATATCTACCCTTTACTTTTCCAGAAAGTGTCAAAAAAGGCACGTCTGGCTGTGCATAGAGGAGTGTTGGTTCCTACACTCTTGTGAATGTTGGGTTTGACAGAAGAAGCATGATCAATGCTGCGGAGATGAGTAGTCTGAGAAGTATAGCCGGAGTGACTCAGTTGGATAAAGTGAAGAATAGTGAGATAAAGGAACGCTATAGTGTAAAAGAAGATGTGGTTACAAAGATAGATAAAGGAATGCTTAGATGGTTTGGACACGTAGAAAGGATGGATGAAGAAAGATTGATGAAACAAATTTATTAGGCGAGTGTAAATGGACGGAAGCCGATAGAGGTCGACCTCGGCGAACATATCTCGATTAGATCAACATTGTTTTGAAGAAAGGCCAGGTCAAGAGTACCAACAACCGACGAGCATGTATGAGAGCACTGATGAAAGTAGAGGAAGCAAAAGATGTGTGTAAGAACCGTAGCGGAAGTGGTCTCTGCTACCCATACGATAGAAAGGCGTGACTATATGTATGTATTGTTCAATAAAAAAAAACACATAATTTAGTCTTTAGTTACAAAATTAAACCACTTCAGATTGTCTGGAAGCCTCTCGGGTTATTATGAAACTAGATAATTACAATGATTGTAACGAAAAAGGGAAATGAGTACATTACATTTTATTTAGACCATTCATGATTTACTGTGGGATTTTTTATTGTTAAACCAAATGTTTTTATTAGTTTATTAAATTTTCATTACAGATGTAAATAGTCATATACCTACAATTAACAATTTAGAATCTTATTTAAAAACTAAGTATAAAGTTTTTGAAAATATAACATACATTATAAACAGAAATTTTAATAGTGAAAATTGACTATTTGTCCAAATTAACAAATTCATAAATGCATTACAATACAAGTTTCTATCTTAACGTGAAACAAAATAATTGAATGTTGGATTATAATATTCTGACCATAGTATTTTTTACTAATTTAAAAATAATTGACTACACATTTTTATATGTAATTTACAATTCAAATGCTTTGCCTAATCCCGCCCAATGATCAGGTACTTCCAGAAAATACTTATGCATCGCTTCTATGAAACGTTTTTGGTACTCTTCTGGTGAAATTATGGTAGGAAGCTTGCCCTGACCTCCCAAAATACCGCTTTTCTTCACCATAGTTTCCAATCTCTTGTCCCACGTGAACGTTCTTATATAATCTTTAATTCAAATTAAAATGATTATTATTTAAAAAAATGCCATAACTAACTTCAAATTCATACCGAGAGTTCTTACCTATTATTCCTAAAACTAACTCCTTATTGTCAGGATCCAATCCCACCAGTAAGGAATAATCCATTACAGACTGGGTGGACAAAAATTCCGTATCGTTCTGTATAGCATTTATTAACACGGATTTTGAGTGTTGTAGCACGTATAATGGTGATTCACATGTCACTAGAAAATATTTTACAAAATATTTTACTGGAAGTAAAAACCTCATTGATTGTACAGTGTTAATCACTATAAATTACCCACCCCTTATTATCGTTATTATTGACTACAGAAAAGTTTTACATAAAAGTTGTGTGGAGATGAATTATTATTGTCAGGGCCGACTTCTGAACTTCTGGTTAAATCAGTAGGAGTAAGATGAAAGGTCTAAAAAACACGACGGCTACGGAAAAACCCTGCTCGACATTAAACAAAGAAGTTCACGCGTAAATTCTTAAACAGGAATATGTAATCATGTTGAAGAAGTAAAAGTGTGGTTTGGTAGTGACCAATCAGATCCGCTTCGTTGGGAATAAAGTGGGGACCTTTGACAGGTGTCTTTCTTAAATAAATCATCTTTAGTAATGATTGAACTTTGTTAAAACGCTATTAAATGGCGGGCAGATTTCAGGAAATACAAAAAATATAATGCCTAATTTTCTTTTAATGGAATACCCTCTCATATTTTGTAATACAGCACCTCCGGAAGAATATGTATCTAAAAGTGACCCAATGGCATAAATACTATATTTAAAGGCTTAATAATTCGTATATTTCAAAAGTATAATTACTTTTATTATCCAGGGCGGATCCAGGGTGTGTTACGATAAAATAAAATGTTTTTCTAAAGCCCTTTAAACTAAATTATTTTATCAAATTTTATTTTATCAAAAAATGCCTAAAAATTTACTTAATGTCACGGTTCATTTTTAAAACGCATATAGTGGTTTATAAAAAATTCTTTGATGTTAAATCAGATGCCAAGAAAAAAGTTATCCTTATTTAAAGATTTTAAGATAAAACTAAATTCCACGTGGATGAAGTCGCGGGCAACAGCTAGTTATAAATATGAAAGGAAGTTATTAATTATGCATTGACAATTACATAATGATGAACACATCTAACATGTTTTATTCATTTTTACATTTAAATTTCTTTATCTATTTTGAATAAATATTTGGACTTTTTCTTACTCATTGCAAACCATTTTGATTGTCATTAAAGAAATGTCACTTGTCAAACACAATAGCTGTAATTTTCATAGCTTGCTTAAATGAGGTAAATTTATGCGACCCTACTGGCTATAACGTCAACTTCCCGAAACGCGCATTGTATCTTTGTTTTGTTTCGCCCATTGTGTTTATATTGGTTAGGTTACGCGTTTTGGGATCAGCTGATGCAGCGCCACCATCGGTAAAAATTTGACCCAATTCTAGGTTTAATAACTCAATAACGGAATAAGGTAGAAAAGGCACATTATGTTATTTTTTTGAAATCAAGAAAAAGTATTATTTCAATAATTTAAAAATATACAGGGTATTCCATTTAAGAATTAATGTCTTGCATTTTCTGAAATCTGCACATTATGTGGCTTTTGATAGCATTTTAACAAAATAGCCATATCTACTCGATTATAAGTAGGTAATTTTCAGTGAATAACCCTGTACAACAAAATTACATTTATATTTTTTTCATTCTTTTATAATCCATTATTAGATATAAAAATTGTTTAAGACACGGAAGATTTTCCTTTGTTACCACTCTCTCTCGTATTTTTGGTTGATTTTAGGGGGAAGTAAAGTTCAAATGGGTAAATACTGGCGCCCAAATATTTGGGAGACATTGTACAATGCTAATAATACGCTTTTATTTATATTGCTAAAACAGTACTTACTTTTCATTAGATTTTCATCGAGCAAAACGATTTCTTCCCCTTGATTATCCGGAATAACCAACCTATTTCGCATAGATCCTTTCAGATCAAATTTTTGGGAGACTTTTCTATTGTAAAACAAATTTTCCATCACTAGAATATTTGAACGATAAGGTACACTAGAATTATTTTTAAATACTATCTGGTAAATTCCCAAAATCTTTCCCAATAGAGTTAACTGTTTTGTGGCATGACATTTATTCATGTAGGCAAAATAATTGGAGGAAGATTCTAAAAACAAATGCACTTCTGACTTCGACATTTCCTTCAGGATGAATCTGTCGTCTAAAACGAAATACAATTTTCATTATAAAACATAATTTACAGGAGAAACCACAAAAGAACTACACAGTGCCGTCCGACAATTTTTAAACAGAGTATTTTTTTAGTTAGTGACCTACTTAGAGTAATTTCATTGCAGATATGCAGTAACAATGTTTTGTAAGTTATTCTAATAAATAAATGTTTGCTTACCCACAGTTTTTGCGAAATTAGACCCTGACTTTCCACCTCTGGCATTCCATTGAATTGATCTCGATAAAGATCTAATATAACCTTCTTCGCCCATTGGTAGCACAGCAGCTCGAAATGCTGCAAATTGTTCGGCTAAATATACTATACAGAAAAAGTTGCTGGTTCCATCTTGAAACTGTAGTTCGACGTGCGCCTTTCTTACTTTTTTTGCGTTTTCCTGCAATTCTCCCAAAGTCTGTTCACTATTAAAATTAAAATAAATAAGGAGACTTATCAAACTTCAATTTTTTTTTAACAAATAATTCTTATAATACATAGAAGACACATACATATAGTCACGCATTTTTCCCGTAGGGGTAGGCAGAGACTATTCTTTCCACTTGCTACGGATCTTACACTTTCGCTTCTTCTAATTTCATTTTCGCTTTCATACATGCTCGTCGGTTGCTGGTACTCTTGACCTGGCCTTTATTTAAAACAATTTCGATCTTAGCGAGGTACGTTCGCCTAGGTCGATCTTTACCGGCTTGCCCATTCACACTCGCCTTATAAATCTGTTTCGTCTATCTTACTTCATCCATCCTCTCTCTGTGTCCAAACCATCTAAGTATTCCTTTTTCTATTTTTGTTACTACATCTTCTTTCACACAGCGTTCCCTTATCACACTATTGATCATGCTTTTTTGCCAAACTATACTACCATACATAAGTGTAAGAACCAACACACCTCTATGCACAGCCAGTCGTGCTTTTTTTGACACGTTTTGTCTGCTCATAAAGTTATGTAGGGCCTCAGAAGAAGCACCATAAAAAAGGGGATGCACTCAAAAGCTCTGGCACAATATACCTAATCAGGTCGAAGTGAATACTTACAAAAAGCCTGCCATCTACTCTAAGTACTCTAGCTACCTTGAATACCTACTTTAAGTCGAATTAAGATATTCTACATATGATAAAGTACAACCCTAATTTAAATAAATTACTTACATACATATAGTCACGCCTTTTTCCCGTAGGGGTAGGCAGAGACCACTTCCGCCACGGTTCTTACACACATCTTTTGCTTCCTCTACTTTCATCAGTGCTCTCATACATGCTCGTCGGTTGTTGGTACTCTTGACATGGCCTTTCTTCAAAACAATGTTGATCTGATCGAGATATGTTCGCCGAGGTCGACCTCTACCGACTTGTCCATTCACACTCGCCTTATAAATTTGTTTCGTTATCTTCCTTCACCTATCCTTTCTACGTGTCCAAACCATGTAAGCATTCCTTTACCTATCTTTGTAACCGCATCTTCTTTTACACCACAGAGTTCTTTTATCTCACTATTCTTTACTTTATCCAACCGAGTTACTCCGGCTATATATCTGATTTATTATATAAACAAGGTCAACTTTTTATTTACAATTACAAGTGGCTTTCTTATGTGGGTAAAATTAAATCCTGTCGTCCAAATTAAATTTTCACATTATTCCTTCAGTTCAAAGATTCGAAGCACGACCGTCTCTCGGCAGAGATTAACATGAAGTCTGTCAAGTTACTATCAAACAAGATTTTTTTTACCACTCCTTTATTTTTAGTTAATTTTAGAAGGAAGGAAAGTTCAAAAAAGATTTTCAAGTGGGTCCATAATTCTAGCATGTAAAAAAGGGAATTTTCTCGTTACGTTTTCTACACACAAAACAGAAAACTGAACTTTTTCCATTCTTTTTTTTAAATTTTCAAGAAATAAATGCGATTTTCGCGATTAATTAAAAATGAATAAATATCTATTTTTTAAAATATCCTACCTACATTCGGGAGTTGTGGCCAAGATCGATTGGGCATTAGTTGTTTCAGGTTTTAATTCTTTGGCTTTTAAAAATCCTAACAAATGTTTACTTTTCTCTTCATCCAGTTTTTCTTTTTCACTGTTTGATCTTCTTTTTAAAATAGGACTATTAGAAGATTCCAATTGGGGTTTTTTGGCAGTCAGCTCATCGAATAATTTCTTGTATTCGTTAGAAGCGAGAGTATAAGACACAATGGAACTGGGTTCATTTTCCAGCACTACCAAAGGTATTGATGAATCTGACAAGCTGTAGTGTTCGTTATTACTAAATGGTGACTAAATAAAAATATGGAAAATTTATTGATTGCATACAACAGCAAAGTTATTAAAATTATAAAGTAAATTTGAAACAACATACAAAATAATTCATTACCAAAAAGGATTAAAATTATCACTGAAATTAAAATATTAGGTTTGTCAAACTCGTAACAGTTGTATCGTCTTGAAAACAAGGAGGCTAGAAAGTAATGAGCCCCATCTCTGTATTGAACGTGCGTACAGAGAACTATGAGTAAAAACGTTTCGCCGACGCCAAGCAACCTGGGTGGCAGTGGCGTAACTATTTTGGGGCGGCATTTTTTTGATTTAGTATTAGTTGTAAAAAACCACTTATTCATTTCATAAGTTTGCTATTAAATTTCTACGAATTATGAATTACTATATGATGATTTAGAATATTTTACAAGCTTTTATTTAACTTGCAATGTATGCATGTGTGGGTGGAATCTTGCAACTCAATTTTGAAGCAGATATCTTCAACCGATTGAACTGAAATTTTGTATATACGTTTAGTTGCATGGTTAGCTGTGTAACGTCATTCTAAATCCAACATGGCGCAACACCCAAGAAAGCGGACTAGTTATTTTTAATACACTCATTAACCAGTACCAGTACTGTCCAATATCCCTCCCCCTCACATACGAAGACAGGCTTTGCTGAAAAGTGAATGGCTCAAATGCTGCAACAACTTACAGCTGCCCATCCACCAAGACTGTACGAGACAGCACACACAGAGACTAACGTCTCGGAAACCAGCATGGACTTTCCAGCTGAAGACATCCTGGATGAACGAATGGACTGCTTCAAACCCTGACACCTTCAACCCACAACTCAGCCAGCCAGATTCAACCTACCAAGGAAAACATGGACAGCGCTGAATCGCGTACGCACAGGCCATGGTAGATGTGAGTACCTGAAACACAAATGGGGCATCTCCGAAAATCCTAAATGCGACTGCGGCCACCCAACACAAATGATCCATCACATTGCATTAGAGTGCCCAATACAAAGGTTCCATGGCTCAATGCACAACATCCATGAAGCCAATGAGATATACAATTATAATGCAAATACCAAATTTATACATGTGACTAAATATGAAATATATATCTACCCTTTTTGCGACTATTTTCAGTAAAAAAAAAATATTTAAAAAACTTACAGGAATCAGGTTTAAATTGTTCGATGACGGTAGTAGAGATGATAATATAGTTTTCACGGTTTTCTTATCAGCTTCCTTTTTAACTTCCAATAACTCCTCGCTCTGGGAAAATACCGTACATTCTGAGTATGATCTACGGTGACTTTTTGGCGAAGAAGAGTGAGATTCGTCTAAAAAAAAAATTTTACCTTAATTTGTACAGATTTTAAAAAAATAGATATTGTTTATGGATTGAAATGGACAAAAGACTAACTGTCACTGTCGAAGTTGCTAATTTTCCTAGAGGCTACATTCAGTTCCTTTTCCTCTTGTATATTCAATTCTGGATATTCAGAAGAACCGTCTTCAACATTAACATCAGCAGGTTTTTCTTTCTTTTTGTCAATATCCTTCTTGCGAGACACCTCATTTAGCCGCACATTCCAAGACTCCACTATTTCAACAATGTTCTTTTTCAATTTCGTTTGAGAGTCTGATATTTTCCAGTAAGTCGCAAATAATGCTGAAAAAATAATTGCGATGAAGATCACTTCAAAATTATCATAATTCTTACCATTTTCATCGAATTGTTTGTACTCAATTGTGGGAGAAGTTAATTTCAACTGTACTTCTTCGACCATTTGCTTAAACTGATTATGCTCTTTCGCCAATATTTGTTTCAAATTTGCCCCCGATTCGTTTTCTTCTCCCGCGAAGTTTTTTAACCTATCTTGAATTACTGAAAAAATATCGTAGCCTTTTTGAGCCAAGTTTTTAATATCATCTATAAGTTGATTCTGAAATTTGTTGCCGTCATATTTAATGTCTATTAACGAAGATGGCAATGATACTTCTAGTATCGTAATCGAGCAATATCTAAAAAAATAATAGCATGACTAAAACCTTTTTACTGTTGTTGCAATGTCCACGGGACGATAGGACGAAAGTGTTTTAAACGGTGCAAAAAGTGAGAAAATTACAAAATACTTTCAAGCTTTTAGGGAGGGTTGTAACTCAGTTAGTTTACCAATTGGTTTTTTTTTTTAGTTTTTTATTTTTTTTTATTGACACCCATTTATATAAACAATTAAGAAAGAATACATACATATACATTGACATATATCCATCAGTCACTCCATCTATACTTCTCAGACTACTCATCTCCGCAGCATTGATCATGCTTCTTCTGTCAAACCCAACATTCACTACCATACATAAGTGTAGGAACCAACACACCTCTATGCACAGCCAGGCGTGTCTTTTTTGACACTTTCTGGCTGTTCATAAAGCTATGCAGTGCCCCATTCATTTGTTTTCCTGCCAACACCCTTCGCTCAATGTCACTGTCATACTTTCCATTTCTCGTAAACTTTGAAGTACACAAATTCATTTACTTGTTCCACTCTTTCTCCCTCAATCAAAACTTTACAGTTTGTCATGCTTTCTTCTCTTTCAAAAACCATTACTTTCGTTTTGCTTACATTTATTTTCATCCCTTTGATTTTCAGGGCATCATGCATAACATTAACCATCGCCTACAACTCCTCTTCAGATGACGCTAATATGACTTGATCATCGGTGTAAAGAAGGCATTTTACGATCAAATCATTCATTTTCAATCCATAAGCACTCTCTTTCAAATTTTTTAAACAATCGTCTATGTATAAGTTAAACAGCCATGGCGAAACCACAAATCCCCGTCTCACACCTTTTTCGATAGTAAAACAGTCCGTGTAAGCTCCTGACACAAACAGTGGAATCCTCGTAAAGTGATTTCAGTGCTCGTACCAAACCACCGCTCACTCCATACATAGACAATGTCGACCACAATTCACTCCTTACCACTCTGTCATAGGCCTTTTCCAAGTCTATAAAAGCGCAGTAGACCTTCTGACTTCTAGCCCAGAATTTATCGACTATACCTCGTTATGAAAAGACCTGATCCATACATCTCGTTCCTCTTCTAAATCCTGCTTGCACATTCATGTTAATTCTAATAATAAACTAAGTTTTTGTTATGTTCAATATTTAATAGTTTCTAAGCAAATCATTTAAAGTTCTGTCGGGCGTCCCGAGACGCACACCCTTTTTTTTTACCCTATTTTTATTTCGACATTACTAAAATTTTTATTATTCCTTAGCATTTTATTTTTTGAAAAAATTAATTTTTGGTACAAGACAAGTAAGTTAAAATTACTTACTTAAATGTGGCTACATAATTTTTATATCCGAAATATTGGTAATGGTCGTGATGAAGACTATGATCGCACGACGATTGGCCTCTTCTAGTATAAACGTCGCCGTAGAACCTCAACTCCAAATATTTAGCAAACGAATACGACCAGGTGTCACCTGACATGGGCACCACGGGCGATACTTTTTGGCACTTTGTACACCAGGACCACATGACGATGTGATCTTCTGAAAACTCGTTGTCGAAATGATTAAGACAAATCGTAACGCAACCCGTATTATGAACGAATCTCCTCACGTGCTTTACCATAGGCGTATCGCAGGATTTCGAAGGACAGTCATAGGTCGATCGAAAACAATATCTTTCCAAGAAACAGCCCAACGGAATGTCGTTGCGACCGTAAAAATCCATACACACAATCCTAAAATGTAATTAATGTCAGTATTAAATACCAATAGTCTCAAGGCATTATCACAACTAAAATACAGGGTGGGTCATAAGTCTTATCCTGGCCACGATCTTTGAAAAATTTTATGAAATTATTGTATTGTCATCGGTCTTTTATAAGTATACAAAGTTTCAAGGCGATCCGATGTTTTTAAGTGGGTGAAAATCGTGTCCAAAGATTCCGTTACATAGATAGATACACGGGTCAAGCTAATATAAAGCGTATAAAAAGGGCAGTTTTATAATACATACCACGGATTCACACAAAATGCGGGAGCATTATTAGATTCTGTACTGTAACTGCAAAACAGCACAGCTAATCGTTGATGATTTATCGGATCAAAAACATCTCTAGCGCCATTTTCACAAGATTTATTGATAGTTTCGGTGACTGGTGGTTGGGAATCGAGACAAATGTTGTCTTTTTTTTCGTATCCACCTCCACACGCTCTAAAATGGGCTAGTAAATTTTGAATGTTTGGATCTTCTATGTTTTTTGTTAATTTCGTTAGCAAAAACGGATGTAGAGGTTTCGCCTAAAAGTTTAAGAAATATTTTAACAGTTATTATATCAAAACAACATGCCAATATTTTTTTTAACTGGACGAATATGCTAAACGTATTGAAAAAGTTACCTTATTATCTAATACTGCCTGTTCGGATGTAGGGTCTTCCATATTTTTCCATTTGCTTTTGATATTATTTCCAAAATGAACGCTAAAATACAACTCTTTCGGAAAGTACTGTCTCAATTTACACTTTTTTCCTGTCTCTGTTTCCAAAAAAGGTACGGGGAATACCAAAAACGGGCTTATACACAAAATTGTATCGCCCAGATGTTTCTTAAAGTTATTGGAAAATGGCAGTTGCGCAACGGCCAAAGTTTCCCCCGATAGTTTGATATCAAAATCAGCGGTGGAGTGCAAAGGATCAGTAAAATCATCCACCAACGTTTTTCTGTTTTCAGTCATCTGTTCATCTTTACTAATTCGTTTCACCGCCGGCCTCTTTGGTCCCTCCTGATCGCCGCTATTAACCAGAAATGGCATTTTTTTATCTGGTATACTCGGCGAGTTTTCTATGCTGTCTTCCAAAAATTCGTTGGGATTCGGAGGCATGGCGAATTCGTCCATTAGAAACGAGTTTTCCAATCTCCAACTGTACATTGTAAATAACATTAAAACAGACACTTCCTTCAGTTTAGACAGTTCAAGTTCGGATGCTCCTCTCAACAATACAGTACTTCCCAAGTGAGGTAATGGTAAACCTTCGAAGAACATGAGAGTTTTTGATCGGCCTAAAAGAAATATCAACGACTTAAGATAATGCAGTAAAGATTAATTTTTTTGATGTATTAATCTTTAACTCCTATATCTTTTTTTAACATATTCTAATACCTGGCCTTAATGACATTAAAAATAAACCTTTTAAATGTGCAGGGTTATTCAATTTAAATGACCCAATCTTTATCATCGTTATTGTTGCCTGTAAAAAAAGTTTTACATAAAAGTTTTGCGGTTGACCATGATGAAAGAAAAAAGAATATCGTCGAATTCTCCGTTCCCGTTGATACCAACATATTAAGCAAAAAAGTACAGAAGCGATGAAAGTACAAGCACCTTCTTTGCGAGTTGGGAAAGCCCTTTCCAGGATACCACATAAAGACGGTACCTAATCCTTATTATAGGTGTTTTGTGATCGTGGGCTCCATGAAAGCATCATTCGTGGAGCAATTAAACATCATTCCGGCATGCAAGGACGAAAAAATTCAAAAAGCTCGGCGATATGAAATAAACAATCAATTACAAATATGAGAGGGTGTTATCAATAATTATGAATTGACAATAATGATGGACACATCGAACATCTTTTATAAGTTATCATTTTAAAATTCCTCTATCTATTTTACTTAAATATTTGTACCTTTTTTATACGCTTTACATAAGCTTGACTATCCATCTATTTATCTATGTAACGGAATCTTTGGACACGATTTTCACCCACTTAAAAACATCGGATCGACTTGAAACTTTGTATACTTCTAAAGGACCGATGATAATACAATTATTTATTAATTTTTTTAAAGATCCTAGCCAGGATCAGGATGTTAAAAAAATAAAATGCGGTATAATAGATTACGGTCATATCGATTTTTTGCGTCTCGAGGGGGAACCTGAGAAACAGCTATCACTGTCAGTAAATAGAAAAAAACCCGAACTAAAAAATGAAAAATAAATAATAGTTTAAAAAAACTAAGACCACACGCTTTATAAGAAAACCGAACTAAAAAATAAAAAATTATCTCCAACGCGCTTGGGATAAAATTAGAGTAGTTAACAAAAAAACATCATTTGCAACACATCTAGAATAAAACTAGAATTATCAAACAAATAAAAATAATCTTACAATCTAAAACGTGGGGCGCGCTATATCAATTAATATATTTGATAATAAACAGATATTGGTCCAAGAAGAAAACGTAAACATCATAAAAAGCACCCCATGCTTTTAATTGTAAAATTATTTTTATTTGTTTGATAACTCTAGTTTTATTCTAGATGTGTTGCATATGATTTTTTTTGTTGACTACTTTAATTTTATCCCAAGCGTGTTGGAGGAGATAATTTTTTATTTTTTAGTTCGGTTTTATTATAAAGCGTGTTGTCTTAGTTTTTTTAAACTATTTACTTGTACCAAACCACCGCTCACCCCATACATAGACAATGTCGCACACAATTCACTCCTCACCACTCTGTCATAGTCCTTTTCCAAGTCTTTAAAAGCGCAGTAGACCTTCTGACTTCTAGCCAACAATTTTTCGACTATACCTCGTAATGAAAAGGCATGATCCATACATCTCCTTCCCCTTCTAAATCCTGCTTGCATATCCCATATCATCTTCTCAGTTTCATTCGTCACTCTTTTAATCAATATCTTTGCATACAGTTTTCTGACTATTCTGAGTAAACTAATACCTCGGTAGTACTTACAGTACTGCTGAGAACCTTTTCCTTTGTAAAGCGGCACGATAACAGCCTTGCACCAGTCGTCTGGTACGCTACCACTCCTCCAACAAAGGTTAAAAAGGTGGTACAGCAGACTAGTTACCACGCTTTGTTCAGCCATCAGCATTTCAACTGTTATCATTCTACATTCTACATGCAATAATAACGATGAGTGGTGGTGGGTAATTTATATTGAATAACCGCGTACCTTTATGAAGTTTGAAACTCTTGAGATAAAATCGTTTACACGTTCCCAATTTTGGTCGGCCGATGTGAGCATCTACTGCCGACACAATATCAGCTTGCGTACATCTGGATAATCTTTCTAAAACACTCTGTTTTACATTGTGTACCAAAGTTACGTTATGTTGACGTAGCATATCTTGCGCCAATCTGGATATGTTTTTTTGAACCAACACGACGTTCGGCTTGAGAGCAACGATTCTAGCTGCGACGTTTCTTAAATATTCATATTCCTGAAAAATACGGATTTTCCATTCTGGTCCCACATTGAAAAATGTTGATCAATTAGGTACCTGCATTAATACTGGTTCTAATGACATTAATCTGCCTTCTGTGCGCTGATAGACGACAGAGCATTGAAGTAAAAGAATCTTGGGGTTCTCTATGTCTGTTAACATATCTTTGTGTGCCACGTTCTTACTGCAAACAATACCTCCAATCAGGGACGTGTCGCTCCTTAGACCGCCAGCAAGAATTTTGAATTGGACGTAATGGCGAATATCCAAATCTATGGCATCGTGATTTTTGTCTAAAAATAATTTTCAATTTTGATGAAAACTATCGACTTCAAGTTTTATTTTAATCCAAACATTATCTTCAAATATTTACACTAAACGATAAAATTAATATTGTCTCATTTTTAATCCAAAATGCTAATTATGCTTGAATAATTCTTTTTACTTATTCATTCTAGTTGTTTACAAATCCAAAAAACTTCTAATTAAGTCAGATGAAAATTAATTATTATGTTGGTGGATAATAGCAAAAGTTTAGGTTAGATTACCTGGTCTGATGATACCAATTATGTCATGAAGTAGAGGAATGACAACATCTGACCAAGAATACGGCAGACCTTTAGATAACAGCAACTGTTTAAGGAAGTTATGTTCGTGCTGTTCAAAAGTTTCACTCAAAATAGTATAAGCTAGTTTCTCCTCATTTTCTTCCCTTAAGTTGAAAGCATTGAACCAACCTAAACGTAATCAACAATTAAATCAGTTTTTATTTAATATAAGCAGTCTACAAATATATTTAATACCTTCGAGTTAAAACTCGCGTTGTTTGTGTAAAGAAGACAATATTTACCCGATTCTGGTGCTATTTCAATTTGTTCTGTTGGTCTAACAACCATAGTTTCACACTTTTCCTGTTGCTCTGACATCCTTCTCGAATTTTGCGGTTTATATTCATCCGGTGGGCGAGATAAATAGACAGTATTGGCTTCTAAATTAAGATCCAACATATAGGATGAAGAAGAAGTCAATTTTCCAGGTCTTATATTTATTGGTGATACCTGTTCATTATCTGAGTCTAAAAATTACAATTTTACGAAATGACAGTAAATTTGTTTTTAATATCTTTAAAAATAAAATGAACAGGAACAAGCATTGCTACTTTGCAAGGATGCTAAAAGTGCGACGGAAACGGCTTCCATGAACCTCCACATATGACTCATTATTTGAATGTTTTCCTGTGTGTCAATAAAGTGGATTTTTGATAGATTTTGCAGTTTAAATTTTTAATAACGGGTAAAATTATTGTGACAAAACTTTGTTGTGAGCTTTAGTTAAATACTTATTAGTTAACTATTATTGACATCTAAATAAATTGGTGGTAAAACATTGTTATATTACTGAGACAAACTCAGGCAATATAAATCTCGAAAACCATCAGCATAGATTCCGGAAGAAGTTCAGCACAACTACAACCCTCCATATCATGCAATATCAAGTTAGCAAGGGCCTAAATCAAGAGAGACCATGCTTAAGGTCAGTAATGGTAGCTCTTGACCTTTTCAAGGCATTCGACTCAATTTCTATTGAAATAGTCCTAAAAAACCTTACATAAACGGAAATACCTGGAATTATCAAAAGGTGGATATATGTATAACTTTATGAACGGTAGACAAACTTATGTAGATTATAGAAATACCAAATCAAACTATAGACGAATGAAACAGGGTCAACCCCCCACCCCAAGACATAACATTAGTCTCGTATGCAGATGACTGTACCTTACTGGTGACAGGCCACAACATAAACAAACACTTACTTAGCAAACCTCACTAGTTGGATGAATGACAGAAAACCATGTTTGTCCCCTGACAAATCATGAGTCAGCCACTCTTTTCACCACATGGACTAAAGAGGTAAATATGGAACTGGACATACAAATCAATGGAGAAACCATGCCAACAGTCAAAAACCCAAAAATATTCGATCCAATGTTCACTTTCCATAAGCATAACATCCAGGTTAGAATCAAACTAAGAGCAAGGAACAACATGCTGAAGGCACTGACTGGGAACTTCTGGGAAAAAAAAACAAGGAAACGCTTTCTACCACCCATAAAATGATCAGTAGACCCATACTAAACTATGCGGCACCAATATGGTCTCCCCAGCTATATCAAACACACTGGACCAGTTTATCAAAACGGGAGTCACTCCGGCTATACTTCTCAGACTACTCATCTCCGCAGCATTAATCCTATTTTCATGATTCTTCTGTCAAACCCAATATTCACTACCATACATATGTGTAGGAACCAACACTACTCTATGCACAGCCAGAAGTGCCTTTTTTGACACTTTCTGGCTGTTCATAAAGCTATGCAGCTATACACTTTCATTGCAACTTTCACTCATGTCGCTGAACGGGGCCTGTACTTGTGTATCCTATTTCTTAAATAAACTTTCGAAGTATTCCTTCCATCTCTTTAAAACGCATTCCTCTTCTTTTACTATACTACCATCTTGGTTTCTGATTTTTTTTCCAGTTGTGAGGTAGTATTTTTAGCTCTGGCTGTTCTTATGGACTTCCAGGAGAGTTTAATATTGTTTTGGAATTAACCTATCAAATTCATCTTTATCACTCTCCTTCTTTCTTGTCACAACCTCTTTTGCCACACCTTTTAACCTTTTATACTCATTCTTTACCTTGTTTACATCCTCAATCGTTGCCTTTTGCGTTCTTTGATTGGCTTTTGTAGCCAGCCAATCCAACCAGGCTTTCTTCTTCTCTGACACTGCTTTTTGAACCTCTATGCACATTTTCTGTAACTTGCATCCTTTGCTTCTTTTACTTACACCACACACTTCAATAGCAATATAATACCACATGCATTTATATATTTTTAATTCATGATAAAGATTTAAGAAAAAGCTCACCTGTGGTACTTGACTCATGGGGGATTTGCTGTACCCAATGTGGTTCATCGTGGTAAGGAACATCAAAATTAGATCCAGAAAGGGGCAATTCAGGATAAGATATCAACTTTTTGTGATAAAAAGCATAACCATCTATAAATGTTGTTGGATCTGAAAGACTTTCAATGTATCCACCTTCTAATAGAGCCTGGCATATAGCTGAAGCTTGAACTCTAAAGATTTATTATTAATTAAAATATAAAATTAAAGATTTTAAAATATATTCGTCCATAAATAGCTTTTTTCTAAAGCAATAATTACCTATTTTTTGACTTTTGTTGAAAAATTAACCAATCGACTAATTCAGAACCAAGAAAGCAATTAGTATAAGTCTTGAGACGATATCTATGGGTTTCAAATGGTAGCCCAGTTGTAGGTTTGCATATTTCTTCATATAAATTTCGTAGAGATGTGGAATTTTGGAGAGCTTTACATTTTTCTTCTGTTGTTAAGTATGTTGTATTGGTGCTAAAACATATTTGTTTATGGCTCCTTTCTTTGCAATAATAACTATTTGAACAACGTTTATCACCTGGGTTATAAATTTGCTTAAAAATTAGATTTGCTTTTAGTAAGAAATATAGCAGCAGATAATCAAGAGTTATATTATATTGTAATACATTTTGATAATATTAGTACAAATTAAATCATAAATACTTTTCTGACAAAAACTTTTCTTCTTGATATCCAACTGAAATTTTTCGTTTTGCACTATTTTCATCATCATTTACAATAGACGTTTGTAATGTCCTATCTTCAAAGGTTTTAGGAGAGACAGCACCAAATTTTGATTGCAGGTTTTCTTGAAGGATTTTTAAATCATTAGTTAAAACTGTACTGAAATCTGAAGATTGTAGATACGATAGCACAACCTTGCAGCAATATGTGCAGACTCTTAATTCTCCTAAAATTTATTATAAAATAAAAGGATTTAATCAATATAAATAAAAAATATAAGTATATATGTAAAAAGAAGTAGGTAAATAAAAATCCAATAATGTTTAAAAAGACTTGTTGAGGCAAACATGTTTTAATGGGATGAAAATAGCATTCTATAAAAGTCTGGCTTAATTTTAGAATTCTAGTAAGTATGTAGGTTTGTAATTTAACTTTAGCCAGAACTATGTAGACCACTAAATTTTGGAAACAGCATAATCGTAACCTTCATGCTTAAAAACTATCATATAATGTAATTTTATATTTTTTATTCGTTTTGCAAAGAATGGTGGAGAAAGGCCTGGACTAGGAAGACATTAACGCCATCAAAACTGGAATCAGAATGCCACAGTAAGGTTAGGTAATGAAAACACCGAAGATATTCCAATTATAAGAGGCGTTAGACAAGGTAGTGTCCTCTCACCTTTATTGTTTAACATCTACTCAGAAGAGATCTTTAGCAAAGCTTTAGAAAACACTGAGGATGGCATAAAAATAAATGGTGAGTTATTTAACAATATACAATATGCTGATGACACGGCAGTGATTGAGGACAGCCTGGAGGGTCTACAGCACTTGATGGATGCAATAACCTGAGGAGATGCAGTCGGATTAAAAATAAACACCAAGAAAACGAAATTCATGATATTCAGCAAAATACCAATAGCACAAACCAACAAATCATGAAGGTTTCAAAATTCATACCTTGGTTGCTGGTTGACGGAAGATGGAAACCCGGAACTGGAGGTAAAATCAATAATAGAATTAGCAGGATTGTCTTTTCTAAGAATGAAAAAGCTACTCATGGAAGAGAAAATCGATGGGAAAAGGGGACGAGGTCGAAGAAGATGCTCCTGGCTCAAAAATATCAGAGACTGGACTAATATGAGTACCCTTTAATATGTATTACATAGTTTTCACTGCAAATATGAACGTTTATCCGCCATTTGTATAGGTTGCTCTCATTGGTGTAATGAAGTGTGAAGTGCTAGTCCTACACTTCCATCAACTTTGAGCTGACCAATCGTAGGTACTTGTTTCAACATAGTAAATCCATGGTCCTGAGGTTCCATGTCTGACAGACAAAGACAGATAATGTTATGCAGTTGATTGATATATTACTGGGAAGATGCCCAACCTTATGACACAAAAGGAGTATAAAATGATAGCGAGATATAAATAGATATATCAATCTACACTTTCTGGCTTTTCAGTTGCCTGTATTATGGGTCAATGAAATCTGTACGTTATTTTACAATCTGTAGAATTATTTGCGAGAGCGCCACAATTTGGTAGCAAAAATATGGGCGAGGGATGCGAGGGGAAAGGAAACTGTAAATACATTGGTTGGGCATCTTCCCAGTAATATATCAATCAAGGATTAGGTACTATTATATCATATCACCGCCCACCTGATTCTGGCAGTTTTTAATTTTAAATTAATATACTGATTTAAAAATGCTGAAGAATCCATTTGATTAGATTTTGGCTCATGATATTATTTGTACACTAAACTGGCATCATTATTTATCAATTAAAAGAGGTTTGGTATATTTCATCACTTAGTGGTCTTTCCCACTGTAACTAATATATAAATAAATGCAAATATATTAATATATTTATAAAATGCTGTTTAAATGTATATAAACTTGAAACTTACCAGTACATCCAAATATTTTTCCAGGAATCTGTTGATTGCAACACTGTGAACAAAATATCTGCCCACAAACTCTACAATGATGTCTTCGTCTAAAAGTTGTAAATTTTTCAGAACATTCATAGCACTCTTTACTCACTGAATCAGGCATCCAGTACTGTTTTAATTCAGTGTCACTGTAGTCTTGAAGGCTCTAAAAAGTAAGATTAAATTATTGACTTAAGTCACAAATAGCATAAGGAAATAAATTCCCCTTAAGTTTACAAGGGATGTGTGGCTTCGCCATAGCTGTGAAGCTTATACATAGACGATTGTTTAAAAGATTTAAAAGAGAGTGCTTATGGATTAAAAATACATGATTTGATCGTCAAATGCCTTCTTTATGCCAAAGATCAAATCATATTAGTGTCATCTGAAGAGGAGTTGTAGGCGATGGTTAATGTTATGCATGATGCCCTGAAAATCAAAGGGATGAAGATAAATGTAAGCAAAACGAAAGTAATGGTTTTTGAAAGAGAAGAAAGCATGACAAACTGTGAAGTTTCGATTGAGGGTGAAAGAGTGGAACAAGTAAATGAATTTGTGTACTTGGGATCAAAGTTTACGAGAGACAGTGACATTGAGCAAAGGGTGTTGACAGGAAAACAAATGGATGGGGCACTGCATAGCTTTTTGAACAGCCAGAAAGTGTCAAAAAAAGCACATCTGGCTGTGCATAGTTTGTTGGTTCCTACACTTATGTATGATAGTGAATGTTGGGTTTGGTAGAAGCATAAAAAAAGGATTAATGCTGCGGAGATAAGTAGTATGAGAAGTATAGCCAGAGTGACTCGGTTGGATAAAGTAAAGAATAGTGATATAAGAGAACTCTGTGGTGTAAAAAAAGATGTGGTTACAAAGATAGATAAAGGAATGATTAGATGGTTTGGACACGTAGAAAGGATGGATAAAGGAAGATTGACGAAACAAATTTACAAGGCGAGTGTAAAAGGAGTAGTCAGTAGAGATCAACCTCAGCAAACATATCTGCATCAGATCAACATTGTTTTGAAGAAAGGCCAAGAGTATCAACAACCGACGAGCATGTATGACAGCACTGATAAAAGTTGAGGAAGCAAAAGATGTGTGTAAGAACTGTAGCAAGTGGTCTTTGCCTACCCCTACGGGAAAAAGGCGTGACTATATGTATGTATGTATTAGGTTTACAATTATTAAAAATGACAAAACAGATAGGATGTTAATATTGCGCAATTTTTTAACAATGTTTGGTATAAAATTACTACTTCGGTATAAAAATGTAGAAACAAGGAAAAATTGTACATACTGTACTTTTTAAAGCTAAAAGATTACTTATTCTCTTTAGAACATTTGGCAAACTTCTTCCTTCATTAACGTCGACTTCATAGACACTTGAAGGTTCTTGAGAAATGTAAGAATCATCAGATACTGCATCTACAGCCCAAGTTGGAAGAGAATCTATAACATTATCAGTTTTTTCATAGCTTGCTTCCTCAGAAGTACTTTTTTTCCAAAAAAAACTCGCTAAAAACTGTCCAACACTATTAGGTTTTGGATCTTCAGATTGTAACGGTCCAAATTCTGTTAATTTATTGGTTGTCTGTAAGTTTTTGTTCATTTTTTAAATAGCTTTTAAAAAGATCTATTTACATTGTCACACTTGACAACTACAGTGACAGCAGTGTCAGTAACTTTTGTCTATGTAAATATCAATGACTGTGTTCCGTTAAAAATCGAATTAAAATTTGATCATTTATCTCTTTGGAAATCGATTAAAAGCAGGGGTGTAAAATAATTTTTCAAATTTTAAAATATTTTATTGAGTACTTGAATATTTAATAAACAGCTCAATATCAGTAGAAAAAATAAGTTATTATTCTACAAATCGACATTACCTATTTAACAATAATTAGTAGATCCGTTTAGTTTGTTAGATAGATTTCTACTTAATACAAACATAACGCGGCAGCTATAATGGAAAAATCGGAACTTTACTACTGTGGTAAACATTAATGACATGTCACAAACTCTCACATTGTTATAATTTGGCAACCATGCATTACATTTTATGTCAATGAATTTGATGACAATTATCATCTAAAACACCCTGACAACTGACAATGATCCTTAACAGCATATCGCCACAATCTGCTGTACTTATAGTCATTAACTTATTGGTTTTTGGTGACATTAAACTTTCCAATTAATCAACTGCAAATTGTGATGTAAAACGTATTTAGTTTACATTAGATTTTACCAAAAACTGTGTAATCATTATGTTAGGATTTACTCATTATTTGTTAAAATATAGTAAAAAAAGTTTTAAGTTTTTATTTTATACAAAAAGTAAATGCCACACATTTTTTTAAATGATCTAATCAATCTAAATAATTTTCATTATCATTAACACTTTCTATGAACAAAACCTACCACATAGAAAAACCAAAATATCTGATATAAATACTGTACAGAAACTAAAATTTCTCAAAAAGTGAAGGAATTGTAAATTGCAGCTACTTGAATTTTAGAGTAATGCATTAAAAATAAAAGATGATTATGATTACTATGTGATCATAAGTTGTGTTGCTACTTACAGCGTAGTTAATATTAATCTTGCATGGAGGACTTGAAGGCAAAAAAGTATAATAATGAAGAAATTTCAGCTTTGTTTGTTGAAATAAAAATATTCTCAATTCATCTAATTGAATTATAGCCTGATAATTATTTAAATATTATTGCTCAGACACAAATATTAATTTGACATGTACATTGCTATCAAATCCTCTCAGATTTCGAAAACTGAAAACTAAAACTAATAATCACAAAACCAAAACACTTTGAAGTCATAAATTAGTTTTTATCAAACCAAATTGTAGGGTAGAGATAACTAAATATACATCATTTCTGCCATTGAACTCATCTTTTTGGGAATATGTACAAATGTTTCAAAATAACTAGCCAATTCGTCAATTGTAACATCACAAGGAGGATTAACATTCATTCTTGCTTGATGTGAACAGCTGCCAAGATTTGGACTTGTGTTATCAGACCTCTGAACATTATTGTGAGACTGAGCCCTTAAAAAGCTGGGAGCAGAATATCTACTGGTGCTTGCACTTCCTTCAGTTTTACCTATACTTAAAAGTTCACAACCATTTATAATGGATTTGAAATCATCTGTACGGTTCAACATTTCTCCAAACTGTTTCTCCCTCTTTTGATTTAATTTGTTAGTATTTGAATTTTTTATCTTGGGGGAATATTTCAAAAATTTTAAGACAGGGTCTCTTAGTATCTTCTTGTTTGTTTTTTTAAATGAAGTAGTATGTTTTATATTTTGAGGTTTAGAGGTGCAATCACAAGTAGAACCAAAATTTATGGAAGAGAGCGATTTTGTGCGTCTTCGTTTCAAGAATGGATTTGGCTTAGAATCTTTAGGTAATTTTTTAGTGGACTTAATATCTAATTCTAATTTTTCCAAAGAATTCAACAAATTTACGTCTTCTCGTGACATGTCGGCCTAAAAAATAAAAAAAATATTAAGTAAATTAACCATTTAAGTTGAACAATATTACCAGTTATTTTAAATGTGTTTTATTTTAAAAAATTATTGGTCACAATAAAATATAAGATGTGAAAGTATAATCAATCTTTTGTAAGTTATTTTAATTATTTCGATGTAATAGAGATAAATACATCAGATAAAAAACTATTTAATACTGAATTTTTCAGTCAAAAATGATAACACTATTGTTAACGTAAACAAAATCTATTTTTAAACAACTTTACATACCATCACTGCGGACTACACTCATTATATTACGAAAAACTACTTGTATAAATAATCTTCAGCAGACTTATTCCACACTTTTTAATTAGTACAAGTAATAATATCAAAACACCACGATCAAAACACAAATAAATGATGACTAATGTTAATTGCAAATTGCCATTTAAACTGTCAAATGTCACGTATTCGATGTTATCCTCACTTTTTAAAGCTACTTTATCATGTTTTTTATCCACTTCAAACCAATGAGAAAGCACGCTGTACCGTCTATGCTTATAGGGATAATGAAATGTTTGTGTTTACTACACTTTTTTTATTTTAGGTTAAACTGAGGTTAAATAAAAATGAACTTTTAACAGTTCGGTAATAAAGTCAAAACATTGGAAAATTTCAAAATGCAGATATTTTCAAAGAGGATAATTACTCAAGTATTATGCTCTCGTACTAATTTTTTGGGAGGAAAATGTAGAAATTTTTCTGCGAACAAGTCTCAAAATGTAAAAAAAGGAACGTTTAGGATTGGACTTGCAAGTATAACAGTGGGAGCTCTTGTTGGTACTGGTTATTCAATACATTATTATAATAAACCTAGAGCACACATTTTAAATGAAGAAAGCTTAATCCCATCAGTAAAAGAAATACCGAGTTTAAAGCCTACCAAGATTGTAAGTTCAAAGAGTTTAAAAAAAAATTAACTATAATGCATGACCAAATTTATTATTTTTTAATAAATAACTTTTACCTCCACATTAATGCATTAAATGTTACACCAAGCATTATCTTTATTTATATAAATTAATATTTAAAATAAGATAAAATAATTTATAAACAAATAAGCTTCTTCATAAAAATTTAGTTAATTTTTTTATTAATTTAAGGTTAAAAATATCGAAGATCAAAGTGGACTGGAACTAACATTGTATCAATACCAAACTTGCCCATTTTGTTGTAAAGTAAGGGCTTTTCTTGATTATTATGGTATTTCATACAATCTTATTGAAGTTGATCCTGTATTAAGGCAATCAATAAAATGGTCACCATATAGAAAAGTTCCAATTTTAGTGGCTAAGACTAATGATGGATTTCAGGTTAGTTTCTAAAATTATATTTAGTACAATCTAGTTAACTAAAATTTTCAAGCTATATTAATTCTGGTGGCCCATACTAAGACGCCCACTTGGTTCCATGCACAGTATTGCAGTAGTGGCGATGGGAGTAGTGCTTGGTATTGGCTCGCTTCATCTTGAGGTGATCAGTGCAGCTGCAATGACTGCGCATCACCTTCAATGTAAACAAAATGGGGAATTAGTGTCTGTAGACACACAACCCTGCAAGGTGTCCCGTCTGATACCATGCTTAGCATGGGACAAGACAGGATACTGGCTATCCGTGTTTGGGAAAGACCATTTGAGGTATGCTTTCCAAAACGAGAAGAATGGACTGGGTTGCTGACAGACCCTAAAGGCATTGATGAAAGACAATAAGGTCACTCTTGTGTAAATTCCTGGTTACTCGGGAATCAAAGGCAATGAGCTGGATCTGAAACTAAGTTCGTGGGCCCAGAGCCAACCTTAAGGATTCCCTTCTGTCCAGGCAGAAGGGCAATTTAGGGCTGGATCAGGAAACAGAACTTGTACTGGAAAACAAAAACTAGAGACAAGTACAGACAGGCAAGAGCCAGAAGCATTACGTAGCTGAGTAGGAATGATGCCAGACTGGCAGTACACATACTAACCAGTCATGGTACCTTTTTTTTGAATCCAAGGTCTACTAAGAGGCTCCCCTGACTGTGTCAGGTCTACTCACTAAAAACTCCACCCCCATTTAGGTCCGTCTGGCTATTGCCACTTAGGCCTGTTGGGCCATTGTATCTTACATGGTACCCTTAGATATCACATACACAATCTGGGGCTGACTGACAGCCGTAATTGTGGATTGTTTGGAGAGGAGAGAGGAGGAAAGCAGGCTCTATATCCATGACCAATGCCCGGTGTACGCCAGATTATGGCTCACTTTGCTGGGTTTAGTTTCACTTGAGCCTGAGCAACTAAGGCAATTACCGATCTTCGACCAGCACCTATTTTGGAGGAAGACAGGTATGGCAGATCACCCCCATGAAGGCAGCAAGCAAAATTCTCCGATTTGGATTCTGAAAGTACCTTATTTAGGTGCTAACTTGGTGCTGATTTCATTATTTTCGTGCTCATTTTTGATTTGATTTTGAGAATTTTACAAAATCAATAAAAATTGAAAACTGAAAGTACTCAAATTAAGTGCTTTTTAGGTACATTCGATATATATATATATATATATATATATATATATATATATATATATATATATATATATATAATAATCAAACCGGAAGTCCGACCGGAAATCGCAAAATCAAAATTTTGAAAATTTATAAAAATTTCAAATTTTGAAAATTTTGAATTATTCGTAATAGCCGAATTTACCAATGTACATTGTTTACATTTAAATTGGGTGCTTTTTATTAAGACAATTGGATTTTCGTGCTCAACCCCTAAGTCGAGGGCACCATCTCTTACAATACGAAAAATCTTCTCAACGATAAAATCCGTTTTCTCAATCGATAGAAATATGCTATAAATTAGGTGGAAATGTACTGTTTGATTTTGGTGCTCCAATTTCACCGCGCGTTCACGAATAAAAAGTTTGACGTGAAAAAAGTCCGCATTGATAATACAGAACTTTTACTCAGTAGAAATATGCTATGAATTAGGTGCTCTCAAAAAACGCATCATTTGATTTTTGTGCTCCAATTTGAAGGTCACTTTACCACCCCCGCTAAATCAGTCAATGCATTTTCCTAACCTAATAAAAATATGTTGTATTTTTATTAGGGACTTTTACGTCAAAATTTTTATTCGCGAACTTTCGGGGGTGGTATACCGATCTTGAAATTGGAGCACCAAAATCAAACAGTACATTTTCCGAGAGCACCTAATTTATAGCATATTTCTACCGATTGAGAAAACGGGTTTTATCGTTAAGAAGATTTTTCGTATTGTAAGGGATGGTGCCGTCGATTTTGAAATTTTGATTTTGCCATTTCCGGTCGGACTTCCGGTTTGATTCTAATATTTTTTTTTACTGAAAATAGTCGCAAAAAGGGTAGACCTATCGTGTTTGTCGCGGACGGCCCGCACTGCGACTATTTGAAAAGTTGCAGGTCCTAGTTTTCTGGAAAAACTAATTTTGGAAGCCTGTTCTATTCCGTAGCAGCACTGTCAAAGAAGGATTCTTGATGGAGATTGGTCCTTGTAGTGTCAATCTTGAGAGTAAATGGTTAAGACTGATCAGCGTGCCGAGTTCTTCGACCGAATGTGGCCAGTGGTGGTACAAGAGTTTTTATTTCTCTGGAGCATCTGCCATGGAAATATCTGTAGAGTAATGTCTGGTCTGCAACTCTTCTTCTATGTTCTAGAGGGTGAAGGGTATCTGTAAGAGTTGACCTGTTTATCAACCGAATGGCTCTTTTTTGAATGGAATCTAGAAGATGAAGAGAATGCCTTGGTGCTGAACCCCAAATGTGCGAGCAATACTCCAGTAGAGGTCGGATTTGAGCCTTGTATGTCGTCAACAGTTGATCAGTAGTAACAAACTTTCTAGCTTTCCACATTAAACCTAGCCTCTGGTTTGCTGACTTTGCGATGTTTGCAACATGGTCATGCCAAGACATATTATTAGACACCGTGACTCCCAAAATCGAGATGGAGGGACTTGATTCAAGGGTATTTCTGGACATTGTGATGGAATGATTTGAGGAATTCACTTTCTTGGAAAACATGGCTCTTTGTGTTTTCTGGGCCTTGAACTGAACAAGATTGTTGGTTCCCCACTCGACGATTGCTTCAAGATCTCTATTGATGGAGTCAACTTGTTCCTGCCTGAGTCTATTTGTATCATTCACCGAAAGTGATCGATAGGATGAGAAAGTTGAGACAGGTGTGCTGTCGACTGCGAAACTGTAAATATCGAAAGCACTTAATTTGGGTACTTTCAGATTTTAATTTTTATTGATTTTGTAAAAGTTCTGCTACCTTCACCATACGGTAGCAGACGAATTTTCAAAATCGTCCCCTAACTCTAAAAAACGAGCACGAAAATAATGAACTCAGCACCTAAATAGGGTACTTTCGTAATCAAAATCGTAAAATTTCGCCAGTGCTGCCGTAATGAGGGTTAGCAGATCGCCAGTTGCTATCAGGGAGAGACACAATGGACATTGTCTGAGTGCCGTTGGCGGGATTTGGAAGGAACCGTCCCTCAGCCTATTATTATTATAGTTTGGATTATAACAAATATTTTGTTGATATAATTTAAAATGTTTTATTTTAGCCACTAAATGATAGTACAATGATAATATCAGCACTAGCCTCATATCTATTTGATAAAAATAAAAAAGACTTGCCTGAAATTGTTAAATGTTTTCCTGTAATCAATTATGTAGATGATGATGGAGCAAAAAAAAGCGAAATTATGAATAGGTATTTCCTCATGTTAAGTGACAGAACAAATTACAAGTTAACTGAAGAACAAGATAGGTAAGATTTTCATCCTTAGATAATTTTTTTTTTCTTAAGATAAATGAGATAATTCAAAGGATAAATGAATCTTATATATATCAAATGTCATGAAAATGTGTTAAGTACTTTTAAAAATTATGTATCTAACAATAAGGTTGACATATTTTTTATAGTGAGGAAAGGAAGTGGAGAAAATGGGCTGATAGTGTGCTAGTTCATACATTATCTCCAAATGTATACAGAACTAAAGAAGAAGCCCTCCAAGCCTTTAACTGGTTTTCAGAAGTGGGAGAGTGGGAGGCAAATTTTCCAGCTTGGGAGCGCTACCTTATGATCTATGTAGGAGCATCAGCAATGTGGTTGATAGGTAAAAGGCTAAAAAAGAGGCATAATCTCAAAGAAGATGTAAGACAATCTCTATATGATGAATGTAACGCCTGGCTGAGGGTCGTAAATTCTAAAGGGGGCCAATTTATGGGAGGCCAGAAACCAAATCTTGCAGATTTAGCAGTTTATGGTGTTCTAAGTAGCATTGAAGGGTGCCTTGCTTTTAAAGATCTAACGGAAAATACTAAAATTGGTCCATGGTTCTACAATATGAAAACCACCATTTCTCAACGTCTAGGTGCAAATTTAATTTAGATAGTAATTGTGATTGGTTCTTTTGTTGGTCTCAAAATTTTATCATTCTGTATGTATGATTAGTGTACATGCTGTGTGCAAAAATTTAAAGTATTTTAGAATAATATGAGAACCTGGTTTATTTATTTGTTGAAACATTATTCCTGACGTTACTTAAATAAATTTTTAAACATTTTCATTGTTTGTTATTTATTACAAAATACCTGATGAGTAAGTTTTATTATTCTATAATTCTCATGACTAATAATTTGTTTAATGTTAAATTATTATATTTTATTTGTTAAGAAAATTATTAAAACAATTTGTCATTGAAGAGGAAATTTATTTTTAAATAATAGATTAACAATACTTTTTTAATTAAAATAAAGTCAAAATTCGAATAAAAATAACTGCAGATAGTCTACAAAATAAAATAATGGTATAATGATAAATTATTTTCTATATAAGGGTGGCCAACCGAAAACGACACTACCATTTGCAGGAACCTCGTCAACATTTTAGAAAAACGCTCAGACCCGTTGATTTTTTATTAAAGGGGGACTCTCTTTTCCGGTATTTTTGACTCCACTACTTTCAACCCCAAGCGAGGGTAAGAATTACTCTAAAATTTTTAAATAGCATTGGTGGTCGAATTAGATGTCTTTCAAAAGCTCTTACAATTCTCTGTACAATAGTTTTTAAATTTAAAATTCCGTCCATTACTTTTTGAGAAATTAGATTTTAAATGTGAAACTTATCTGCAAACAATCACGAACGGTTAAAATGTCATTCATTCGAGTTAAGTACGCCAATAATATAAATTTAGTACCTAGTTTTTTCTTGCACGAGACGGTAAATCACCACAATTTCCGCTATTGGTCCGATTCAAACCCAAGAGTTTTTCACGAGGTGCATACACAGCAACCGGAGAAATTAAATGTATCGGCTGGCATTTGCGGTGACCGATTGGTGGATTCTTTTTTTCTACCAGGTAATTTGTCTGGCGAAATGTATTTGCAATTAACGGAAGACACTATTGACCCTGCCTTGACTGATATCATCAACATCATGCAGCCACTTTCACGTCCATTGTTGGACATAGGCCTTCTCCAAACGTCTCCAGTTCTCTCTGTCCCTGGCTGTTGCAATCCAATTTGTCACTATTCCCTTCAGGTTATCCATCCATCAAGTGGGAGGTCTGCCTCGGCTACGCTTGTCAGTTCTTGGTCTCCATTCCAACAGTTTTTTGGTCCGTCTTCCATTCTTGCAATGTGTTCAGCCCATTCCCGTGTAGTGATTCGCTGTATAATATCTACTCCAGTACGTCGGCGTATCTCTTTATTTCTCACTCGATCCCTCAGGATTAGGCCAAGCATCGATCTCTCCATTCGCCTTTGTGTGACTCTTAGTTTTTCTGAGGTTTTCTTCGTTAAAGTTAGGGCCTCCGCACCGTAGGTCAAAACCGGCAATAACTATTGGCTAAATGCTTTCCGTTTCAAGCGAATCGGGATATTTCCTTTAAGTATGTCCTTCATTTTTCGCCGCCCATCCCAGGGTAATTCGTCTGTTTAGTTCGCAGGTTTGGTTGAGTCTCTCTCCATCGAGAGTATTCCTTTTTGTTGCCATGCCAACCTTTTAAATGCATACTCGAGGACAGTAATAAACAGCTTTGGCGACATGGTGTCACATTGTCTAACTCCTCTTTCCATCCTTATCTTGTTGGTTGTAGAGTGTAGTTGTGGCATTTTCGTATATGTTTTTAACTATGTCGCAATATCGGTAGTCGACTCTACAATCTTGTAATGCTCTCAAGATAACTGCTAATTCTACTGTGTCAAAAGTCTTTTTAAAGTCAACAAATATCAATACTAGGGAGCGGTTATATTCATTAGTCTTTTCTATCAAGGTTTTCAAACACTGCAGGTGGTTGTTTGTACCGTACTTCGAGCGAAAACCAGATTGCTCCTGCGGCTGATAAAAAATCCAGCTTTGTTTCCAATCTACTTGTTATAATTCTGGTGTACAGTTTATAAAGATGGTTAAGGAGACTAATTTGTCTATATGTTTCCAGGTCCGTTATATCTCCCTTCTTGAGCAAAAGTATAGTTACAGTACTGGTACTCGCTGTCTTTATTGCTTCCGTGACGACACCGTCACCCCCCGGAGCTCTATCATTCTTTATCTTTTTTAAAGCATAATTAATTTCATTCAGGGAGATCTCCGGAATATCCTCGGAGCCTTGATTTTGAACCCTTCTTCGCAGATATTCCTCTGGATTTAAAGTGGTTTGTTTAGTGTGTAAAATCCCATAAAATGATTCCACAATTTGTAACATATGTTCTCCGTTCGATGTGACATTTCCATCCTTGTTCTTGAGTTTGACAATTTCTCTTTTCCCATTTGTTAGTTTGCGTCTCATTACTTTTATGCTTTTATTCTCCTCGATAGTTTTAACGATTTTCTCATCCTTGTACTTTCTTAAGTCTTTTCTGATTGCCCTTGATACTTCCTTGTTCAGTCTATTTATTTCGTCTTGGCTAGTGTTTTCGTCACTTTTCAGTTTTCTTCTCCGTTCCATTTTGTGTCGCGTTTCCAGACTAATTTTTTCTTCCTTCGAGCTTGTTGGCCAGTATTTCTTTTGGGCGAAAAAAATTTACCAACAGAAAGAAAAACCCCTGTCAAAAAGTATAAAAATACACGGGCTTTATGGCAGACGAACAGTTCTGCAGGCCCGGTGACGTCAAATGACGATGCAAATCCACGCATGTGCAGCTGAAATTTGTCCAATGTACGGAGGTAGGAATAGGAAATAAGCCATCCTTTGTAGTGTATAATCGTTGGTCTTAGCCTAACTTTATTTTGTGGTTAGGTAACATGTTTTTAAAAAACTAGGGTGCGAAAAAGAAAATATTTAAACGTTGATTAATAAGCATAGAGAAAGGGAATGGATGAAACATGTTCAGGTTTCTTAATATAAATTTAAGCAAAAAACAGTATAAGTTCTTAAAAACTTCACACAGAAGAAAAAAATGTTCTGTTACCAATAATAATCTTGGTAAGTTACCATTTTTTTTTAGAAGAAATTTTCCATAACGGTAATTTTTTATGTATTAAAATTGTAGATTTGGATCAGGCATATGTACCAAATAAAATAGAATGCTCAGAACAACTGAGAAATTATTTCAAACCTACCCTAAAAAATACAAAACCATTTACTTTAGTATTGCCGCCTCCTAATATAACAGGAACATTACATTTAGGGCATGCACTTACTGCTACCATTCAAGATGTTTTGGTTAGATGGTGGGTAAATATTTTTTATATTAGTAATCATATTAATGAACAGTAATTATTTTTTCATAGGAAACAGATGCAAGGTGAAGAAACAGTTTGGGTCCCTGGAATGGACCATGCTGGTATAGCAACTCAGATTGTTGTAGAAAAACTTCTTTGGAAAGAAAACCAACAATCAAGATATGATGTAGGAAAAGAGCTCTTTTTGACAAAGGTGCATAGTTGGAAAGATGAGAAAAGTGCAGTTATTGGTTAGATTAAATTTTAATCACAATAATATAATCTTTTTAGTAGTGGTTTGCAAGCTTAAATTAATATTATATTGGCATATTTAAGTTTAATAAAAATATAAACTAATAAAAATTGGCTTCAGTACAAATTAGACAGTTAGGTATCATTTATCACCTTTTTTTCATGTAACTAAGAGTAAGTAATTAATTTTTAGGAACACAACTTCAAAGGTTAGGTGTTCTTCTTGACTGGGATAAAGAAATCTTTACATTAGATGAACAGAGATCCAAAGCTGTTCAAGAAGCTTTCATACAATTGTTTGACAAGGGGTTAATTTACAGGTAAATAGATCAATAATTTGTTTACTAAACTAAATACACTCCACTTAATAAACGGAACAACATATTAAATTATACAAATTGCTGTACCTAATGAATTAATTTTAATAATTTTTTATGGACATTAGTTACAAAAAAAGTTAGAATAATGTATGCGAATACTTAAATGTTTAACATTTTTCTTGAGGTGATTCCATAAATGCTTAAATTCCTTGCTCGATTCATTTTTCTAATTTTTCGGGGTCAAAATTTAAGAAGTTTACCACAAAAAACTTATTAGGTACTTTCAAAAAAGGTACAATTTATGAGCTTACTTTTAACAAAAATCTATAGTACCACATAAAATTATTTATCTTCTAACAAATTCTTAAAAACTGTAAATCTAAGCGGGTTGTTCAATATTTAGAAATAATTATGAATTTTATTTCATTGAAATTTATGTATTAAACCCACCAAACACAAAGTATGCATTGGCGTAGCTTAGGGAAAAATTATGGGTCATAGGTTTTTATAGCTTGCGAAAAAAATATGAAATTGTAGATTAAAATTTTAGAACGAAAGTTTTCCAATTACACATCACAAATTTTCTATCTGTTGCAAAATTGTTAACTAAAATGTGCCATTTGTTAGTTTTTTGTTCTTTTTATTATAATTTAAAGCACTACGCCTCTATCAAAACGAATGCTGTATTCGGCCATTGTACCCATTATTCCAGTCAATAATTATCTGAGACTATGCTCCTTCCTGATCTTTTATATTCAAAGGTTTTTATAGTGCTATGAGCCCGTCCCTGTCGACTGTCGCTTTGAGGCGACAACACATCGATCGCAATGAGGGGAAAATGCATAATAGCCGCGGGCGATTCTTGAATGGTCCAATAATTTCGGGAAGTGTCCAGAGAGGCATCGATTTGTCAGGAACATTGGCTTGCAGATATATAAACGGAATCACAGATCCGAGTTAGTTTCGTTTAGTTTGAAGTAATTATAAGGTGTTATTAAAAGATTGTGTACAGTTGTGAATATCTATCTATCTGCTTCACAGACTTAGAGAAGGCCTTTGACAGGGTACAAAAATTATTGCAATTTCTTAGGCGGATAGATATTGACCAAAAGGATATCCGATGTATTGCAAATCTATATCTGAACCAAACAGCTCAAATTGAGATTGATGGAGAGACAACTAACACAGTTAAAAATTTTAGAGGAGTCCGCCAAGGAAGTGTTCTCTCACCCTTGTTGGTTAATCTGTATTCCAAACATATTTTTCAGAAAGCACTTGAGGATGTTGAGATGGACATCAAAGTTAATGGGGTGTGGATTAATAACATCCGATATGCGGACAATACCGTTCTAATCTCTAATAACATGCATGATCTTCAACACCTGGTCATCATAATAGGAGAACACTAAAAGAATGAGCCTTGAAATAAACACATAAAAAACAAAATACATAATAGTGACCCGTGAACTTGACACTTTCAGAAACTCCAGTCTAACACACAGAGGTGAGCCAATTGAGCGTGTAAACAAGTTGAAATATCTCGGAACATGGCCTAATAAAGACTGGACATCCGATTTAAACCTAAAATGTCACATAGAACAAGCTCGAAGTGCGTTTGTGAAATTTAAGAGTTTTCTCACAAACGCAGACTTTGACTTGAAACCTCAGAGTGAGATTTATAAAGTGTTACATCTGGTCAGTACTTTTATATGGACTGGAGGATGGACCACAATGACCACACTGAACAAACTGAGAGCATTTGAAATATGGATATACCGCAGGGTACTTAAAATTGTATAGAAATATTAGAATAAAAATTTGGTTAGTATTGCACTGAGTGTTTAGAATCATTGAACTCAAAAAGTAAATATCGTAACAATAGTTATAAGTCATTAACAACAAGACAAAATATTCATATCCCACAATTCAAATTCTCGATAAACTTCAAAAAACGGATAGAAGAAAAAGATTTCATATCGTTGCGTTAATTTTATCCAGGAGTTTTTTAAAAAGTGAAATCTTCTATATTTTTCATATATAACCAATACTTTTATATAATTTTGTTTCAGAGCAGATTCATTAGTCAATTGGTCTTGTGTATTGAAATCAGCAATTTCAGACATTGAAGTTGAACAATTATCTATTAATGGACCTACCAATGTTTCTGTTCCAGGTTATGAGAAACCTGTGGAATTTGGAATACTTACCAAGTTTGCTTATACAATTGAAGGAACAAGTAATTATATTTTATTTTTAAGTGTAAAAGTGTAAAACAATTTGAATAATTTATATCAAAATTCAGTAAACAGATTGCCAGTTAATATATAATCGTATTTATAGTAGCTCTATCAAATGCTTTTGATTACCTTTGATTTTTTATGTAGATGAAGAGATTGTTGTGGCTACTACTCGTCCAGAAACCATGCTTGGCGATGTTGCAGTGGCCGTTCATCCAGAAGATCCTCGTTATTCCAGATTAATAGGAAAAAGAATAAAGCATCCATTTAGACATGATACATTACCAATTATAGGTGACACATTTGTTAAACGCGAGTTTGGAACAGGTATGTTTATTGACTAAATAACTGTTGTAGTGATTCACCTCTTACATAAAAAATTCGAATATTTAAAATAATAGTCTAGTCTGAGTTGAGAATTTATGCAAGAATATTTGAATTTTCAATATTTTTCTGTAAGATAATTATTTAAAAATAAATATTGTGTGCTCTCAAATTAGAATGATAAGGAGGTTTCAGTTAAGAATTATTTTGTTATTTATTATTTAACGATAGGGTTGACAAAAGCCCTTGGGCAGGTCGACCTTAAGATCTTTTGTGCCATCCCTTAGGTTATTTGTTATATATCTTCTGGGTCCAATTTTAGCCCTGCCAATTTTTACTCTAGAATGTAATTTGGTATTGCAACATGGGGCAGTTGTTCAGGATTAATTAAAATTTTCAAGTGTCAAAAAAGAGTTATAAGCATAATATTTAGCTTTGCTCATGATGGGTCGTGTAGGGTAATCTTAAAAAAAAAAATATGCTGACAACACCTGCATTTTTTATTATGGAATCAATTGTTTTTTTGATCAAACATAAAGAGTATTTTCATAATTATAGAATTACCCATTCTCACAGTACTCAAAAATTACTAACTATCCTATACATTCGAGGACTGTTTTTAAAAAAAGTCCGCTGTATAAAGCAATTACATTTTACAATAATATTCCTAATGAAATTAAAAGCGTTTATGCAAATAAAAATATTAAAATATTTATGCAATATGGAGCCCTATTGTATCGATGATTTCTTCTCCTTAATCAATATTCAAGTATCTTAGTATTAAATTAGCTATGAGAACAACCCCCACTGCTGCTATAGAAGCAATGCTAAACCTCCCACATCCCTGTGAAGTTCCACCCCTACTACTAAAAATTCGAAATTTTTTTTAGAGTTCTGAGTTCTGTTTCAATAGTTCTAGAGTTCCTGATAGGTATTAGGAATAGTTCTGACCTTTAAAGGGTAACAAAAATCAATTTTTCAAAATGGGAGGCTAACTTCACGCTCCTCCCCACTTTTGAAAAAGTGAATTTTTTTCGGATTTCTGGGTAGATTTAGCATAGTTCTAGAGTTCCTGATGCTTTTCGAAAATAGTTCTTTTAGTTTCTGCTTTAATGTGTTGTTTTGAATATCCTCAGAATGGTTCTGGACCTATTGGTAGTTTCTTTGAATTCTTTTTCGCCAATTCATTGGCTTTTTCATTAACCGGAATGCCTAAATGCACTGTTGACCAAATGAGGCAGATTTTTTGCCTCTTGCCAGTTGTTCCAGTCAACCGTGGCATTCCTCGACTAGCTTTTTTTTTGTGATGTTAGCCTCAGCCATGATTGCGGCCTTACTATCACTGGCTATATAAATTCTTGCTCCCTCATAATTCATATCAAGAATATTTCAGGCGCACTTTATAAATGCCATTATTTTGGTTTGAAAAACTGAGCAGCCTCTTTCTAGTGATCTAGGGATCTTTGTAGAGGGTCCATAGACTCCCAGGCCAGTTCCGCCGACTCTTATCGAGCCGTCTGTGTATCAGGCTAGAGCCCCTCACTCCTTTCCAACCAGAAGGGGGGATTTTAGCCATTCGTCCCTTTCTGGCACTCTGGTTTCGAGGTTTTCATTGAAGATTATTTTTACTCCCTTATCGTCCAGAAGTACTTCTTTCAGATGTGTTATTTGTTTTAGAATACTAAGGTGTCCTGATTTCCCTAAATATTCTTTTGTTCAGTGGGTTCTAATGCCTTTTAGTGGGATTCACTTTATATGCAGGTGTAGTGGAGTCATATTCAGGATAATTTCCAACGCTGCAGTGGGCGTGGTCCGCATTACTCTCGTGATCCCCATGCAGGCTATTCTTTGAATTTTGGTGAGTACTTTTTGAGGTGTACTCTGTTCCGTTTTCTGCCACTAGATTAAAGAGGCATATGTGATAGCCGGTCTGACTATCGGGACATATATATCCAATAAGTCATGATGGGGTTTAGCCCACAGGTCTAAGTAGTTGCCTGCATACGTGAAGATTCATAAGTGCTTTATCGATAATATGACTTAGGTTGTGTTCCATTTAAGTTTCTTGTCAATGTATACGCCCAGATATTTTACCTCCTTGAAGATTTGTACTTCCTTCCCCTACATAGATATTGGTTTTCCCATATCCAGTGAGTGGTAATAAAGTATACTAAACATTTTGTTGTCTTACTATATAGAGTTAGCAATTTTTTAGGTAAATTTTGCTCGACCATTTTTGATTTTTCATAAATAAAATGGCCATTTTTGGAAAGTGTGACGTCCCGACGTACAATTCTTATCTTTTAAAATGAAGAATTGTACCGGAGATGAATTTAAGAGATGATTATGTCTATTGAAATTTTGATGACATATTGTCATTCAAAATTTTACATTAATCATGTGTTTAAGTGATGTGAAAATTTACAGAATTACCCTTATACACAAGTAAGTTAATTTTTTGTTTATTTTTATAGGATTACAATAATATTTAAAAAAAAATTTAACCAAAAACAATTTGCGGGGGTAGTGTCCATAAGTTTTATCCATATTGTCTTGGTTATTGTTTTGTTTGTGTTCTAATGTAATAATTTTGCTATTCAATACGAGCAACAACGCCGTTCCATAAATATATGAGAAAATGCATTTTAACTAGTCTTTTGGCATGGAGACAAATATATTACAAATAATAATAAGCGATGAAAATTAATTTGGCAAGTGCACTAAAAGTGTAACAACATGTTGATGATTTACGACGTAAAGTTTCATTAATTTTTCAAAAGTCCACCTGATAATTATCGACAGAGATATTCGTTTACGGAAAATGTATAAATTTTGTTATTTAACGACACTTATACAGAGTGTGACATAATTTTACTGAGTGTAGCGATGTAAACATACGGCATTTGCAGTGTCTATTCCAACTCTATACATTTTTGAACGACGAGAAACGATGAAAAGCGAAAGAGGAGGACGACGAAAGCTTAGTGTGTTGCATACATTTAGGGGAAAAATAATCCACTTTTGGGCAAACGATAGGCAAAACTGTAGTAAAAGAAGGTGGAATATTCGAACACTTGATTTTATGTATTGGTTCGGTGATTTTTAACTACTCAGTGTAATAACTAAACAAATTATTCTATAAATTCGTACAATCGTACAATCTATACAATCTTTTTATCAACCACATTAGTGTAAAAGAAGGATTCTTGATGGAGATTGGTCCTTGTAGTGTCAATCTTGAGAGTAAATGGGTGAGACTGATCAGCGTGCCGAGTTCTTCGGCCGAATGTGACCAGTGGTGGTATAAGAGTTTTTATTTCTCTGGAGCATCTGCCATGGAAATATCTGTAGAGTAATGTCTGGTCTGCAACTCTTCTATGTTCTAGTGGGTGAAGGGTATATGTAAGAGTTGAGCTGTTTATCAACCGAATGGCCCTTTTTTGAATGGAATCTAGAAGACGAAGAGAATGCCTTGGTACTGAACCCCAAATGTGCGAGCAATACTCCAGTAGAGGTCGTCAACAGTTGATCGGGAGTAAAAAACTTTCTAGCTTTCCACAGAAAACGTAGCCTCTGGCTTGCCGACTTTGCGATGTTAGCAACATGGTCATGCCAAGACATATTATTAGACATCGTGACTCCCAAAATCGAGATGGAGGGACTTGACTCAAGGGTATTTCCGGACATTGTGATCACAATGTCCATTTACCATGACAGCTTGTTTTCGATTACGGAGATACGAAGTTATCAGTACAAGAGGAGTACCACGGACCCCGTAGTAGCTCATTTTTTCCAAAAGAATGTCATGACAGACACAGTCGAAGGCCTTGGACAGGCATAATGTCTGTATGATTGTTCAAGTTCCGCGACCACATCAGTCACCACATTATATACTGCCTGAGTAGTAGAATGGGAATATCTAAATCCATGTTGTGCGTTACAAAAAAAGTTGTTTACTTCAAAGTAATCGTACAGCTGTTTATTAATAATTTTTTCAATTACTTTTCTAAATATTGATACAATACTTATTAGACGATAATTATCTATAATTGAAATAAAAATATTCGAACACTTGATTAAATTTGCTATTTTTTGGGTTTTGGTTCATTTTTTTTTAAATTTTATCTTTTTCCTTCAAAGTAATTTATACATACATACATAAAGTCACGCCTTTTTCCCATAGGGGTAGGCAGAGGCCACTTCCTTCCACTTGCTACGGTTCTTACACACATCTTTTGCTTCCTCTACTTTCATTAGTGCTCTCATACATGCTCGACGGTTGTTGGTACTCTTGACCTGGCCTTTCCTCAAAACAATGTTGATCTGATCAAGATATGTTTTCCGAGGTCGACCTCTACCGACTTGTCCATTTACACTCGCCTTATAAATTTGTTTCGTCAATCTTTTTTCATCCATTCTTTCTACGTGTCCAAACCATCCAAGCATTCCTTTATCTATCTTTGTAACCACATCTTCTTTTACACCAAAGCGTTCTCTTATCTCACTATTCTTTACTTTATCGAACAGAGTCATTCCGACTATACTTCTCAAACTACTCATCTCCGCAGCATTAATCCTATTTTGATGATTTTTCTGCCAAACCCAACATTCACTACCATGCATAAGTATAGAAACCAACACACCTCTATGCACAGCCAGACGTGCCTTTTTGACACTTTCTGGCTGTTCATAAAGCTATGCAGTGCCCCATTCATTTGTCTTCCTGCCAACACCCTTCGCTCAATGTCACAGTAATTTTTTGCTGTGAAAATTCAAATTTTTAGCTTTATTTCTTAAATGAATGCGAGTCATTCTGCTGTTCAAAACCATCATTATTAGGAGACATCGTGTATGATAAAATTTTTCCAGGAAGTGTATCGAAGCAAGAAAAAATATATTAGCTTGTTACATCGGCGTCGGTCCCAGTTATTCACCCGTTATATTTATAAATCCATTAATGTCGCGTTTCGTACAAATATTATTTTTAGCCAAATAGAATATGTAAATGGTATATAACTTTGGCATAGTTTGGCCTTTTCTTTTAGTCGTCGAAGCTCATGATCGAGTTATTTTTATCATTTTACGATATGGGTTCGAGAGCAACAAATATTATCCTCATTGTTCGACGGTTGCATAAAAATCGCGTTATGTAATTTTAATTTGTGTTCCGAAGTGTATTTTTTTTCTTTTGTTCTTGATCACGTACGTAATTTAGTTTGGGAGTAATTTAGAAAGTAAGTAAGAGAGTGTTAGTGAGTTGTTTCACATTCGATTTTTGTTTTGTTACGAAAAAAAAATTCTAGTTTGTATTTATTTTTACTTTGGTGTGGGTAGTTGTTGTCCGGATGCACCGATTGTCTGTTTGAAAAATGTTTCGACAATCATTTCATAATAATTTGTATTTTTACCTCAAAATTAATAATCGTCGCTGTGAAATAAAAATAAAATATACCGGGCGTCCCATTATAATGCAACTTTTAATCGACTCGAGGTTGGAAAGTGTGATTTTAACTCAAATTATTTAAATAAGCACTGTTACCAGTTAAACATCCTTTCAGAAATACTTCACGAGCTGTTTGTATGTATTCGTCTTTCCAAACTATTCCAACAGAATGCCCTTAATCCACGTTTCTAAATAATAAATGTTCTTGTTTTCTGTCCTATTTTTTTTTTATTTATATTTCTTAGATAGTCTCGCCTCCAACAAACAATATCTTCGGAATAAATTCGCTTAATTCACTCCTGTCAATTAAGACAGATTTTCTACTGTGTTTTTTCCATCGTGAAGTTTCGATTGAGGGAGAAAGATTGGAACAAGTAAATGAATTTGTGTACTTGGGTTTAAAGTTTACGAGAGATGGAAAGTATGACAGTGACATTGAGCGAAGGGTGTTGGCAGGAAAACAAATGAATGGGGCACTGTATAGCTGTATGAGCAGCCAGAAAGTGTCAAAAAAGGCACGTCTAGCTGTGCATAGAGGTGTGTTGGTTCCTTCACTTATGTATGGTAGTGAATGTTGGGTTTAGCAGAGGAAGCATGAACATAGGATTAATGCTGCGGAGATGAGTAGTCTGAGAAGTATAGACGGAATGACTCTGTTCGATAAAGTAAAGAATAGTGAGATAAGAGAACGCTGTGGTATAAAAGAAGAAAGAAGGTTACAAAGATAGATAAAGGAATGCTTAGATGGTTTGGTCGCGTAGAAAGGATGGATGAAGGAAGATTGACGAAACAAATTTATAAGGCGAGTGTGAATAGACGGAAGTCGGTAGAGGTCGACCTCGGCGAACATATCTAGATCAGATCATTGTTTTAAAGAAAGGCCAGGTCAAGAGTACGAACAACGGACGAGCATGTATGAGAGCACTGATGAAAGTAGAGGAAGCAAAAGATGTGTGTAAGAAACGTAGCAAGTGAAAGGAAGTGGTCTCTGCCTACCTCTACGGGAAAATGGCGTGACTATATGTATGTATGTATGTTTTTTCATCGAAAACCTATTTCCTTTCAAAGTTTCCATGTGGTGCCTCGACTTTTTATTTTATGGTAATCCGAATCTTCTCGAATCAACGTGAGGATTTTATCTATTGTAGGAATTTCTTTTCTATGAAAGAAATCACGATCTGTTCGACACATACCTTCTTTTAAATAATTGTCCAAATAAAAAGAAATATAGCTAATAGACTGCCTGACCCAAATGCATGCCTATGTCTGCTAATAAAGTCGCTTATGGAAGCTTCTTTTTAGGGTGCCATCTTCTCTAGAAGGTTGGCTACCATCATGACTATTTTAACTCTATCCACCGCTGACCTAAAAAGCTGGACTGACAAACAGTTGAACCAATCTCTCAAGTTGCGCAGTCACGACATTCGTCTTCAACCTATGCTGCGTTTGCCAAAAATTTTGCCCTGCATAATCACTTGTAACATAGTATATCTTTTTCCTCTCATAACGTGGCTCAGGTACTGTAGTTTTCGGATTTTTGTCCCATTCACAAGCTCTGTCCCTTTTCCTAGTAGTCTGAGTACTTCTTCGTTAGTGATTCGGCCTACATACGATATTCTAAACATTATTCTGTATAACCACATTTCGAAGATGATATGGGACAACACACCCCGAAACCGGTCCATAGGTGGTCACTTCGGATGGATAAATTTAATAGTTTCTTCTCTTACTTAACAAGCATCTCCATATTGTTACCCGAAATGGGGTATTATATACGATTATGTATCAGATGTAATTCAATGCCTGTCGCAGCATACAGCCAGAGGACTAGTTGTTTTTTAATACATAATCTACCCACGTGAACCTATAATATAGGTGACATACAGCAGAATTAGCTGATTTTTTAAAAATCAGTTATACATTTTTTCCATCTATTGATGCTATTGAAAAATGTTTATGGTTTACTATAATAATATTATAGTTTTCTATAAATTTTGCATGTATATATATATATATATATATATATATATTATATAACCCCCCAACACTTCCTAGGTTGATGACTTTCTTTGGCAAACGGTCTTCGTCCATTCTCTGCACATGTCCATACCGAGGTATTTGTATTTTTCGCATAGTTTAATTATACTCTGGTTGTCCTCTGAGACCAGATTTTGTTGCGTTTCCCCGATGCACATATATACCGTTTTTGTAAGATTGACCTCTAGTCCCCATTTTTTATATTCTTCAATTAGTTTTCTGGTCATGAATTCCAGATCATCCTAATCTTGGGCTAATATTATTTGGTCATCTGCAAAGCATAAGGTGTATATGGTCGTATTTTGTAGTGGTACTCCCATATCATGACATTTTCGTTTCCAATTTTTTAACGCCTACTCCAAATAAATTTTAAACAGTGTGGGAGACAGACAGCATCCCTGTTTAAGCCCCTTATTGGCCTTAAATCCTTGTGACGTTCTTTTCGCTATTTTTATTTTTGTTGTATTGTCTTCATAGAGTTTTTGTATTAAATTAACATTGATGTTGGTTTCTTCTAATGCTTGCCATAATTTGTTTTACATTTTGGTAAGAAATGTAACGCCTATGGTTTATGTTTATTTTATGCCTGAGACCAAGAAGTCGTGCTGCCAGTGAAAAAATGATGTACTATATTAAAAAATAGATATCGGTAGACTTTATTGCAACAGAACTTACAATAAAGTATAGAAATAATGGTACAATAGCAGAAAAAAACTCTGGTTGGTTGACCATTTTCAGAGAAAGCAAAATTTCTCCTTAAAGTGACCCGTGAGTTTGTTGTCCAGATGTATGATCTCTGCTTGCCGGTAAAATAATTAAAAAAAATAGGTTTTGCACCTCAAATGTTCGTTTCTCAATTTTTGAACAAAATAAATTTAGAAACTTTCTAAAAATGTGTTACTTGTAAAATGACGAATTTTATGGAAAAAAAGCAGACCTTTTTCGCATAAAAAAACTTTCAAAAAAATATAAAATGACAGAAATAAAAAAAATGTACATCTCGATAAAAAATAAGGATCTTAACAGGAATAAATATTTTGTTGTGTTCTGCTCGTGACCCACATTGCGTATAAATCTCATCCACTATTCTCCATTCTCCGCTTCTCGCGTTCGTGGTCGTGCGAGATTCCGAATTGGTCGATAAATCGGACAGATCAGGGGGATCGCCCTCGTTCTTGCCTTCCATTAAATTCTCCATGAATGTTCGGCAATTCGCATCTCTTGCTTGGCCGACGATTTTCAATATGTGGACGGTAAAGAACGATGATTTTTTTCATTTTCAGTGTTGGTTTTTTCTCGACCACATTTCTTTATATTGACCAACTTATTTGAGACACGTGAGTAGGCTTTTGGAAATACTAGCGAACCCTTTTTAGTCATTTTTGTGTTATATTTCTTTCGTGTATGGTAGCAAGTATAATTTCTTTACCTAATTAATAATCCACAATTTTCGTAGTTTCTTTCCGACCGATTGTCTCTTTCCAATATTTTACCTCTCTTCCGTACTTCGTAGATTTTTTCATTATTTTCCCCAATTTAGGCATGAAAAAAATTGCATCTGCGGTTAAATATCACCAAGGAGCATTTCTGCTCTCCTGTCTATAAAATTATTTCGAAGGCCGTTTAATCTTACGATGATGCCATTTTTAACAAATAATTCAAACAGGTGGAACAAATATGATATTTCTAAAATGTTCAACTGAATTGCCGTTTCGCAGTTGATAAATTACAACAGCTTAATTTTAAGAAAGTTTTTTTCGCAAGGAATTTTTTTTGATTACACCTATACCTCGCTTTGCGGCCTAAATACGTTCCACGAAACTTGGCCGCAAAGCGAAAAGCCGTATAAGGAATCAATTATTCTAATACAAATTCAACAGGATCGGTTCCAAATTAGTTAAATATGTAACATAATTTATCATTCAAAATCATTTTATCTTTATATTTCATTAAAATAAAAAATACATACATACATATATATGTGAAAAATGTATAACTGATAATTTCGCTGTATGTCAGCTATATTATAGGTTCATGTGGGTCGATTATGTATCAAAAAACAACTACTCCGCTTGCTATATGCTGCGACAGGTATTGAATTACATCTGATACATAATCGTGTACAATACCCCATTTCGGGTAACAATATGCAGATGCTTGTTAAGTAAGAGAAGGAACTATTAGATTTATCCTACCGAAGTGACCACCTATGGACCGGTTTCGGGGTGTGTTGTCCCTCATCATCATAGAGCAGGTCTACCTCGACTGGACAGATCAACAGCTTCGACTTCTACCAAGTATACATGAAGTGCTACGCTAAAAGCGCCAGTCACGACATCCATACTTTTTAACAAGCACCACAGCTTCTGCGAAGAAGTATTGTAATCTGCAAAATTAATAGAAAACTATATTATTATAGTAAACTGTAAACATTTTTCGACAGCATGAATAGATGTGAAAAATGTATAACTGATTTTAAAAAATAGAGAAACTCAGACCTACGACGGCCAAAAGACCCGAAAAACCATTCACCAATAAACGATGGCCGCGAAAGCCTTTCACAATGTGTGAGGTTAATTTTGTTTCACCTCACACCAACTCACCACAATATTGACCCTTAATTTCCAAACGAGAAGTCCCTTATAAAATAAAATTCATTACCTACGAAATCTTCTTCTTCTTATCCATATTTAAGATCTTTCGATTTGTTAGTTTTGCAGGTTCCCCTGTATCAGTTCCTGGGAGGTGGACTGCCAGCTGTCCTTCTATCTCTTAGGTGGTCTTCCGGGTGCTCTTTTCCCTATTGGTTTCCCTTCAAGTGCGATGCGTGGTAGTCTGCTCTGTTTCATTCTTCTCACGTGAGCGTATAACCATCTTTTTCTTTGTCTTCCCCATCTTACGATGTCTCCGCACTGTTCCCTGATGTTAGTGTTCCAAATTAGGTCTTCCCTTGTTTTTCCCATTATAGTCCTAAGCGTTTTCATTTCGGCTACTCGAAGCATGCTTTTCGTTTTGTTGGTTTCTTCTCTGGTTTCTATTCCGTATGTCATGATTGGCCTGATACAAGTCTTATAGATCCTGACCTTGCTATCTTTTCGCATGTATTCGTTCGCTTATATTATCTGCCTTAAGCAGCCTGATATGGCGGTCGCTTTGTTGATCTGGCTTCTTAGGTCCTTTACTGGGTCGTGATAGCTCGACAGATCCATACCCAGATATTTGAATTGTGAGACTTGCTCGATGATTTTGTCCTGAATTACCAGCTTACATCTTACGGGATCTTTAGCAAAGGTTTCGTTTTTTCTATAGATATGTTCATGTTCATCGCTTGGCTGAACCTACGAAATATGTTTAAAAATATTAGGGGAATTTACTTTCGTACTTCTTAAACGTACAGTTGAATACTGTTTATCGAGTTTATAACGATAATCCGTTACCACCGTATATTCGTGAAATATCCTATAAATAGATACACTGTATTAATAACCGTTTTAAATTTCTACCGAATGCTAAGCATTACAAGTTTCATTAGAAAAGATGGAAAATATTCAACAAAAATAAAGAAAACGATTAAATGTGGCCTTATAATAAAAGTTAACGAATTGGTAAATCGCAGTTAAAAAAAAATAAAATTAAAGTTATGACGCACTTCAATTACATCTCTCAAGTTCTCCATACGTACTAAAAACATTACACGAATATAAATGATAAAATAATTGAATAAATGTACGTGTTATTTGAAGTGTTTTATGTTTTATCTTAAATGACTGTTTATCATATCGGCGATATCTAGTAGTAATTTACGTCAATAATATAATAAAATACGAACGTGTTGTTTGAAATTTTCAATGTAGTTGTGGAATTTTGTATTTGGTGAATATTTAGGTAGGAATTTTTATTACTCAAGTGTCATGTGTCATGGAGCGTTAAATAATAATTTTCCATTTGTTTCATTGCAATTCTTAATTTAATCCGAATTCGGTAACTTTTTCTTTTCAAATATGATACTCGATCATTCACCGCGAGCTAAATCGGAAGGAAAAGAGGTTTATTTTGAAATTTCAACACTCGTTTCTTTTACCAACTTTACCTTGTAATTATTTGAGTTAACATAGACCATCAGCAGAGTTACAAACATTAATTTTAAAAAAATGTATTTAGAACGTTTTTAAATAATAACACTCTAAAAAATGTATTAAAAATAATCTTCTAATATATAAAATTCTCGTGTCACAGTTTTCGTTGCCATACTCCTCCGAAACGGCTTGACCGATTTTGATGAAATTTTTTGTGCTTTTCCGGTATCTATGAGAATCGGCCAACATCTATTTTTCATCCCCCTAAATGTTAGGGGTAGTCCACCCCTAAATTTTTTTTTTATTTTTTAGACAAAATTTTTAATTTCTATTTTTTTATGATACAACATACAAAAATACATACAATCCTTAATTTTCACCCTTCTACGATCAACCCTTATTTTTTAATAGCCATTTTAGTAATTTAATCATTTTTCCTCTCCGGTCGAAAACTGATCAATCGTCATTTAATTAGTTATCCCCGCCAGATGTCTACAGGTGTCACTTCTGACCCAGTAAACAGCACGGAGTAGGGATGAGAACGAAGCCGGTCTCCTTTCTTTCTCACTCCCTACACAGTTGTCGGCCATCATTATTGTTTATGCATCAAGTGTAGTAGTAACGTTGACAATTATTATTTTGCTATCTCAGTGTAACTCTCATATTAACTTTTAATTATTCCTATTTTATCAATAATAATTAAATTATGAATTTTGAGTGTATTTTGCACGATTAGTTAAAAAAAAGATTGATAGATTTGAGAACACCATGTTTTTCACACGGACAATTATACGTGGCATTCTCTCGAGTGGGTAAACCATCCAGTTTGTTTGTGTTAGCTAAAGATGGACTAACAAAAAATATTGTTCACGCTATAGCATTAAGAGATTGATATTGTTTAATAGTGTTACTGTCGTAATTGTTTAATTAATGATATATAATTTTAAGGAATAAATTATAATAACTTAAAAATAATGTTTGCCTTTTGTTATTTTTATATTCCCTCATCGTTCACAGCGCTCCATGCTTATTTCACGCATATACCACATTCTTACATACATACAATATACACATTCTAACATACATACATACTTACAATAAGTAAGCTATTTTTTGTCTACACTAGAAATTACTAGGAAATTATTTATATGGCAAAATAACGTTTGCCGGGTCAGCTAGTAATGTTATATAAATAAAATATTTTTAACTATTGTTTTAATAAAATATTGTTACACCCGGCACTGTTGTTCGTCAGCGTCTGAGGGTCGACCACGGCTGGGGTGCATATTAATGAAGCGCTTTGTCGGCCTCTGTCTAATAAACTCTCGCCGCGCCTAGAGACTTCTAGATGGTTCTATCACTTTCGCGAAACAGTCTGGAATTATGATTGAGAAATATAAAAATGACAGCGGTCGTGAAAAAGGACAGTTTTTAAAAAGTGTTTATAAGTTATGAAATTTAAATAGTTGTAAAAGTTGTAATTAGTTGAATATCTAAGTGATTTATAAAAGTAAAATTTATTGTGTAAAAGTATTGTAATAAAAATTGTTTTGTTACTGTATCGAGCGTTTAAAATCACCGAACCCAAGAAAGAACTAAATATCGTAGCAATATTAATATTTTTAAACTCGTATATAGTAACAGCGCAAGAATTTAAATGTTGGCTGAACTTTTTACTTATAGTTGACGTCTGCTAATACGCTTACCTCTAAATACCCATCCATTATTGTGTAAGATTTGTTTAGATTTGAACGAGTTTTTGATTGTTCTGTTTTTTTAATTTTTTCAGTTGCGCAATGATGGATGTAGAAAGGACGCCGAGTCACGATCTAAAGTGCAGCATATGCAAAAATTACCTCAACATAGCGCCAGTATTAACTTCCGACGACGGCAAAATTACGAAATGCGGACGGTGTCAGTACAGAGGTCCCACTCTAAACAACAGAAACTCTCTTTACGAGTCGATAGGAGCGAAATTGAGATTTCCCTGCATGAACGACCAATGCAAAGACAGATTATCCTGGAACGAAGTACATCGTCATGAAAAATCGTGCCAGCATCGCAGAATATCCTGCCCGTTTTGGAATTGCAGAGATAAGAATATATCTTTCGTGATATCCAACGATATAAGTCATTTCGAGAGTTGTCATCCCGGATCGATGCATTACGGTTCGATTTCGTTGAACTTCAAAGTGATCACTCACCATCAGTCGTTCATAAAGTTGGTCATCGTAAACGACGTGCCGTTTCTGATGCTGATCCACTGCCTCAAGTTCGGCGAATCTGCTGTGCTCTTCGGAGTGTTCACGTGCGACGACAAACCCTATGATTTTGAAATTAAAATTCGCTCTGATATCGATTCCGATAGGTACACGTTGTTCAAAGAGAGGGTGCGTCTCTACGACGAACAGCGTCACTGTCTGTATTGCCTACAGAACATCTGTTTCCTGGAAACTCACATTTACTCGAAAAAACATCCGGACAATCAGAATCAGAGGTACAAGTGTTATTCGAATATCGACGTGGCGGCAGCCAAATCTTTGCTTCGGGCGGAGAATTTGTTGTTCGACATCAGCGTGCTGGAAAGACACCACGAAATCGAAGAAAACGGCAGTATTATTAGCAAAAATAGCGACTAAATTTTGTGATAGTTTCAGTGTAAATCCGACTTGCTTGTCAGTGAGGTTTTTTTTTACAAAAAAAATCAACACGGAACCAAACTTTCGTGATAATCACCGAAGTATATTTTAATGTTAGGTAAAAAAAAGCAATACTAGCAATTAAAACTAATACACAGTACGACATATAGGTATTTCCATCTCTAGTCTCCCCATTCCAAAGTGAGTCACATGTGCAGAGAGGTAATGGAATATCTTTATGCAACATTTTAAATATTAAAGAAATATTAAATTTAATAATGTTCTTAATTTTGCCAGCAACAATTAGTAAAAATGTTCAACATCAACCAATATTCAACATAAAATACATCATCACGTAGCGCTACAACCCTGGGTGGGTCTTGGCTGACTGTACAACTTTTTTCCAATTTGTTCGGTCTTTCATCAACCTAGGGTCAAATGGAATGTTCATTTTCCGGAGATCTGCTTGAATGTTATCTCTCCATCGCATTCTGGGACGTCCGAGCGGTCTCTTGCCTGTGGGAATCTCCTCCCATACCAGTTTTACAAGTCTTTCGTTATGCAGTCTGTGCACGTGGCCTGCCCATCTTAGTCGCTGTGATTTAATTTCTTGGACAATATCGGTGTCGTTGTAGAGTGCTTTTAATTCGATATTGGTTCTGATCTTATACTGGTTTGTGGTGATGTCATGGTGAGGTCCGAAAATTTTTCTAAGTATTTTTCGTTCAAAGCGTCTGAGCTTTTCTTCGTTTGCTTTGGTCATGGTCCACGTTTCGCATCCGTATGTTATTACAGGTCTGACAATGGATTTATAGATTTTGATCTTTGAACTTCTTGTGAGATTTTTTGATTTTATGAGCTTATTCAGTGCAAATAGACAGCGGTTTGCAGATTGGATTCTGTCTTTTATTTCTTCGGTAACATCGTTGTCCGCTGTGATTACGGCCCCCAGATACTTAAAACGTTGTAATCTTTCGAAATTAAAGGTGTTGATCGTCATATTTTGTCCTATTCTGTCTCTTCGTGTCGTTCTATTTATACACATATATTTCGTCTTCTCTTCATTAATCTTCAGCCCTACTTCACTTGTTGCTCCTTCCACCTTGTTGAAAATGTCTTTCGTGGATAGAATGGAGTCTCCAACGAGATCTATGTCATCTGCATATGCGAGTAACAGCTTGGGACCTTGAACCGATAGCAATTCTGTTTTTATTTCGGCCGACCTCATGGCTTTCTCTAATACAAGGTTAAATAGTAGTGGAGATAACGCATCACCCTGTTTAAGTCCACTGTTGATTTCAAAGCTGCCAGACAGTTTATTATTTACACGTACTTTAGATATTCCACCCTCCATACAGACTTTGGTCATCCGAATGAGTTTCTTTGGTATTGAGAACTCCGCCATGGCATTCCATACTTGGCTTCTTTCTACGCTATCATATGCCTGTCGAAAGTCTATGAAAAGATTGTGTATGGGTTTGTTATACTCCCATCCCTTTTCTAGAAGTTGTCTCAGCGTGAATAGTTGATCTATTGTTGATCTGTTTGCCCTAAACCCGGCTTGATATTCGCCTAGGACATTTTCAGCATAAGGGATTAGTCTACTAAGAATGATGTTTGAGAGGGTTTTATATGCCGTGTTTAGGAGTGAGATTCCTCTATAATTCGCGCATTTTGTTTTTTCCCCTTTTTTGTGGATGGGCACTATTATGTTTTCCTTCCATCGTGCTGGTATCCTTTCTTCTAACCATATGTGCGTTATTAGCTGGTGGATTTGGAGATGTAGTGCGTCTCCCCCATATTTCAGAAGTTCTGCTGGTATCTCGTCCGTACCCGGCGCTTTGTGATTTTTCAGCTTATTTAAGGCCTTTTGGGTTTCTTCAAAGGAAGGATTTTTGACGGGCATGTCCGCTGTGATATAGATCTCTTCTTTGTGCTGTTCTTCCTGTATGATGTTTAGAAGGTCTCTAAAATACTTTTTCCATTCTTCAGTTATTTCTTTACCGTCGATTATCATGCGGCCTTGGTTGTCTCTCAGTGTGTGGATGGAATTGGCTGTATGCCCTCTTTTCTCAGAGGAAATTGCTTTGTAGAATTCTCTGGAGCCTGGTTTGGGCCGGTCCCTCTCCATAGTTTCATATTTTTGTTGTTCGTAGTTTTTTTTTCTTTGTGCGTATTATTTTTCTTGTTTCTTTTTGACAGTCGTCATATTCCTTTTTACTTTGGTCTGTAGTTTGCAGTTGTATCCAAGTCTTTCTTACTGTTTGTCTTTTTTCCAGTTGTTTCTGACATTCCTCGTCATACCATGTTTTTGCCCTCTTCTGCTTACTCCTTCCAAAGATCTTGTCAGCTGTCTTAAAATACAGAGTGGACCAAAAGTCTGGAAACGGACAATTATCTCGAAAATTGCTTGTCCGAATTGTACAAAATTTGGGATTAGCCTATTTTGAGATACGGAGATTCCAGATTTAACATTTTTATATTCAGACCTGAAGCAAGTAGTACTGAGGTTCTTTATACTTTTAGGAACGGAGTTATACAACTGATAAATTGTGAATGGTTGCCTGAATAATTCAGTTTTAAATTTAGGTGGGGATAATAAACCTTTAAATCGTAGGTTTAAGTTATCTATATCTGTCCTAAAAGTTATTTTGTGGTGCAGATATGTAGGAATTTTAAATAAAATTTTTTTGTGGTATGAAGTGACTGCGCGATAAATTCTTCTATTTTGCATATTTAAGCATCCAGTCTGTATTAATTTATGTGATATTCTATGATTTCTTCTCACACCGAAAATTAGCCTTAAACAGGAATTCTGCACTTTTTGAATTTTAGTTTTATATACAGTTGTTAAATTCAGACCATAGACGGAGTCAGCGAAGTTGAAATGCGATAGAACTAATGCTTCGCATAGTTTTATTTTAATGTTTCGAGAAAATAAATCAGTTTCAGTGAGCTATACGCACGATGAATCTATTGATTAACATGTGTTTTCGAATCTTAAATCTCTGTCTATGATAATGCCTATGTTTTTGGCTTCTTTAACTATAGCGATTGATTCATTATTAATATCTATATTATATTGTAACCCCCCATTATAGAAGAATCAGATCAATAGAGAATCATTCGAAAAGCTTTCTGATCGAATTGTGACATTAGAAGAATTACACCCAGAAGGACTTTTTGTCTTTCGTCTGCATTTCTCTTCCGTCAATTTTCATACATCGTCCAGTTTAAAAGTGGAATTATTTTTATCCCATTCAATTAAGCAAATTTATTATTATTTTAACTCAAGAAATCTTCATAAAACAAAATTAAATTTCATGACGAGATCCCCATATCTAATACAATTGTGCATCATTTCAAAGACTAGCATAACGTGTTGAGTTTCGTGTAGTGATATTTATGGCGTTAGAAGTTACCGGCAAACCGAAATATCTCTGTATCCCGAAGAAACAGTGAGTTAGTTCATCAGTGTAAGGACCAAAAGAATAAAAACGGACCCCGGCTCAACCGATATGGGTTTAAGATTTTTTATATTTATTTTTTTGCATTTCTCATCAGTAAATACAGTCCATTATATTTACATCTCTCCTATATTTATGGCAGCCACTTCGTTCTTCATTATTGCCTATATTTTCTCTATTGGATTTATCTGCGAATAATACGTTGGCAAACATGGTGTTAAAATTAGATTTTCTGCTAATTTTGTTTCAGCAATATATTTCTTATTGCCTGGTTTGTGTGTTCTTATTTCTTTTTGATTTTCATAATGTTATACTCATTATAAATTAAATTAATTCAATAACATTAACTTACATAAACTTACGATAAACTAAATGAAAATAAACAATTTTACAGTTTGTAGAAGTTGCACAAAAGAAAACACAACTTGACTGTACTACAGCATGATCAAGACCTGGAACAGATTTCACGAGGTTTTTAAAAATGAGACTAATTTAAAGAAATTGACTCCAAATGTGTTACACGGTTCACAAGCATTTCCATTGCCTCTAACACGGTAAATTTTGATGAGCTGATAGAATAGTTTTGCTATTGGAAGGCACATTTAAAGCGTCCCAATTGCATCTTTAACATAAGCGCTCATTGCATTGGTTACCAATGGCTTAAGAATAAAATTTTCTGACAAATGAATAATAAATACAACTAAGTATGTTGAAAACTTTTTGATACACGCAGTATATTGAACGAAAAACTATGGAAAAGTAAAAACTTTGCTACTGAGGCATTTATTACCAACTTAAGGGGGGAAACCAATTTAGACCGATCAAAAAATAGGTTTTTTTTATTGCATAAATTGTTAGTATAACTATAACTCGACAAGCGTAAGGAGTCACTTGAACTCCAGATGCGCCAAGACACAATCGCGGCATCGATCCTTTTTCTATATTTTGTCGGGCAGCTTGCGTCTCTCTTTCGGTCGCGCATTTCCAAGTGATTCCTTACGCTTGTCGAGTTATACTTAAGAATTTGTGGTCAAAATTTTAAAGCAAAATTCGCATTAGTTCCGATGCTATGAGCACTTAAATTACCGCCCGTCGGTTCGGCGCCGAAGCGTGGTCGCTCAGGGGCCCTTTTTCGGTTAACTGCCTGAATACCGCTGTACTACGGAATAATAGAGAAAAGGGGATTTCGGCAGATGTTCTTGTCTGACCAGGGGTAGAACTTTCTCGAACGTTTACGATATTTCGACAGAGCTTCGAGTTTGCCTAGTTCAGCTCCGGCTTTTCTCGTTTTCGCTACATTTTATTTCAAACGCGTTTTTCTCAAAACGAGTTTCAACTGGTGGGCATTCTAGCTCAAAAAGTTATTGACCAATCGTTCTGAAATTTGTTGTGAATATTCTTTATTCGATTCCAATCCATGTGAACCTAATTCTGGGATTATAGTATTATTAAAAATGTATTTTTTTATGCAAAAAAGGTGAAAAAAATTGTGCAAAAACATGACATTCAAACACCTGAAAAACATGCAATTTTTAATTTTTTTGATCACGGGTATTTTGTCCATCGTAGGTCTGAATTTATACTCAACGTTTCGCCTTCTCTAGTGGATGGCATCTTCTGGAGATATGTCTGATTTTTTAAGTCTGACGGTTTGCGACATTCGTATGTCATGATCGCAGGTTATATACGTTTTGGTGGGCGGGGCATATTTGAGTGCTGTTCATGTCCGGAGATTCATTCTTCTTATTTTTGTAAGGAAGCAGCGTTGTATTTTTAAGTACAGGTACCCATGTTCTATTCATTTTAAGTGTTTCCTCAGATTTATAAACTCAGACCTACGATGGTCAACATACAAATACCCGAAAAACCATTCACCAATAAACGATGGCCGCGAAAGCCTTTAAAACATGAATAAAATACCCTCAAAGTTTAAACAATTTCTGATTTTCCTTCCCTGTTTAAAAAATTCACGAAAAACACCAAACTTTCGGCCTCCTAAACCGGTTTCCTCTCTCTTAATTGAATTCCATACGAATTAAAATCAATGCAAATTGCAAATAATTCTTCTTCTTCTTCTGCTGCATATCCACTAATAGATGTTTGCGATCACATTACGCCACATGTCTCTGTCCCTTATGGTATGTATTAGATCTCCTGCATTATTCAGTCCTGTCCATTGTTTGATATTGCGGAGCCATGACATCTTCTTCCGGCCGACTCCACGCTTACCTTCTATCTTTCCCTCTATTATTAACTGAAGTAATTGGTATCTTTCATTTCGTATGTCATGTCCCAAATACGCTGTTTTTCTGCGTTTGATTGTTATCAATAATTCGGGGTCTCTTTTTACCATTCTGATGATCTCTTCGTTCGTCTTTTTTGCTGTCCACGGAATTTTAAGGATTCTTCTATATATCCACATCTCGAAGGATTCTAGTTTGTTCATGGTGCTCACTTTCAACGTACACCCCTCCATACCATATAGAAGTACTGCCCATACATAGCATTTCATGAATGCAAATAATTACAGATTAATTATTTTCATTATTATCTTCTCTTGTTACTTGGACATCAATATCTAATTTTATTTTTATATGTGTCTCTACATACGACAGACCAATAAACAAGGTGTTGGTAGATTAATTTCATAGTTAAAGGGCACCCATCCAGCGTCCCCGCTTTAACAGAACGTCGACTGCCGAATTGATCAGCATCAAATCTTCCTCTCGCTTGTACTAAACAGATGTCGTACAGATTTCTCCACACATTATCGAATTGAACATGCTCAAAAGTGGATTATTTTTCGCCTTAATTTAAGTTTTTATCGTTTCTTTTCATTCCTAGATATAGAGGTGGAATCGACGCTGCAACTGCTGTTATATACACATTGACATGGTCGGTGAAATTATGTCGTACTTTGTATAAACAATTTACAAATTTGACTCATAATTAAAGAACGTCGACTATATTTGGTGCTTTATTAAAAGACTGAAGTTGCTCACGTTTTCTTATTCGATCTAAAATGCAATACGATTTTAATAAATACTTTATTGATTCAATCGTGTAAGTAAAACTAAAACTGCTAGCGTTAATATACAATCATTTATTGTTTTCAATTTAAACCTACTATTGTTTCAGTAGTTACAATTAAACACACTTTTAGAGTAATAAGCTATCATTTTAATAAACACCTTTGAAATTCAACTACGAAGACGGTGGTTCTTTATTTGCTACAATTGTTATACAAGTTTTTCTTTGTAGTGAATATTTCATAAAAGCCACGCCCAAGTATACATGAGTACCGTGGATGTGAGTGTTAGCTTGTTATTACGGGTTCTGAAGAGTCAATGATTAGAAAAGATAGAACAAATTTCTTGTAAAAGTGAATTCTTTGAGGAAGGAATTAAGTACATATTATTGTTTTAATTAGAATATCTTAGGTATCTGAAGCTCTGTTGAAGCTATTGTGACAGTAGAAGAAGAGACTATGTAAAACAGTTCTTTATAGTAAAGTCTATCTAACATTTTAATTAGGAAGACCTAGTTATCTGCAGTTGTTCTGTTGATGCTATTGTGTCGAAGAAGAGACCATGGAGAACAGATCTTCCTAGTAAGATCTATTTATCGTTTAATCAGAAATTCCCAGCTGTCTAAAGCTGCCTTTGTTGAAGCTATTTTGACAGTAGAAGAAAAGATTATAGAGAGCAGTGCGTCGTAGTAAAGTCCATTTATCGTTTTAATCAGAAAGTTCTAGCTGTCTAAAGCTGTTCTATTAAATCTATTTTAACAATGGAAGAAGAGACTATGGAGAACAGTTCTTTATAGCAGTAGACATAAAAAAAATTCTACTATCGTTCTACGATGGAAAAATGAAAACTAGGGTTATTAAACAGGCAAATAGCCTCATTTGGACGTAATCCTGCTTGTTGGTGTTTGTATAATTTATTATTAAAGCTTTCAGAGAATGTAAGTGAATACCTTCACAGTGATGCAGCTGTTCTTGCTTCCTATAATACAGATAACAATGCTGTTTCAAACAATAAGCAACTAAAATAACTTTACCATGATGCAGCTGTTCTTGCTCACAATAATACAGAGTACCAAGGATATGTGTCAAACAATTAGCAATTAAAATGGATGCTGCAGGTTGAATATTAGCATCTTTTCTGACTCATTTGGACGAGGTGTTGCTTGGTGGTAATGTAAGTAGATAAATTTACCATGATGCAGCTATTTTTGCTCCCAATAATACAGAATACCAACGACATGTCAATCAATAAGTAACTAACATGGATGCTGCAGGTTGCATTGCAGCTTCTTTATAGTCTTTTATACTTTCACAGTAATGCAGCTGTTCTTGATTTTAATAATAGAGAGTACCAAGGATGTGTCAAGCAATAAGCAATTAAAATGGATGCTGCAGGTTGTATTGCAGCATCTTTTCTGCCTCATTTGGACAAGGTTCTGCTTGGTGGTAATATAAGAAGATAACTTTACCTTAATGCAGCTGTTTTTGCTTCCAATAATACAGAATACCAACGATAAGTCAATCAATAAACAACTAAAATGGATGCTGCAGGTTCCCTTGCAGCATCTTTATAGTCTTTACCTTCACAGTAATGCAGCTGTTCTTGCTTTCAATAATACAGAGTACCAAGGATGTGTCAAACAATTAGCAATTAAAATGGATGCTGCAGGTTGTATTGTAGCATCTTTTCTGCCTCATTTGGACGAGGTGCTGCTTGGTGGTAATGTAAGTAGATAACTTTACCGTGATGCAGCTGTTCTTGCTTCCAATAATACAGAATACCAACGACATCTCAATCAATTAGCAACTGAAATTGATGCTGCAGGTTGCCTTGCAACATCTTTTTCCTATGTGAGGAATGAAATTTAAATGCATGAGTTATTTGTTTAGATGTACTGTTTGGCGACTTCCACAGTAGGTGAAAGCAGTAGATAATACTTTTCTTTAAAAATAAATATTTATGTAATAGTAGGTAGTTAAATACTAAAAAAATGTATTTTGTGTCGTGACATGCTCTTCTGTCCTACACGGAAGAATGGTCGATTTTACTTGACGACTATCACCTACCGTTTAAATGCTGCAATTGACGTAATGAATAGTATAAAATTTAAAGAATAATGCATTATAGACATGCAAAGAAAATATAAATCGTGTGATAGTGGTTGCATGTAAAATAGAATATTTGTAAGTGTGCCAAAGTTTATACACAAAATGTGCTCATAATTTTTATTGCCTTTTTTCTAAAACGTGAATAATTAATAACGGATTTGTTAAATGTAAAAATAGCGTAACATTGTAAAATTTTAGAAATTCATGGTAGTCTCGAAAGATAACTAAAAAAAATAATCGATAAATCACTGACAGTAAATTATGGATCTAGGATACGCATTCGACACGATACATGAATTATTGTATTAATTATATCTTCTGTGTTATTGTTACGAATTAAAATATTTAGTTGATAAGTGTTATTTTTATGAATTGTTACGTAATAAATGTTTTGTGATAGTTTTTGTTATGGTTATTCGTTTAAATTTTGTCTATAAGTTTGGTATTTAAAGTAAAGGGTGTCCCAAAATTCACACTAGAAATTTTTGGCTTATTTCTTTTTATATAATACCTTTAATTGATATAAAAATATCCTAAAATTTTTAAAGATATGAATTTTTGAAGAAAAAAAAGTTTTTTTGCCACTTTCAAATAAAGTAAATGTTTAGTTTTGTAATTTTAAGCATAATTTTTTTTATTTCACTTTATTTAAAAGTGATTTTTTTTATTATATTTTAAAAATTCATGTCTAAATGTCCTTTTAATAATTTCAGGATATTTTAAGATTTGTAACTGCCCTCGTTGGGCGCCAAATGTGTACTAAAAATTTACAAATGTGTTACGAGAAGTTTCAAAAGTGTTAAGTTGTTAATGAATTTGATCTTTTAGAGCATAAAAAAATTGTGGACTTATCTCTAGGAGGATCAATCTATTCTAGATTTCCACTAATTTAAATGAACTTAACAAACTGATTGTTGAGCGCCAAGTATTTTTTAGAGGAAAAAATACTAAAAAAAGTGGAATCATTAAAAACCTCGAGCATATCAAATCTGTTTCTGTATACTTATGTCTTTAAAAAAACATGCCATGCCGGCATCAATGTTATCTTTGACTCATGAAATAAAAAAGATTTTATAAAATGAATGAACAAGTGTAAAAGCAAACGATACCCAAACTTTGTAGTTTTTACAAACGATCTTTGGATATCGTATCGTATCGTATCGTAGATATCAAACCATAACGTCCTAAACCATAAGTTCCGTACTATATATTTCGTATCTGGCATTCAAAAGTTAGTAACCTGATACAAAAAGGAGAAACGAAATAATTCGAAATAAACAAAGGTGTAAGACAAGGAAACTCACTGTTAGCTACATTGTTCAATCTGGCTCTATATCCTGAACCATGTATCCCATACCTAGTAGTCCGTACCTGGTAGCAGATATATTCAATACAATCACATAATTTCCAAAATCCACAAACTAATTTTGAATATTTCTGCTACCATATTCAACCGACGCGTCAGCACAAGCTGACGCGCTGGGATCTCAAATTGAAAAGGCAGATATTTTAAAAATATATTGAATTTTAAATGAAATAAGCCAGAAGGAAATGAAACTAATGATAGAGCTAAATTAATTTCCAATGAGTTGATCCAAAAGAACAATACCGAAACGCCAGTGTTGGCTTTAGCAATGCTAACCGACAACTGAACAAATCAAAAGATAGATGTACTGAATTTCGATTTTTAAGATTTTCAAATTTCAAAATTCTGCCAATTCATCATTTTTCGAGAAAAAATTTATTTCAAAGTATATTTTTTCTCAACCCGAAATATCCTTTTTAAAACAAACTGAAGCCCATTTCTTTAACTATAATGGTTTTAAAAATATTAAAAATTTTATTTTAAAATTAAGTTTTCAATTTCGCATAACATTCGAAAACAAATTTTTAATTTTTTTCCTTTGATGAGTTTTTGTTTTATCCTCCAAATCTAAAGGGGTCGATTTGCCATGGGATGAATTTTATTGTGAATAGACTTTTTCAAAATTAACTTTTTTCCATTTATCAACTGCAAAACTTTTACTTAGTTAAAAATTTCCAGCTCAGAATAGATTATTTCCATGTGGGTACCTATTAATTAATGTCCCTTAAATAAAATGACTAGGTACTTTGTGAAAAGTTGTTAGTTTTTAGTGTGAATATATTTTTTACTCAGGTGCTGTAAAAATAACACCAGCCCACGATTTCACCGATTACGACGTCGGTAAACGCCATTCTTTAAACGTGTTATCAGTGATCGATGAAGACGGAAAATTAACTTCAGAATGTGGAATATTCTCTGGACTTAATAGATTCGATGCCAGAAATGTAATTACTGAAGAACTGCGTGAGTTGGGATTGCTCAGAGGCAGAGAAGAACATCCGATGGTTGTGCCGATTTGCAGGTTTGTTTGATTAAAATTAAAATGTCACTTAACATTTTTGAAATATATTTTAACGGCTTTGGCCAGTTTGTGCTACAATCATTTGCTGAAGAGAAATCTGTACGAATATCACAAATGGTAGTAATGAATGTGACATTATTTTAAATGCAAACATATTTAAACTAAGTTAATTGTTATTATTAAAAAATATTATAACTTACAATATACTTACAATACTTATTTTTATTTACTGCTTATTATCGCACCTATAGGTGCAAGCACCTGTATGTGCTGTACAGAAAAGAAAATGTATATAATTTCGACAGTGTAAACATTTCAAATAATATTTTTGATTCAGAAAAAACATTTTCAGGGTGATGCCAAAAGAAATTTCTAGTTTTTTTTGACGAATTTTGACTCAGTAACAGATTTAATTCAGGATAGAGTATCAGTATACCGGTTTTTGGCGTCACCACAAGTGCCGCCAAAACAATTATTTCGGACTGGGCGGAGAGGAAAATACTCACGTACTGGTCCGACTTACCAGGGCTAACCCACTCGAAGGCGTTTTTACCGTTACAACCCTCGAGAAACACAACTAAGCAGATCCTAGAATGGAGCAGAAATGACCTGCGTATTCTAACAGGACTGCTTACGGGACACTGTCGTCTGAGATACCACCTCAGAAAGATAGATCTGAACCAACAAACGGACTGTCGGTTCTGCTGCGTGGAAGACGAAACTGCTGACATATACTTTGTTCATGCCCCGGCCTGGGAAGAATAAGGTTCAACATATTTGGTTACACCAACCTAGAACCTACCGATTTTAAAAAAATCTCACCCTATACAACCATGAACTTTTTAAGAAGGGCTGGATTGTACGGTGAACTGTAGCCTCTAGGGGTGAGCCACAATAGACCTACTAAGGGTCGCGGTGGAGGGGCGACCACGCCCCACTCACATAAAACCTAACCTAACCTAACCTATCAGTATATTAGTTTAGAATGAGCAAAGTAAAAAAAAGATATATTTTGGTATGCACCTGTATGTAGGTACATAATAAGTAATTACAATTAGAATTTAAAATTCTTACACAGTACATTTTTACATAGAGTTATGCTATGAAGTATTCTATAATAATATTATAATTTTTTTTTAATAAACACCTTTATTGCCTTAGAAAAGATTTTAACGTTTAATTAATTTAATACTTGGGGGTAAAATAAACCTTTGGTTAAATCATATTTACAAAAAGGTATGTTTAACATTTTTTGTTGTTGTTGTTGTCTTGTTGAGTATAAGTGGTTAATATAGATTTTATTTTTCAGTTTGAAATAGAACCTACAATTTGCATGAACGTGTAGATATCTCACATTTAAAAAAGTCTTGTTATATAAGAGTAGAGTTTATTCTTGTGATTTAAATATAATCTTGAATGATATTTAGTCGTTAAAGTGCATTATCATAAAGTCCCCGCCATACAAGAAATAGTAGATTATTGTTAGTAGTTTTTTGTTCAGTAGGTATGTGTAATTAAGTAGAATTTGTATATTAATTTTCTTATTTTATTGGTCAGATTATGAATTTGGGGTGTCCACTTAAAATTTTTATCAATAAGTATTTTTAGGTATTTAGTGTTTTAACCTCTATTCTCAATCAAAATAGCATGATCTTAACCATGCTAACCACTGTCATAAACAAACTAACTAAATAATGTCTAATACGCTAAGATTGGCTAATCTCAATCAAAATAGTATGATCTTAACCATGCTAACCACTGTCATAAACAAACTAATGATGAAACAAGTACCTACGATTGGTCAGCTCAAGGCCGATGGAAGTGTAGGGACTAGTGCGTAACACTGCATAACGCAAATGAGAGTAACCTATAGAAATGGCGCATAAACGTTTATATTTGAAATGGGAACTATGTAATTTATACTACAGATTGAATAAAAAATATAAAATTACATTATATGATAGCTTTTAAGCATGAAGGTTACGATTAAGCTGTTTCCAAAATTTAGTGGTCTCCCCCATTACTGAAAGCCACTTGACAGAAATAATAAACAAAAAAATACCATACTATACCATATACTACACAAATCATCCAGACGGAACAATTCAGGCTGGATTTGCAATAATAATAAGGGGGGGGGCTTGTCAATAAAAATTGTTATTGCCGCATTAATTATTATCTTTTCAGTTTGGTGAGATTTGGTCATGTTTATAGATTATTTATTTTACGTTTAACTATTTTTAATGCGTGCATTATCAATTTTAGCCGTTCTAAAGATGTCGTCGAATTTTTAATGCGTTCTCAGTGGTTTGTTAAATGCGATACTATGGCTGCAGAAGCACTTCGAAATCTTAAGGAAGGAAAACTATCCGTTGAACCCAAATCGTTGGAAAAAACTTGGTTCTCATGGTTGGAAAATATTCGGTGAGTATATAATTAATAATAATAATAATAATATTCTTTATTTCATATAAACATTTCTATATACAACACAATATATACATATGTATGGTACATACAAACATTGAAAGAAAAGACGTCAAATAAAAAACAATAATTTTAGTGATTTGTTTCAAAATATTCTTTCAAATCATATGGTTCCAGATTCAACAGAAGTTGTTTCACTTTATTCTTGAAGATACTATGTGTCGTGATAGACTTAAGACTGTTCGGTAATTTATTAAATATTCTGATGCACATATATGAGGGATTTTTTTCTGTGAGTGTTAGTCTGTGTATAGGAAAGTTAATATTAAGTGTTCGTGTATTATAGTTGGGATTCATGTAATTTTCTGTGAAAACCTCCTTGTGCTTATGTAAAAATGTTAGACATTCGAATAAATATAGTGCAGAGACTGTTAAAATTTGTTTTTCTTTGAATAAACCTCTACAGGATTGTCTGAAGGGCATTTTATAGATAGTTCTCAAAACTCTTTTTTGTGCAATGAATATTTTTTGTAGATTAGGTTCTGTTCCCCAGAACATAATTCCGTATCTCAACACTGACTCAAAATTTGCATGGTACAGAATTTTTACAGTTTTTTCATTCATGTATTTTGATGTCATTCTGATTGCATAAATGACCTTGTTCAGTTTTTGATAAACGGAATCGGTCTGCCTATTCCATTTCAGGAAATTATCTATATATACTCCTAAAAATTTTGTGTATTCATTGATTTTTGTTTCATCGCCCTGCCAGCTTATACTCAACGGTTTCTCTTTTCTACACCTGTCGGTACTAAAAATCATCAAATTTGTTTTATTTGCATTCAACAGTAATTTATTTTTATCGAACCAATTCTTCGCTCTTGATAAAAAAACATCTCCCTGGCTTATAAGGTCTTCGCTTTCTTCAGCACCAATTATTAAATTTGTGTCATCTGCGTAATTTACTACAGTTTCCTCTACGTTCTGGGCAATGGTGCATAAATCATTCAAGTAAATTATGAATAAAATCGGCCCTATTACACTCCCCTGTGCAATTCCTGTGGTGTTAATCAATAAATCTGATATTTTTGAAACCACACCCTTTGTGATTGTTACCCTTTGGGCTCTTGAGGATAGGTACGATCGAAACCAGTTGTGTGCTTTTCCTCGGATTCCATAAGTTTCAAGTTTTTCCAACAGATACTCTTGATTCAACGAGTCATATGCCTTCGATAAATCTAGGTAAATGGCTAGTGCTAGGTTGTTATTCTCAATTATTCGTACTTAATCATGATTAAATCCCATACAGGGGATTTCCTGATGATAATTATAAAAAATCCCCTCGGAGCACTGCGAAATTTGGTTGAGAATTGAAATTACAACACTTGCAACAATTAAAATAGACCAGCTCCTAGTAAATGACTTATTAAAAGATTTAAGGAAATTTGAATGCTTGCCAAAAACAATATAAATGTACGTATCGAATTAGCTTAGCTAAAAGAGTAATTGATTAAAATGCACGAATTAAATTTAAGTATTTTTGAAACCTTTCCAAAATTTTTATTGATGCTTAAAAGCACATTTATTGTTCGCCTTAAATAATCTTACTCGTTCGATTTATAACACCAAAAAAAAAGAAATTAGCTGGTTCAATTCAAACTACAGCTGGTGTACTGTTTCTTGAATCGCCCACAAACGCTATATCGCAATTCCTGCAAAGATAGAAGAGAGGAATGTCTGGATATCATTTATAAGGTACTAATAGAACAATTATTCTGTTAATGTTTGCGTTACAATGATTTTAATTACCTCAATATTATAAGTTCTATCTTTCATGCTAGCATGAACTTCTCCATAGTTAAAAGCTCAGCATCAAATTGCATCCGAAGGACATAGTTTTAAGGCATTTTCCCCCCTTTTAACTATTTTATTGTCATCAAAAAACTAGTTAATAGATGAAACCTTGAGTACATGTTTTAAAGCTATTATGTAAGTAATATTTTATTGTATAATATACATAACCTTATCTGCGTTAAGTATAGTTTTAAGAAGCTAAAAACAATCTATAATGCTCCAATTATCTTTCCAAAGCACTAATAATTCTTATTATATAAGTACACAACGATAAACACATTATAAATTTTGTAAAGTTATTCTTTCTTGTGCCATAAGCTCAGCTGTTTGTAATAGAAATGCTTAGTAAACCTAATTATATTTAATAATAACAATTTTATTTAAATAAAAATAAAAATGTAAACAATAATCACATAACCTAAAACTTATTTAAATGGTGATAACATTTTTTCACAAAATAACTACCTCTACATGTCGCTGTAAAAGTGGGGGATTATTATTAATATTAATGATACCAAAAAAGTCCTTATTTATTTTTCCTAAACGCGCAACCAAGCTTTTCAAAATCTCTTATTGGATTTTCAATACAATTTATTGTTTGTTATTTTAAAAATCGCGTAAGGTGAAACTTAGGTAGTTCATTTCTTAACGTGACTAAAAACGTTATTCAACTGACAACTCATGAAAAAGATGTAATATAAATAAATGCTTTATGTCGCCACATGGTTCAAATTATGAAAAAGTTATGAACTTTTGATAATTACAACGCCCTCACTTAACAAATGTTCACAGATCATTAAACACAACCTAAGCCTAAATTAATCTTATTTTTAGAAAGTGCGTCTATTAAGAAATTGTACCTTATATCTATGATAGTTTTGGTCCCTGGTCCCCTCTTTCCAAGCACCTTTCCCTGTAGGATAAGCTGCAACAGACCGTATCTTTCGCTGCTTCTCATGATGTGTCCTAAGTATACCAATTTCCGACTTTTGACTGTACTCATGATCTCCATTTCCTTGTTTAAAATGTCGAGTACTCTTACTCTTACTTGTGTCCAAGGAATTCTTAGTATACTTCGATACAGCCACACTCAAATGCGTCCAACCTTTTACTGGCTGCATCTGTTACAGTCCATGACTTAACTCCATATAGGAGCACAGGAAACACATACCATCGGAGAAGTCGTATTTTAGTTGTTCAGTTCATTTTACTATACCTAATGGTTTATTTTTTTAGAGATTGGTGCATTTCTCGGCAACTCTGGTGGGGACATCAAGTACCAGCTTATCTTTGTTCGAGTTCCCAGAGCGATCAGACAGTGTGGGTGGCTGCAGGAACTGAGCTGATCGCCCGCGAAAAGGGAGCCTCCAAATTAAACGTGGGATTGAACGATGTGCAAGTTAAAAGAGATGAGGACGTGTTGGACACTTGGTTTTCATCGGCCCTCCTTCCGTTCGCTGCATTCGGTTGGCCGAAAATGGTAAGCTTATCTGATTGGTTAACACAGTAATCTTCACGTTATTTTTTTTTTCAGACTGATGATTTGTCGAAATATTATCCGCTGTCTTTGATGGAAACGGGTCATGATATCATTTTCTTTTGGGTGGCTCGTATGGTGATGTTGGGTACTCAGCTAACTGGTCGATTGCCGTTCGAAAAGATTTTTCTTCATGGTATTATTTGTGACGCTCACGGTAGAAAGATGTCTAAAAGTCTAGGAAACGTCGTTGCACCAGAAGATGTCATAAACGGTATTTCTCTAGAGGTAAAAATACCATTTCAGATAATGGGCTATCATCAGTGATGAGAAAATTAACTGTTGATTTTTTTCCTTCGATTTATTTAAACTGTAATTAAGAAATTCCCTTTTTTGTAACATGAATTTCGGTTACCTTAATATATAATAACCCGAAAGGCATTCGATGCTAGGATTAAATTTTACTCTCTTAAGGTATCGCTTTGAACTTTATTTCCCCATAAAATTAACCAAAATACTGGAGGGAGTGGTAAAAAAAAAAAAAGTTTGTTTGATAGTAACTGACAAGCTTTCGGTAAAGTGTCAGCTAGACACGCGAATGGTTCGGATCTATAAATGAAAGAAATAATGTAAAAATTTATTTATTTATTAATATACAGGATCACCCCCATTACAACAAATTTTGTACACATTTAAGTAAAAATCAATTAATTAACTTATATACTAGGTTAGGTTTCATGTGAGTGGGGCGTGGTCGCCCCTCCACCGCGACCCTTAGTAGGTCTATTGTGGCTAACTTATATACTAAATTAAAATAAAATTAAACAAATAAAATCACTAACATTAAAATAAAAAATATCACATCTTAAACTCTCTTTAACCGATTCTTGAACATAGCAAACGGACCACTAAATATGTCTATGCTTTTGTTATTAATTATTTTTAAAGTACGCTCAATAGGCGAATGCATGCCATAGTTTGTATGGTGAAAAGAAATATAAAATAAATTTGATTGCTTTAAATTTCTGACGTGAACATTTAAACTAATACCTTGGAGAAGTTCGGGACAAGAAATAAAACCATTAGTTAGCTTAAAAACAAACACTAACTCGCAGTTTTCCCGTCTTGTATTTAATAAGTTTATCTTCAGTATATTTAAAATAATTGTGTTATCATGATTGCTAATGCGAAGGTTCAACTTATATGCACAGTATCTTAGGAATTTGTTCTGAATTCTTTCCAAAGTAGTATAATGAATTTGATATTAAGGAGACCACACAATAGGTGCATAATCTACTTGTGACACTTTTAAAGCATAAAAAACTGTTCTTAAAGCCCAAACAGATAATCTCAAACAGTTCCGAAGAATGAAGCCTAGAGATTTTGATGATTTTACTGATATATTATGTATATGTTGAACAAAACGCAACTGCTCATCAAATGTGACTCCTAAATCCTTTATTATTGTTACATATGATAGTTGATCATTATTAATTGTGAATGAACTAATATACCTTTTGGCACCTCCATAAAAACTAAAAGCTAATATAACAACATTTAATGTGATCACCGGAAACAATTTTAACCTTTTACGAAAACTCATTTAAAATTTCCTAAAATCAACAAAAATAGGGGAGGGAGCGCTAAAAAAACATCTTGTGATTTTAAAGGAATTATTGTTATTAGAGGGAGAATACTCTTAGAAATAATATTGTTACAATTTTTACTCATTGGGTTCAATGATTCTAAACGCAATAACTTCTTCTTCTTTTGGCTCGTAACCCTTGGTGAGTTTTGGCTTGCTCAACTATATTCCTTCATCTGGTTCTATCTTTCGCTACTCTCCTCCAGTTTACTATTCTCAGAGTTTTTAGGTCTTCCTCCACATCGTCTATCCACCTTTTCTTGGGTCGCCCTTTCGGTCTTGTGTTTTGAGGTTTCCATTCGAGGAGTTTTTTCACAATTCTCTCTTCCCCCATCCTGTATTTATCTCCTAACCATCTTATCCTTTGACTTTTTATGTATCTTGCTATATCCTCTCCTTCTGTAAGTGCATCAATTTCGTGATTCATATTTATTCTCCACATTCCGTTTTCTTGTATTGGGCCGTATATTCTTCTAAGGATCTTTCTTTTAAATATTCTCAATTGATTTTCATCGTTGTTTGTTAGTGTCCATGTTTCACATCCATAGGTTACTACTGTTCTTATAAGTGTTTTATAGATTGTGATCTTAGATTTCCTGTTTAGGATACTGCTCCTTATTAGTTTTAGATAGGCATAATAGCATTATGGCAATTTGATTCCCGTTCTATAGATTTTTTTTTGATAGCTGCTTCCAGCACTAGGTTGAAAAGCACTGCCTTGTCTTACCCCGACTTTCACTTTAAATTCTTCGCTGAGCTGTTGCTGTACTCTTATAGCTGTTGTCGATTCGGTCATGGTAACTTTCACCATTTTTACTAATTTTTGGGGTATTCCTAGGAGGGTTAAACTATGTAGCATTTTCTTCCTGAGTACTTGCCTGTTTGAAATCTATAAAGAGATAATGCATATCTATATTATATTCATAGCATTTCTCCTGTAATTGTCTTAACGTACACATGTGGTTGATCTAATCTTTCTGAATCCACATTGGTATTCGCTTAGTATTTCCTCTGAGAAGGGTGTCATTCGATTATGGATCACCCCTGATAATAACTAAACAATTTTTATTCTAATATTTCTACTCAATAAATTTTACTTTACAAATCACTTAGATATTCACACTTTATAATTACTTCAAATACTTGACTTCAAACTAAACTTAAAAACATCGATCTATAATTCCGTTTATATACCTTTAACCAGTGCTCTCGACAAATCGATGCCTCTGGACGCTTTTGGACTTTTCGAGCTCATTATGCATTCCCCTAATTGTGGTCGATGCGCTGTCGCCTCAAGGCAAGGTCGACAGGGCCGGGCTCGTAACAATGTCGTTAGAAGAGATAAATACTACCATGTGCACCTGTTAAGTTATGATGATCTTGACCAGACGTCTTAAATGCTTAAAACGTGAAGTCATAGTCAATAGCTTAATTATAGGTTTCTTGGGTGTGTTAAATATTTGTTTTTCAATCGTCGAAAGTAATAAATGTATAAGGGTCAACCTATGAGATTTCTACAATGTGTCAATATTGCAACGATAACGATCTTAAGAAAAAATAATCTTAAAAAAATTGTGTACAATTTGTTTTTAATGTCCAAACAATGAAAATATTGTTGTTTTAAATAATTAATAATGCCCCATAACAGCTTGACTTGTAGAGGAATTGATATCTAAAAATATTAATAAAAATGCGGAAAATTTTGAATTGTCACTTTTCTCACCTAAAATATCAAAAGATCGACAAATAAATTGTGTCTACAGTCATAATCCAACTAATATGATTTAGGATTTAAATAATCCCTTTTAGATTTGCTGAGGACATACCTTGGTTTACTCGCTGGTTCTAGACAATTATATTCTCCTAGTCTTACCGATTTATATCGCCCAATCGTCGATAGTTCGTTTAAAGCGTTAAGTTACTACTATACTATTGTCCCGGTACGTCTTTCAACAGTTTTAAAGTTTATGCATAATACTTTTTAGGAGATGGAAAAATCGTCCAGGAATAATTTTAATTTGGGAATTCTATCTAAAGAAGAACTCGAACGCTCTATCTTGGGCCAGAAGAAGATGTTTCCCCAAGGCATTCCAGAGTGCGGTTCGGATGCATTAAGATTTACTCTCGTTTCTCATAACGTTAAAAGTGAGTTGTTTTAATTCTTCGATACTTTATATTTTAAAATATGAAGGTGGTGTTTTTATAAAGAGCTTAAAAAAGTGTCTTTCCCCCATTTTTTGCGATTTTTTTTAGATATGTACATAAACTTCGACGTTAGCGAGTGCCACACCAACAAATTATTTGGCAACAAAATATGGCAAGCAACTAAATTCACGAAATCTTGGTTTACGGCAGTTTCAAATCGACAAGAATTAAAATTCATTCAATTCGATCAACTTACTGCGTTTGATCGGTGGATATTGAGTAAATTGACACTTATGACGGATAAGGTTGTCGATGGAATGGAGAACTTTGACTTTTTTATTTGTACAAGTGCACTGAAGAACTTTTTGTATTTCGAATTTTGTGACATATATTTGGTAAGTAATCAATCGCGCTTTATCTTTCACTGGAACTGAAAGTAAGGTTACTCAGTTGTTGGTTAATTTATTCGTTAAAATAAAGTAAAGTCGGAAATAATTTTTCCTGATTCACAATTTTGGAAGCTCAAAAAATTTAACCGGTGGCAGGTCCAGGACCGGATGTATCAAAGAACTCGAAATATTCTTTGCCTATACTAGCAAACAATTCGGCACAAAACTGTTTTCATTACCGTTATGTAATATTATAATACATACAGTTTACATACTTGGGTGCACTGGTTACTCATGACAACTCCATCTAAGAAGAAATTAAAAGAAGGATCGTTCTAGCGAACAAATGTTACTTTGGCCTAAGTAAACAGATGAAGAGTCGAAATCTAAGCCAAAAATCCAAACTGACCATCTATAAGACCCTCATACTACCAGTCCTAACATACGGATCTGAAACATGGACAATCTCTAAGGCAGACGAAAACCTCCTATTAACCTTTGAGCGTAAGATCCTGAGAAGAATATTAGGCCCGATATATGAAAATAGTATGTGGAGAAGGATATACAACTTTGAGCTTTACAACAAATACAAACAGATCTCGAGGGAAGAGATTTGGTCGCATATAAGTATAGGTAGATTGAGATGGGCAGGACATGTGGCAAGAGCGAACGAAAATCGCGCGACAAGACAAATATTCAGGTCACAACCGGGTGGAAGTAGAAGTAGAGGCATGCCAAAGCTAAGGTGGAAGGACGGCGTAGACGAAGATGCCAAAGCGGCAAACTGGCAACGGCTGGCAAGAGATAGAGACGACTGGTGGAAAAGACTAAGGAAGGTCGAGGCTCAACTAGTGCTGTAGCACCAATGATGATGATGATGAATATTATACATTTTCCTCTATGTAGGAAAGCATTAAAGAAACATTTAGCAGATTGATGACTAAATCTTTTTTTCACAATATCGTGAGTGACGTACCAAGTTTAAACAAGATAAACTATGAATCTACCTTGCCGATGAACTTTATCTTTCTACTGAGGTATTCGTTAAGTAAAATAATTATTTTTTGAGATATCATTATAGTCTGCCTTCTAAAGGTACGATATCTCAAACTTAAAGATTGAAGCATTTTTTTAATACTATTATTGGATTTGCTGGAGAAGTGGTAGCGTACCAGACGACTGGTACAAGGCCGTTATCGTTCCGCTTTACAAAGGAAAAGGTTCGCAGCAAGACTGTAAGAACTACCGATGTATTAGTTTACTCAGCATAGTCCGCAAACTGTATGCAAATATATTGATTAAAAGAGTGACGAATCAAACTGAGATGATATGAGATGTGCAAGCAGGATTTAGAAGAGGAAGAAGATGTATGGATCAGGTCTTTTCATTACGAGGTATAGTCAAAAAATTGTTGGCTAGAAGTCAGGTCTATTGCACTTTTCTAGACTTGGAAAAGGCCTATGACAGAGTGGTGAGGAGTGAATTGTGGTCGACATTGTCTTTTTATGGGGTAAGCGGTAGTTTAATACGAGCACTGAAATCACTTTACGAGGATTCCACTGCTTGTGTCAGGATAAACGGAGCTTGCACGGACTGGTATAACATCAAAAAGGTGCCACACTGGGATGTGTGGCTTCGCCATGGATAACTTATACATGGACGACTGTTTAAAATATTTAAAAGAGAGTGCGTATGGATTGAGAATGAATTATTTGATTGTCAAATGCCTTCTTTACGCCGATGACCAAGTCATATTAACGTCATCTGAAGAGCTGTTGCAGGCGATGGTTAATGTTATGCATGATGCCCTGAAAATCAAAGGGATAAAAATAAAAAAAGCAAAACGAAAGTAATGGTTTTTAAAAGAGAAGAAAGCATGACAAACTGTGAGGTTCTGATTAAGAAAGAAAGAGTGGAACAAGTAAATGAGTCTGTATACTTGGGTTCAAAGTCTACGAGAGATGGAAAGTATGACAGTGACATTGAGCGAAGGGTTTTGGCAGGAAAACAAATGAATGGGGCACGGTATAGATTTATGAACAGCCAGAAAGTGTCAAAAAAGGCAAGTCTGGCTGTGCATAGAGGAGTGTTAGTTTCTACACTTATGTATGGTAGTGAATGTTGGGTTTGCTATATGAAGCAAAAAGTTGGAGCCTCACTAAAAACGCCTGTAGGCAACTGGAAGCCTTTGAAATGTGGTGCTACCGGCGAATGCTACGAGTGTTATAAGTACATCACGTCACCAATGACGCTATACTGGAAAGACTTAGGTAAAACAGGGAAATCCTCAATACGATTAAATATAAAAAAGCGGCGTATTTTGGGCATATAATGCGCAACGCGAAGTACCGGTTGTGGAAGCTCATTTTACAATGCAAAATTAACAGCAAGAGAGGACCCGGACGCAGACGCATTTCCTGGCTGGTAGAGAGTGGACGGGGTTAACATCTACAGAACTGTCCAGAGCGGCAGTGAACAAAGTACGCCGTGCCAACGTGATCGCCAACATCAATAGACGATAGGCACGAGAAGAAGACTATCTAATGACATTCAAAAACTCGCCAAACATAGCAGTAAGAAGGTCCGTTTCCTTATAAAAGAACGCGCGACTCGAATACTGTTTCGACAAGTAACCGCAGTGATGCTGATGGTTAGATAGAACCGCGCTCTGATTGGCTTCACCAGTGACACTTGGCTGTGCTGAGGTATCAGTGTTATTTTAATGTTTAGCCAAGTGACCATGCGTTGCATTGTCAGTAATCAGTAGATAGTAAAAAAAATATATATATTTAGGTTGTTTGGATTAAATTTCCAAATAACTTTAACTAATGCTTTTTCCAACTATTTGCAAACCTGAAAATATTAATGTTAGTCTATAAGGCTTCTCCATTATTGGATTTAGCTCATCTAGAAAATAAATAGACATTAATAAATAAAAATGAAATAATGTTATTTTTTAAATAAATATTGAAGAAATATTAACTTTTTTTATTTAAATGCAATTTTAGGAAACTACTAAAAGAGAATTACGTTTACCGGGTAGTTCGATTGCAACAGGACACATTTGGACACTTCTCACATGTTTGGATGTTTCCTTAAGAGCTTTATCTCCGTTCATGCCTGTTTTATCTGCACATCTTCATTCCCGTTTACCCACATTTTTGGAACAGGAAAAAGTACTAGATTTTCCACAAGTAAGTAACAGTATTAAACCAAGTCGTGGTGACATGTGGATTTAAACTTCTTGTAATTTTGGCTTGTATTTCGTTTCTCTGGTAAATATTTTTGATGGTTTTTATGATATTATGTGGGATTTGCCTGTTGTATAAAAGGTTCTCCAGTTGTATTTAGTCAAACGCCTTTTCTACATCTGTAAAACACATGAAGGCTGGTTTATTATACACGATGGATTTTTCAGTTATTTGTACAAGATCTTCATGATCTGAATCCTTGTTGTTTATCGCCCAATGTGGTGAGTTCATTTATTTTATGTGTTATAATCTTTGTTACTAGCTTTAAGGTTGTATTTTGAAAGTTTTTTGTCTCATTTTTTGAACAATAAGATTGTGGTACTTAGGCGCCATTCGTCCGGAATTTTTTTATGTAATAGGATTTTGCGAATTATGGCTGTTAGCTGCTGTTTCAGGCTTCTTTCGCCGTATTTAAAAAATTGATTTGGAATACCTTCTGGGCGTGGACTTTTTCTGTTCTTAAGTTTCATTAATGCCGTTTCTATATCCTTTTCTTTTATTTTAGTTACTTCGTTAGTTGCAATTTCTGGAGTGTTTGCTTTCCGTATCTTCTTTTTTATATAGTTCTTTAAGAAACTGAACCCAAGTTTCCTTCGTTATGTGGTTTGTGCTAATAAATTCACTTGCTTCTTTTTTTTGGCGTCTGATGAATCTCCACATCTGTTTTTGGAGGCCATAAAAGTCATTTTCCATTCTTCTCGAGAAGGATTCCCAATACTGTTCTTTACCTTACTATTGTATAAGTTGCATTTCGTACCCTCTTATAATCATCATAGGCTTCCGGCGTTTTAGTTGTCATGTATTTTAGATAAGGAAGGAAGGCTTACCTAAAATACAAAATTACAAAAAAATATTTCTAATTGTAAGGTTTTGAATTCCAAAAAATTGGATTGTCACTTTCCCAAACCACCAAAAGATCAATTGTCTCGCATAATCGTAATAAGAATTTAAATAATCTCTTTTAGAACTACCGAGGACACACTTTGGTTAGTTTAACAATTTAAAAGTTCTTTTGCTGACCATCAACTTGAGGCATTTCTACGAGTCTCACAGGCATTAATTCGTTTAAAGTTTTACATAAAATTGTCACATTGTTATAAATCTTGGTACCGCTGATGTGTATAGTTATTTAAATATTTTTCCCACAGAAACTGCAGTGGCGTAATCCAGATATTGAGAAAAATGTGGAAGATTTAATGAATGTGGTAGTGTCAATAAGAAGGTTAAAAAAAACGTTCAACGTTAGTGCTAAAAGCGAAACGAAAGGTTGGTTTATACCGTGATACACATTTTTTTGTCTTTAAAAAATTTGTTTTATAATTTTTTTTCAGTTATTATAGCGACGCCTTATTCCTTTTTAAATGACCATTTAACGGTTATTGAAGATCTCACAGGATTTCGAAATATCGAACTATATTCCGATGCAAATAAAGAAATAGATAACACTCTCAAAGATAAAATTGGAAAAACAACCGTTTATCTACAAGTACCTGAGGAAATAAAAAAATCGGTACAATTGAATATCCAAAAAATGGAAAAAAAGCGAGAAAAAATAGTAAACGAATTAGATAAGATGAGAAACATGATATTGGAGCCAAAATATAAAACAATTGCGTCTTTAAAAAAACAAGATATGCATTTAAAAAAGGTTTGTCGCGATTTGATTCTGCATGATACAAGGTGAATCTCAAATAAAAGATCTCAATTGAATAGATATACGGAATGGGCCATGTCATTTAAAAAAAATACAAATTTACTATCTACACACAAATACTACTACAGTTTAATGAATCTACAAAAGATACTCAAAATATATTTCATGATGTTTATAAACAATCATTGCATTTTTTTAACACTGATTTACGAATTTTGTCGCAAATCTTCCGGGACTGTAGGTATTTAAATTCCCAATTGGATTCGTGTCTTCAAATACTCAACAACACGAATCTCGACTTGTCCTTAACTAGTCATAAATTGGACTGTTTTCCAGTTCTAACACCCTTCTTAAAGCATATCTCGGTGGTTTGCAGAATTACCAGAACCGTTAAAAAAATAAGACCCGCTTAGCACACAGTTTAAAATCGCTCTTCTGTAGCAAGAGACTTTGGCCTACCTTAATGAGGAAGCTCTGCTACCAATCCAGTCTCTTCAAATATAAACTTAATTTGCGAATACCTTGTCGAGATGCGAGGTTGAGTATTTGGAAAACGTTGAGCAAACAAATAACAAACATTACTGTAACTATGACCATTGGCCCAACCTGTAGAATACAAATGACAATTGCTTATGTGCGTGCACCTTTTAAATTATCACCAAGTTAACGATTGTTGCCTACCGAAATGCTGGTTTTTCCTATCGCGAAATTGGTCGCCGTGTTAATTGCATTGCAATGACGGTATGTGGGCAGAAGACTTTAGACTTGTTTCATACCGTCCACAATTAGTGCTTCCTTTTACTGCTGACCACCACTGTCATCAACGTTTGAACTGGTGCAGAAAATGGCAGGCAGAAAGGCATAATTTCGTATTCAGCGACGAATCACGCTTCTCTCTAGGTATGCGCGATGGTCGTAGAAGGGTAAGATGCCGTCGTGGAGAACGACGTGATATTGGGTTTGCTGTTGATAGGCATGTAAAAAGAATGTTAGAATAATGGTTTGTGGGGCTATTGTCTATAGTAGCCGATCACTACTTTTGTTTATTCGAGGCAGTATGACAGCTGCGCGTTATGTTGATCATGTTCCACAAACCACTTTACTGCCTCATCTAGATGGCCGTCAATACGTTTTATTTCAGCAAGACATCGCACGTCCCCATATTTCTCGTCGAAATATGAACTATCCACTTTGCACCATCCTCCACTTACTCTGGCACAGTTAATCCACGGAGTTCAAGTTGTTTGGAACGAGGTGCTACAAGCAGACATCGACCATCTCATTTTATCAATGCCTAGACATGTATAGTAGTGTACCCAGCTACGGGGTTGCCAAACACATTAATTTTTTTTCGGATTACATGTTAATAACACATCTTACAAATGTTATCGTTTCATTCTTAATGTAAAACTACCATATTGCCAAAAAATCAAATTCAAGAAATTATTCCATCTGGGTGTAACTACATACATATAGTCACGCCTTTTTCCCGTAGGGGTAGGCAAAGACCACTTCCTTCCACTTTCTACGGTTCTTACACACATCGTTCGCTTCCTAACCTAACCACTTCTTATTTTACACCACAGCGTTCTCTTATCTCACTTTTCTTTACTTTATCCAACCGATTCACTCTGGCTATACTTCTCAGACTACTCATCTCCGCAGCATTAATCCTATTTTCATGCTTCTTCTACCAAACCCAACATTCACTACCATACATAAGTGTAGGAACCAACACTCCTCTATGCACAGCCAGACGTGCCTTTTTTGACACTTTCTGGCTGTTCATAAAGCTATGCAGTGCACCATTCATTTGTTTTCCTGTCAACACCCTTCGCTCAATGTCACTGTCATACTTTTCATCTCTCCTCTTTTACTTGTTCTCCCTTAATCAGAACTTCACAGTTTTTCATGCTTTCTTTTCTTTTAAAAACCATTACTTTTGTTTTACTTACATTTATTTTCATCCCTTTGATTTTCAGGGCATCATGCATAACATTAACCATCGCCTGCAACTCCTCTTCAGATGACGCTAATATGACTTGTTCATCGGCGTAAAGAAGGCATTTAACGATCAAATCATTAATTTTCAATCCATACGCACTCTCTTTCAAATCTTTTAAACAATCGTCTATGTATAAGTGAAACATCTATGGCGAAGCCACATATCTCTCCCTCACACCTTTTTCGATGTTAAACCAGTCAGTCCGTGTAAGCTCCGTTTATCCTGACACAAGCAGTGGAATCCTCGTAAAGTTATTTCAGAGCTCGTATTAAACTACCGCTCACCCCATACATAGACATTGTCGACCACAATTCACTCCTCACCTCTCTGTCATAGGCCTTTTGCAAGTCTATAAAAGCGCAATACACCTTATGACTTCTAGCCAAGAATTTTTTGACTATACCTCGTAATGAAAAGACCTTCCTCTTCTAAATCCTGTTTGCACATCTCATATCATCTCAGTTTCATTCGTCACTTTTTTAAACAATATCTTTGCATTCAGTTTGCCGACTATGTTGAATAAACTAATACCTCAGTAGTTCTTACAGTCCTGATGCGAACCTATTACCTTGTAAAGCGGCACGATAATAATACTGAATACATACATCGCACCCCCGCTAAAAAAGAGTCACAACTCAAAAAACATTGTTCTGAGAAAATTAATGTTACAAGTTTTATCTTACTGGAAACATTCATTTTTCCGTTACCGTGACAAAAGTTAACATGGTACTTTATTGGTAACATGGATATAATACCTTAATGTTATTAGTCGGTAGTTTTGCCAGAAAGTTCCATTTCTCTAGATTTTTGTAAAAAAAAAAGAAATATTGATGTGACACTTTTTTAGAACAAAATATTATTCTTACGAATTAGGAAGGTAAAATATAAAAAAACACACAAAGTAAAAAAAAATTCTTTATTATTACAAAGAGTTATAAAATGCTGAATAATAACTAGGATTATGATTATTCTCTAATAAATTCAGAAGATCTTTTTTCTTATTCTCCTTTTTGGTAAGTACACTTTTGTAGGCCCGTTGTAAAGTATTTGGAATGGTATTTTTTTTCTACATAAATCTACTTGCTTCAACTCTTCGTCCTTATAGGATGTTTAATAATAAAGGGTTTTCTGGAGTTAACTTAAGAACTTTTACTTCAGTAATCTTCAAAGACATTAAAGCCGGTCATGCCTATATCGTCACACAATGTTTTGAGTAAATAAAAATCCAGATAACTGAATTCATTGACATGGTATGGTTCTTTCTTTTTTTTGCAATACGTATGATTTGTTTGAAAAAACAGTCACAACACAAAAAAGAACGGTATTTTAATTATTATAATTATTGGATTTAACTAATAATTCACAGTAAAACTGTCACAATACAAAATGTTACTCTTTTTAGGATAAAACTCGTTCAAATAATAAGTGCACGATGTTGCAAAGTCAAAAGTGACACTGTAACTGAATGCATGCGGCGCTAACCTTGACGAAACAAAACCGTCACTGTCATTTCGCGGTAAATGGTTAAAATAAAATTGGAACGCTTTTGTAGAATAAACGTGGAGTACTTTAAATGCTTGCTGCTTGCTTCATAATGGCGATTTTTGAGTTGTGACTCTTTTTTAGCGGGGGTGCGACATTTTAATTTGTACATACTGTTATTATTAATAAAAATTATCAAATGTTTTTTTAGATAGCCTCACTGGAGGAACAGTTAATAAGGCTGGAATACTTTCAAAACATTAGTAGAAGATAAGAGTTATCATAAATGACAACAACTATACAAACAAACACAACAAATGATTTTTGTCATAGAATCAAAAAAAGCAACTATCTTCCATAAAAACAATTTTCTGCAATGAAAAGTTATCGTTCTTCATTCGAGAAAAGCGGCGATTGGAATTTTGCAAAACGTCTCCTTTTATTATTTCGCAGAATTTTTTTTTTTTTCTGTAAACATCTTTAGGGATTTTGGAAAGCCATCGTATATACTACCTTCGCATCTGCGTATGTTTCGAGTCGCATGAAAATGTCTCATGAATAAATGATAAATTTAGTGTTTAAGATCATATTTTAACTTGAAAATGATGTTGCCATCTATACATATTATAAAATGAGAGTGTCTGTCTGTGATTTAAAAATAAATCCATTTTTCTAAACTCACATGATTATTAGAACGTTACCAAAACATAAACACGCATTTTTTAATTTTTTGTCTGTCTGTCTGATTGTTTCTCCAGGCACAAATCTGAAATTACTGAATGGATTTTAACGCTTATTCCCATTTAAAGATTTTTCTAACTTGAGAAGTAACACGAGAAAAAATAATTGCTATCGTCGCAGTCTTATAGACGTCACAACACGATCAAACAACGTTCAAAAGAAAAAAAATGGTTGTCTTTAAAGTCGGTTTACCGACGATAATTTTACGTCATAACGTCATAAGAAAACATTGATGAAAAATTGCATATTTTATTAATTGAATTGAGTTATTAAGCCGAACGCTTAGGCCGATCGTGCCTCTCTATCGCTTGTCCCGCGCTCTTACTTGCACGCTCGGCTCAGGCGGAACGTGTCAATGTGTCATGCTTTTTCGTGCGTGCAGTCGGCGTTCATCGATTTATAAGACGTTATCACATCAAAAATACGATCGTCATTTAAATATATTAAGATAAAACTAAATTCCACGCAGACGAATAGCGGGCAACAGCCTGAGAAATATATATACAAACTAGAATGCCAATAGATAAGGATGCGCGTGAACAAATTGACACAATTTGAGAGGCAGGTGCACTTTTGAGTTCGCGCATTGCACCAGCATTGGTTTCAGATTCAGTATTTATTTTACGAAATATTTACATGAAACTATACATAATAACCACAGAACAAACAGGTTTATGAGGATAATGAACACTTTATTTCTGATATGGCAACGGTGCGTGAAATGAGAGGTGTTGTTATGATTGTTAAAAAAAGTAAATAGGCCCGGTTTAAGACAATAAACAGATCATAAAGTTACTAAGGCAATAAATTATATCACTGTGCCACAGAAATATATATACTAGGGTGGGTCAAAAAAAAACATTTTAATTTTTTTTTAGTCACCATGAATATATCGTCCAAGATAACGAAAAAAAAAATTCTGGTCAAGTTTGAGCTCTTAATATTAATATTTAGAGGTCGTTCATCGTGATTTTTGATTTACCATTTAAAAACCATGAGAAATATTGTTTTTTTTTTTAATTAGAATGCCAATCTCTAGACGTTTCCTACCTTTGTATGGTTGGCTCCCTTCTCTAGGGCTGGCCACCATACTAACGATCCATACATTAGAATCGGTCTTATGACTGTAATATAGAGCCAATTAACATGGGGTTGTAACCCCCATTGTCTGCCGATGGCCCTTCTGCAGGGATAGGTCGCCACGGTAGCCCTTTCCTCTGTATTATCCCTCCACAGCAGCTTTCGGTCTAGGATCAGGCCCAGGTACCTAGCTCGCTCCGAGAGGTTTATAGTTTGTCCTCCAACTTCTGGAAGGGGAAAGACGGAAATTTTGTTTCTTCTCGTAAAAAGTACTAGTTCTGTTTTTTCTGGGTTTACGCCCAGACCGCACCCTGTGCTCCAATGAACTAGTTTATGTAGTGCATTTTGCATAATCTGAGATGTGATCTCCGGGAATTTCCCTGATACTAGTAAAACTAGGTCATTCGTGTAGGCCACGATTTTGCAGCCGTAGTTTTCCATTCGTAGCAGAAACTCATTGAGTGTGAGATTCCACAGTAGTGGCGAGAGTACCCCACCCCCTGTGGGGTCCCTCTGGTGACGAATCTCCTTATAAATCATCCAGAGATTTCTCTAGTGCATAGCATGTGGCTTATGAATTTCACAGTCGGATCGTCCAACTGTGGATTCAATAATGCCCGTGTTATTGCAATGGAAGTTAAGTTGTTAAATGTCAATTTCTAGAAAGGCTGCTAATGAGTACTCCTTCAGGTGGAGAGATTTCTCTACCTTCTGTACTAAACTGTGAAGGGCTGTCTCCACTGATTTCCACTTACAGTACGCGTGTTGGGAGTGGGAAAATTTTTCTTCGTCCAGGAGGCCTCTGATGTGAACATCAAGTAACCTTTCTAGTGTCTTTAGCAAGAAAAAGACGAAAGGTTAAAAGACAATCAGTGAAATTCAAAAGGATTATAATTAAATTGTGTTTTTATTAAAAAATTAATAAGTTCTTATTTATTTAGAAGCTGGTGTGGTTACTTGGCAGTTAGCTTTGCTTGGATAGTCGCATAGTTTTTCTGATTGGCTCCATTCGGTACCTGCTGGACACGTATATAAATAAGCTATACCGTTTAGACATTCAAAAAATTTGGTGCAATCGTCTGCTTTTGACAGAAAAGCTCCGTCCGGTAAACCTTGGCAAATAGGATCTGTAAAAGTTACGAAGGTTAAAAGTCTCATTCACTAAAAAAAACTTATAAATTATTTAAAAGTAAGTGATACACGCCCCAAAGGTGGTAGGAAGGGAAAGTAGAAGACAAACAATGGAGGGTATTGCGGTTGATGAAGGAAGAATTTTTGTACGAGGATAGTTCGCGAATTGTTGTCCCTAACATGGTTGGCGTTGAATGACAAATGCAAATAAAGTGTCGGGCAAAAGCTTATTGTATGTCATTAATGCGTATCAATTAGCATCAGCGCATCAGTTCGTGTATGTTAAATATTAATTCTGTTCCATTGAGGTGTGCGTGATTTTATAAAAATGAACAAAATTGAGATAAGAGGTGCGATAAAGTACCTCTGTAAAAAAAGAAATTTATAAGAACGCGGTAGAAGTATTGGGTGCCTCTGCCCATTCGTACCGGGTAATCAAGAACTGGTCACGAGATTTTAAACGGGGAAGAGAGTCATGTCAACATACACCAGGTGCAGGAGCCCCCTTAACTGTAGTGACCAAAGAAAATGTGATTTAGTCCATTACACGGTATTAACTGACAGAAGAATTACAGTCAAGGCTATAGCAGAGTCATGCAGGTTTTCTGTTGGAAGCATTGAAAACATTTTATATCAGGAATTGGGTCTCAAAAAACTTTCTACACGTTGGGTTCCACGAATGCTGACGGCAGACCAGAAGCGTGTTCGCCAGGTTGCAGCGGAGACAAATTTGGAGATCATTAACAAGAATCCTGATGAATTTAAGCAAACATTTCTTACGGTAGACGAAACATGGGTTCATCACTTTGATCCAGAATCCAAAAAACAAAGCATGGAATGGTTCCTTTCCCCCTCTAAAATTTCGTGTTGTCCCATCGCTGGTAAGATCATGGCTACAGTTTTTTGGGATTTTGCAGGTGTTGTTTTCGTGGAAGCACCATATCAGGTGATTATTATGTGAATTTAATACCAAAAGTACGCGAAGCGATCAGAGAAAAAATTGAAGAGGAAAATTGGGTCAAGGTGTGCTCTTCCACCAAGACAACGCTTCGGCATACAACAGTTGTGTTGCAATGGCTGCCATTTCCAATGCGGGGTTTAAAATTTTGGAACAACTCCCTTATTCTCTAGATTTGGCCCCCAGCGAGTACCATCTATTTCCAAAATTAAAAGAACATCTTCGTGAAATCCGTTTTGCTGATGCTAAAGGTGATGTCGGCGGTAGATGAATGGCTGAAGACTCAAAGTTCTGAATTTTTTCAAAAGGGTTTAAAACACTTAAACACCGATATACCAAGTGTATAAACGTTGCAGGTGACTATGTTGAAAAATAAATTAGTTTCATTCTTCTCATGAGTTTGCTTCTATTTCAGAGACAACAATTCGTGAACTATCCTCGTGTGACGGTTATTATTGAACGATTCCTTAAAGGAATGCATCATCCCAAATATGGGATCAATTCTCTAAGGTCTCAATAATGTAGAGTAAACCTTAAACAAATGCAACAGTTTTAGGTGCATCGCCCCAAATGTGGGATCAATTCTCCAAGCTTGCAATAATGAAGAGTATTGGAGTTAATGGGGGAATAATTTTTGTATGATGGTTACTATTGTTTGAACGAACATCCTCCTTAAAGGAATGCAACAGTTTAAGAGGTGCATCATCCCAAATATGGGAACAATTCTTCAATCTTGAAATAGTTTTAGGTAGAAAACTGCCAAGCTCTTAATATGAATTTATTAACCATTTAAATTACCGATTCCTCATTTCGATATTTTAAAGAGATTGTCGTTGCTAGTTATAGCTGAACGTATTTAAAATTGAAACATATGTTACTTCAGGTGTTTATAATATTCAGACTTGTTTTGTGTATAAGAAAAAAATGTAAAACTTACTGGCTGTAGTACTCGAAGGGATTGGTGCTGAAAAATTAAATCGATAGTTTGGTCAAAATAAATCAAATTGTTTTTTATATTTATGCTACAATGAAGGTAAACATTTTGTATTAAAGTTTTTACTTTATCCCTATATATTAAGTTTGTTCTTTATTTAATATTTAAAATGAATTTTATGTACCCTCTTTAATTAATTTTATCATTATAAAGTTGTAAAAAAATATTCGACAGAATTATAAATTGCCAAGAATATAAATTACGAATAAAAAGATGCAACGCATTTCTACTTACTTGTCGAGAGTGTACGACCTGAAACCAAAAATAAAATGGTTAATGGTTTAGATAACAAAAAAATAAAAGAGATACGTAAAAAAATTGGAATATTTTATTACTCAAAACAAAAATTATATTTATCGTACTTACTGCAGTCTACGTTTTCTGGATAGTCGCAATAGTTCGCGATGTGGTTCCAGTTTAAACCTGCAGGACATTCCTTAAGGTATTTTTTTCCTAAATAACATTCGTAAAATTTTGAGCAGTTGCCTGGATAGTAGTAATAAGTGATAATATTAGTAGGATATGGACATCCTTCGTCTGGTGTGAATGCTGAAAAGTAGAACGATTTTGATTATATTTATGTTCATAATGTTAAACAAGACTAGAAAGGGGATCATATCCGTTCTAAACTTTGAATATAAAACAAACAGGAACGAGCTTTGCTACTCTGTATGGATGCTAAAAGTGCTAAAACGAACTCCATGACCCTCCACTTATGACTGGTTATTTGAATGTTTCCCCGTGAGTGAATTTTTAATAGATTTTAGCAGTTTAAGGGTTTAATACATACATACATATAGTCACGCCTTTTTCCCATAGGAGTAGGCAGAGACCACTTCCGCTACGGTTCTCACACACATCTTTTGCTTCCTCTACTTTTATCAGTGCTCTCATACATGCTCGTCGGTTGTTGGTACTCTTGACCTGGCCTTTCTTTAAAACAATGTTGATCTGATAGAGATATGTTCTCAGAGGTCGACCTCAACCTCTGTGTACACCTCCGAGTTGCCAATAGAACTGCCTCCGTCTTTTACGTCTTTACACAGAGCAATTTGTCTCTGAGCCACTCCGTGCTGTCTTTCAGCGCCTCATTTGCCTTTTCCACTAGATAACCGTACAAACATACATATAGTCACGCCTTTTTCCCGTAGGGGCAGGCAGAGACCACTTCCTTCCACTTGCTACAGTTCTTGCACACATCTTTTGCTTCCTCTACTTTCCTCAGTGCTCTCATGCATGCTCGTCGGTTGTTGGTACTCTTGACCTGGACTTTCTTCAAAACAATGTTGATCTGATCGAGATATGTTCGCCGGGGTCGATCTTTGTAATAACATCTTTTACACCACATCTTACTATTTTTTACTTTATCCAACCAAGTCACTCCGGCTATACTTCTCAGACTAATCATCTCCGCAGCATTAATCCTATTTTTATGCTTCTTCTGCCAAACCCAACATTCACTACCATACATAAGTGTAGGAACCAACACACCTCTATGCACAGCCAGACGTGCCTTTTTTACACTTTCTGGCTGTTCACAAAGCTATACAGTGCCCCATTCATCTGTTTTTTTTTCCTGCCAACACCCTCCGCTCAATGTCAATGTCATACTTTCCATCTTTTGTAAACTTTGAATCCAAGTACACAAATTCATTTACTTGTTCCACTCTTTCTCCCTCAATCGAAACTTCACAGTTTGTCATGCTTTTTTCTCTTTCAAAAATCATTACTTTCGTTTTGCTTGCATTTATTTTCATCCCTTTGATTTTTAGGGCATCATGCATAACATTAACCATCGCCTGCAACTCCTCTTCAGATGACGCTTATATGACTTGATCATCGGCGTAAATAAGGCATCTCACACTTTTTGCGATGTTAAACCAGTCCTTGCAAGCTCCGTTTATCCTGACACAAGCAGTGGAATCCTCGTAAAGTGGTTTCAGTGCTCATATAAAATACCGCTCACTCCATACATAGGCAATGTCGACCACAATTTACTCCTCACCACTCTGTCATATGTCCAAGTCTATAAAATCGCAATAGACCTTTTGACTGCTTGCCAAGAATTTTTCGACTATACCTCGTAATGAAAAGATCTAATCCATACATCTCCTTCCTCTTCTAAATCCTGCTTGCACATCCCATATCATCTTCTCAGTTTCATTCGTTACTCTGTTAATCAATATCTTTTCATACAGTTTTCCGACTATGCTTAGTAAACTAATACCTTGGTAGTTTTTACAGTCCTGCTGCGAACCTTTTCTCTTGTAAAGTGGCACGATAACGGTCCTGCACAAGTCATCTGGTTTAATACCGGTTAAAATTAGTGGGACAAGGCTTTAGCCAAAGATTCGACGCAAGAAATCGGCTCGATAAAACGAGCAGTAGTTGGCCTTATGCACCCTCCATTCCGGTCAAAACTTATCTGAGACTAAGCACCTTCCTGATGTTTTATGTTTAAAGGTTTTAATCGTTGGTTAGCTACTGCACCTCCTTGAATGTTAAATAACAACTGCAATAAATGAGTTGAGTTTTGTTTCTTTTAATCATTTTTTACTATTGAACGAACAAAGAAATATTCTTTTTACCGCTTTATTTTAGCTTGACCTGTATCTATCTACGTGTAACGGAATGTTTAGACACGATTTTCACCCACTTTAAAACATCGGATCGACTTGAATCTTTTTATACTTCCAAAGGACCAATGACAATACGATAATTTCATAAAAAAATTTCAAATATCTTAGCCAGGATCAGTTATAATTAAAAAAATTGTTTTATATGGATTAAAAATGGCTGATATCTCCCATGAATTCAATTTAAATACAAAAGAAGTAAAAATGTCACCATTTTAAATCCTAGTAATTTTAATCGGCTATCACTGTCAGTAAATAAAAAAAAACCCGAACTAAAAATGAAAAATAAATAATAGTTTAAAAAAACTTACAAGCTTTATAAGAAAACCGAACTAAAAAAAAATCTCCAACGCGCTTGTGATAAAATTAGAGTAGTCTACAAAAAAATCATTTTACAATCAAAAGCGTGGGGTGCTTTTTATGATGTTTACGTTTTCTTCTTGGAGACTTTACTTTTACCAATATCTGTTTATTATCAAATATATTAATTGATAGCGCACCCCACGCTTTTGATTGTAAAATGATTTTTTTGTTGACGCCCTAATTTTATCCCAAGCGCGTTAGAGATTATTTTTTATTTTTTAGTTCGGTTTTCTTACAAAGTTTTTTTAAACTATTTTTCGAATTAGTTTATAATTTAAAAATGTCAATTGTTTTATTTCAGAGCTTCCTGGTATTTTAGAAAAAATTTAACCAACGATGATGAAAATGTGCTCATCAATATTCGTATTTAATTATAATGTAATTGATATCAGATTATTATTATTTCGAAAATTAAAAGAAAAGATAATAATTATTTTTTCATAAATATGAACTCGTAATTACGTAAATTCATTTAAATACTGATTACAATTTTGTTAATTCTATTTATTTGAATATCATAATCCTTAAGTAAATATTCCCAATAAAATCAAAGGTACTTACTTGTTGAAATTTCGGAGCCTGCAACAGCTAAAAAAATAAAAGAAAATTAGTAGAGGCATATCCGATAAAAATATAAAAATTCCAGGATGTTGACGTAAATAAATTATATGGAATGGAAGGATTATCAAAATGAAAAAAAAACTTGTGATAATGTACGTAAATTATTTTAAAACTAATAACAATTTCGTTGGTTCTATTTATTTGAATATCACAATTCTTAAGTAAATTTTCGTTATAAAATCCAAAGTACAGTGCAACAGAAGTAGCTTGGCGGGCGACTAGCCTCTAAAATAACAAATATTCGGCTGAATATACTTCACATTCGTAAACTTCTTCCTTCGATTGTACTTGAGACTCACGATTACTGAAAATTTCGTCGTCGCCGATCGGATCGTTATTCGAATGTTTTCGTTGTGCGCAGATTTTGTGATGATTATGATGATTTTATTGATTATAAATAAAAATTATAATAGTAACTTTTTTTTACATTTAAGTTTGTTAAATTACTTTTAAATGTTATTATATATTTATCTTATATTAATTGTTCAAATTTTTGCGGAAGTGATGCGAGAACGTCCATAGCTACAGCTCAACATCATTACTCGATAAATTTACATTTCCATATTATTTAAGCGAAATGTTTGTTTTACATTAAACAATTCGAAAACAGAAAATTATTTTTTACATACATACATATAGTCACGCCTTTTTCCCGTTGGGGTAGGCAGAGACGACTTCCTTTCACTTGCTACGGTTCTTACATTTTTAGCTTCATCTACTTCATCAGTGCTTTCATACATGCCCGTCGGTTGTTGGTACTTTTGACCTGGCCTTTCTTCAAAACAATGTCAATCTGATCGAGAGATAATTGCCGAGGTCGACTGGTCCATTTACACTCGCATTAAAAATCTGTTTCGTTAATATTCCTTCATCCGTCCTCTCTACGTGTCCAAACCATCTAAGCATTCCTTTATCTATCTTTGTAATAACTTCTTTTACATCAAAGCGTTCCCTTATCTCACTATTCTTTACTTTATCGAACAGAGTCATTCCGTCTATACTTCTCAGACCACTCATCTCAGCAGCATTAATCCTATTTTCATGCTTCTTCTGCCAATCCCAACATTTACTACCATACATAAGTGTAGGAACCAGCACTCCTCTATGCTCAGCCAGACGTGCCTTTTTTGACACGTTTTGGCTGTTCATTAAGTTCTTTTTGACAATTTGTTTAAAAGTCGTTTAAACAATATCTAATTTTCTAATATTCTAATTTTCGCTTGGCAATGGCTAGATAAAAATTCATTTATCATTATACCTACAGTAACATATTTTGAACAAGTTGGATAGAATAATTTTATTGGCATATTTTCTTCCGATTCCTGCTAGTGTATATTCGGCAAAGAATGGTATTTATTCACAGAAATGCGTGTCTAATAAATTGATTTATTCTTGCGCCACCTGCCTAAGCCGCGTTGAGCACTTTTTTGTAGGGGGAAATCTTATGGGTTCGCGTCACCGACATGCTCATTACGTAGCCGCGTTGGGCACTTTTTGGTAGAGGAAAATCTTAAGGGTTAGCGTCACCGACATCCTGACGTATTGTGCAACATTAGTGCTGTGTATATCTTATAAGTGAAATTGAATGGATTTAGTGAAAAGTTCAAGGTGTATAGGTATACTGTGCATTGTTGAAATAGTGTTTTTGTTTGATTATTATTTGAATTGTTTAATTGTAGAATCATTGTGCAGTACAATAGTGAGTACTTAATAAATATACTAATATTTTTAAGATAAAAAATTAATAACAGAAAATTATTTTAAATCCTCGTATTTATTTTGGCGGTTGAAAGTTTTATATTATTTAAAATTATTTTAAATCTTCGTATTTATTTTGGCGTTTGAAAATTTTGTATAATTTATTTTCTAATATTTAACCTCTCTGCAATGCATCACGCAATTAGTATTTCACATTGGCTTGGACGTTTTCTAACTACCGGGGTATAACAGATTTCTAGTTGTTCAATCATATTTTTATCGTGGATTTTGAAATTAAAATTTTATAAAATCTAATAATAATTTAAGATTAATGTGTTGAAGTTTAAAATATGGTTATTAATGCAAAATTATAGTTTATTACTTTATATCAATAAAATCTTTAGTTTAAAATAAATGAAAACGGCTCTGACTTTCATTTCATTAAGTATTTTATTTTATTTAAAAATTTAATATTTCGAAATAATTATTTATTTATTTAAATTGTCAAAAATAAAATATGTGCTTTGCTATTTTTTGCAAAATGATTATCTATAATTTTATATCATTCGATTTTATTTACGAAAAAATATTGTGTTTTCCGTTTTATCGGCAGTCTCTAAAACTGCCATTTTTTTTTTATATTACGCATTAACGCTCACTCTATTGGCTCATTAAGAAACTATATTACGAGGCTCGAAAAAACTATATTAGGCTGCGTTTATAAATTAAAAAAGAACGCCTTAACGGACTTCTGTGGAACAACTATCAACCAGTGGCGTACGCACTGTATGAAAATTTCTCGGTGGTTATTCTTTAATTTCCCCTCAAACTCGAGGGCCCTGTATCATCGTTACAACTACTACAGCGGTAGCTACGCCTATGTGTAGGTGAGGAGAGTTATTAGATTAAATAATTTGTTAATATTATTACTGTTTTTCAATAAATGTCACTTTAGCAATGGTCGACATTATCTAATTATGGGGTGAGCGGTAGTTTAATACGAGCACTGGAATCACTTTACGAGGATTCCACTGCTTGTGCCACGATAAACGGAGCTTACACGGACTGGTTTAACATTGAAAAAGGTGTGTATGAGAGCACTGATGAAAGTAGAGGAAGCAAAAGATGTGTATGAGAACCGTAGCGGAAGTGGAAGGAAGTGGTCTCTGCCTACCCCTACGGGAAAAAAGTGTGACTATATGTATGTATGTATGTAAAGCAATGAATAATTTATCAGTTGGTAAAAATACTTACTGCCTACAAAGAGGATTGCAAAACATACTATTTGATAGTCTGAAAAAGCACAAGATGTATTAGAAAATAAAATAATAAATTTGCACATCGAGAGATAACAATTTATTATTATACTTACATTTCATTATTACTATACAGTTCGGGTAGTAGGTAATAGAATAAGCTGAAATAAAAAACCAACATTGCTCACTCGTATTTATATAAATTGTTGAATCTAAGCTTTATTTTTTATGAGTTGCATTATCTATTATTTTTTATATCAATAATACCTACATCCTGTTTTTATTAATTGGCACACTTAAGATATTTGATTAATCTTTAAATTCTTAGAAAAATACTGATTTAGTGGTTTATCAAATTGCCATTCTAATGCAATAAATTGATTAGATTTTATCGCTGATCAATGTGAATGATTTTAGTTGCTAATCCACAGAATTATTTATTAGATCATAAAAAAGTTACAAGCAGTTAATATATTTTGAAAAAAAAAACAATAAATTATATCAAATATATTTTTAATAGAGGAAATTACTAATGAAAGGATCTCGTCAAACGTCCCCACTTTATCTTTAAAAACGCGTTCTCCGAGTACTGATTTAAACCGAATGTTTGCCAATATCGTAAATGGATACTTTCGAGATCATTAAAGGTTGCTCCTTTTGCCAGTAATAAAAATAAATTAATAACAAATTATCTACATAATAATTTCCAAATTCTTGATTTAGTTAACAAAAGTATCGCTTGATACTAATTCAATATTAGTAAAGGTGTATGGAACGATTTCAGAAAATAGAAATTTTTTCACACAAATAAAAAAAACATTCTAAAAAGTTAAACTCAAGCAAACATTCTAAAATATTCAATCAAAAAATAATTCTCTAAAAAACAAAACAAAACAATACTATTTTGAAAGATTAAATTGTACTTTATAAGAGGCGATGGTTAATGTTATGCATGATGCCCTGAAGATTAAAGGGATGAAAATAAATGTGAGCAAAACGAAAGTAATGGTTTTTGAAAGAGAAGAAAGCATGACAAACTGTGGAGTTTCGATTGAGGGAGAAAGAGTAGAACAAGTAAATGAATTTGTGTACTTGGGTTTAAAGTTTACTAGAGATGGAAAGTATGACAATGACAGAAAGGCCAGGTCAAGAGTACCAACAACCGACGAGCATGTATGAGAGCACTGATGAAAGTAGAGGAAACAAAAGATGTGTGTAAGAACCGTAGCAAGTGGTCTCTGCCTACCCCTACGGGAAAAAGGCGTGACTATATGTATGTATAACAAGAGAACCATTTATTCCGATAAAATTCATGTAGGAAAATAATAAACTTTGTCAAAATTAACTTGTTTTAATTTATCAACAGCAAAACCTCAACTTACTTAAAAGTTTCTTGCTCAAAATATAAAATCCCCAAGTTATGTTGAAGGGAATGGGTTCAGGAGACCAACCTCATGCGCAATGCGAATCAGCCTTCTTTATGTCGGTGTTGTTGGCTGTGTCTAGTCCAAATATGTCCTTGCGGATTCCCCTGAGCAATTTACAGTTAACTAACATATCGAGTGGAGTTTCTTCTTCCACCCTGCATCTTGGACATGGAGCGTCATGGGTAATGCCCATGTTCATAAGATGCTTTGCGGTGAACCAATGACCAGTTATCAGCCCGATGATCGGTCTCACTTGATTTCTCTCGAGACTGATTAGTCTGTTACCTAATTCTTTGGAGGGTCCTTTAAAAAGGGCTTGGATGTGTCGCAACCTGTTGGTTTCAAGCCACCTTTCCATTAATCTGTTTTCAGATTTCCCGTCCATTAGACCTTTGATGAAACCATTCAGGGGCGCGCCAACTATGTGGCGAATGTAGGCAAAAGCCACGGGCGGCAATTCGGTTAAGTTTGATTATGAAAGTACCGACGAACCAATAACATACACGAAAATGAATTACAAAATAAAAGTATTCTTCTCTATATTAGATACGACCTTACATCATCTCGTAATGAAAGATTCAAGGGGTTGGAGTAATTTAATAACATTTTTGGATTTATTTATCAAATGTTTAGCTTGAATGAAGAAGAATTAATTAACTCGTGTGAAAATTTATCATTTCATTTAAAAGATGAAGCACGTAAAGAATCAGATATTGATGCAAATGACTTATTTGATGAAATTATTTGTTTAAAATGCCACTTACCCGAGCAAAATGAGTTGGGTCCTCAGTTAATTCTTCAACACATTTTAGAGAACAATTTAATTTCAACATTTCCAAATACTGCAGTGTCAATACGAATTTTTTTAACGCTACCAGTAACTGTAGCATCGGAAGATTTTTTTTTTTTTTAAATTAAAATTAATAAAAACTTTTACGATCAACTGACAGAAGAGAGACTCAGCAATTTGGAAATTATGTCCATAGAAAGTGACCTTATGAATTGTATTCCTTTAGACAATTTTATTAAAGATTTTGCAGATAAAAAGGCAAGAAAAGAGTGCTTCCAATAAGTTATTCTGTTCTTTTTTTTCTGTTACGTAACATTTTTATTGTTTTGTTATTTCTTTGCTTTTTTACATTTTTCGTTAATCCTTATGTCTAAGACTTGTCAAGATCTTTTAAATGTAATAGGGATGAGTAGTCAGGTATCATGCTGATTAAAATCAGTATACTTTTTTTATTTCAGCTTTCGGAAATAATCATTTCCTTTATTTGCAAACACCAAATGATAATGATGATTTAAAATTATAGATTATATGGTATATAAATTAACATGTAACACATATTTCATTTCAAAATTAGATAAGTAATAGCGATTATTTCAATTTTGTGTGTACCCTGTACCCCCTTATCTGATGTATCATTATCAAAATTAAATATAGTTATAAGCACGTATTTTAATTTTATTTATGTGTACCCACCCATGTATAAATTTTTACTAAAAAAGGGGTAAGGGGTGTAAAATTATATTTTGCACACAGGCAGCCGCATGGCTTGGCGCGCCCCTGAAACTATTAGATACGGGAGTTGAGCAGACAGGACTTATAGCTCCGCTTTTCGCTAGACTATCTGCCCTATCATTGCCCTGGATACCGCATGGCCCTCATTGCTTTCGTAGAGGTATTTTAATTGCCCCTGTAATACCTAGCAACGCTAGTCAATAGACCTTTTCTAGGTCTTTGACGTTAATTTGCCTCTTGAGGGCTGTTCACCATACAAATGATGCGTAGGTGGTTTGTGGGACCAAGATGGTTGTATAAATCCATCTTACCACGATCGATTTCAGGCCCCACGTTTTACCAAACATTCTCCCTAAATCATTCCCTTGTGTGTACTATTGAATTATTAAACTTAGCAGCCTCGTTCTGCTGATTTTTTTATCAGTCAAACATGGCTTTACTGACATAAAAATCTTTGCTAATCAAACAACTAATAAATGATTCTTGTATTAATTATTGTTTCATCATTTATAACAACTAATTAATGCATAAAAACTACCAGTAAGTATTACTATTTTATTTATAGATCATTTAAATTTTTTAACATAAAATCAGAGATGTTATTCAAGATATTTTCTTAAAACTTTTGACAAAATTCTCTATTAAAATATAAATATATTTGTACCAGGATAGCAAAAAACGCGAAGAGTTATTTTCTTAAAAATTCTTGACAAAATTATCTTTTAAAATATTAATATTTTTGTAGCAGGATAGCAGCAACGTGAAGAGATATTTTCTTAAAAATTCGTGACAAAATTTTCTTTTAAAATATTATATTTGTAGCAGGATAGTAGAAACGGGAAGTTATTTTCTTAAAAATTCTTGACAATTTTTTTTTTAAATATTAATGTATTTTTACCAGGATAGCAGAAACGCAAAGAGATATTTTCTTACAAATTTTTGACAAAATTCTCTTTTAAAATATTAATTTTTTGTAGCAGGATAGCAGCAACGAGAAGAAATATTTTCTTTAAAATTCTTTACAAAATTTTCTTTCGAAATATAATATATTTGTACCAGGATAGCAGAGACACGAAGAGTTATTTTATTAAAAATACTTGACAAAATTGTCTTTTAAAATATTAATATATTTGTAGCAGGATAGCAGAAACGCGAAGAGATATTAATATATTAATACAGAATTTTGTCAAATATATTTAAAAAAATAACTCTTGGCATTTCTGTTATCCTGGTAAAAATATATTATTATTTTAAAAGAGAATTTTGAAGAAAATAACTCTGCGTTTCGTCTATCCTGGTACAAATATATTAATATTTTAAAAGACAATTTTTGTCAAGAATTTTTAAGAAAATAACTTCGCATTTCTGCTATCCTGGTACAAATATATTATTATTTTAAAAGAGAATTTTGTAAGTTTTTAAGAAAATATCTCTTAGCGTTTCTGCTACAATACGAATAATAGGAATTTTTTTAATAAGTTAATGACAGTTTTTTTAGTTTTAAATAGCATTCTTTCCAAAGCAAACTGACGATATTTATGGCATGTTCAAATGTATTTTGCTTTGGGTATCACAATCTGTAAATGGTCATAAAGTTTAAAAAATTAGTTTTTTGTGGAACATCGTCGTTTGAGGATATTGTTAATTTAAAATGCAATAAAGGACATTTATTTTCTCTAGTTTTTTCATTTTTGTAAATATTTTTCAATTTATTTAATAACTAAAAATTTGTATGAAGCACAAATGTATTATTATCGTTTAAACTATTTTACATATTCTAAAACCTTGTCTTTAGGCTTATGGGTAACGTGCACGTGAGGTTTCAGATTGACAACGGCAGAAAAGCTGACGTACATGTGACGTCACAGCTTGAGATTCTATCTGTTGAAAAGTGGCCTCGGCTACAGGTAACATAACCCCTCCTTTTTAACTGAAATTAATGTTTAGCCTTTAAAAATCCCTAATAACACTACAATATTGTTCCTTAAACCTAAATGATTGTCAAAAAGTTCACTCTAAACTAAAAAAAGAAACAAAAAAGCTCAAAAAACCAAGATCGTTAACCAAACGCACATAACCTTATGAAAGATATGTCATTTGTTGTACCACGTGTACGTTACTCATCTCAAGCAGTGACGTTACGTGTACGTCACCCTTTCTACCGATGTCAAAAAGTGGCCACGAGCTGCACGTCAACCATGGCAATGCGCTGGGTGCTTATTACACTACCGTACACATAATATAAAGGGTCTTCTAACAAAAACTTGATGAAGGAGTTGAAGGTTAGTAAAATACCAAAATTACAAAGTTTTTTATAAAAAGTTGTCTTTGTTAATACATATAAATAACGTAATAAAAAAGGTTTAAAATTCATATATACAGCAATTAAATCATAATCTTATATACATGACCAATTAATAATAAATAATATACAACTTTCAAATGTACTTAATATTTACTATACTATTCTACAATAATTTATTTATCAACACTTTGTACAAATTAACTTATAAAGCTATAATCACTCGGCATCCTGAGCTGGTAGGGTAATTTCAGAAATTTTATCTGTCACTATAGTACTAGTTGGTGTTGTTTTCACTGAACTCGGATTTACAACGTGCGCCAATACTTGCCGACTTTGGATTCCTAGAAAAATACCAAATTTTATGATACGTATAGGTAAACAAATAAATGGGCTACTAATTTCTGATTGATCAAATATTCGCGCGAACTTCTTTGTTTATTATTTTTAAACAAATTGAATTGAATATATATATATATATATATATATATATATATATATATATATATATATATATATATATATATATATATTAACGTCCTTCAAGAAGCTCTTAACACAGTATACAGATGGTGCGAGAAGGAACAGATGTCTGTAAACCCCCGAAAAACTGTAATTATTCCTTTTACGAAAAGGAAAAAGCTAGATAAGCTTCGGCAGCCTGTCCTATACGGAGAGAGCATTCCATTTGCGACGGAAGTGAAATACCTGGGTGTAGTTCTGGCTAAAAGACTCACCTGGAACGCCCACCTAGAAAAAACAATAAACAAAGCCAAGTTTACTCTCTGGAATCTCAGAAGAGTAAGCGGCAAATATTGGGGAATGAACCCCAAATAAAATTACTGGATTTATTAAACAATGATAATATCTATGGTCACGTATGGTTCAGTAGTCTGGTGGACCAAAGGGTTACAACAGACAGCTAGAGCAAAGCTTGCCGGCCTTCAGCGGCTGGCATGCCTGGCCATAACTGGAGCTATGTCCAACACACCAACGGCAGCGATGGAACACCTCCTACATCTCCCTCCCCTAGATATTCTCTTAGAGAGGGAGGCCAGGATAGCTTGGAAAAGCAAATAAATGGAGAGCAACTCGGAGATCAATCCGGGATACTGAGTGAAACAAAAAACCACCAAATTCTCGGGATGGTTCCTGACTTGCTAGCCACAAAAATACACGTAGGAAAGTCGTTCAAAGTCCTCTTTCCGGAGAGAGACGAATGGATGAGTGGACAAATCCTCTTCCCAGAGACTGAATACGTAATGTACACAGACGGCTCAAAAACCACAGATGGAGTTGGGGCCGGTGTTTTCAGCAGGAAACCAAAGATTGAAATATCTACCAGTCTTGGCAGGTATGCCACAATCTTTCAGGCTGAAATATTTGCTATCGAATTGTGTGCAATAGAGTTGACCAACAGACCTCTAGCAAACAAAAATATAAATATAATATCAGACAGCCAGGCCGCTTTAAAAGCACTGAGCTCCAACGAGATAAATTCTAAACTTGTATGGAATTGCATCGAATCCTTAGAGTACCTTGGTGCGAACAACAGGGTGACCCTACTGTGGGTACCTGGGCACCAGGGGGTGGAAGGAAACGAAAAAGCCGACACCCTTGCAAAACAGGGGGCCGAATCTGCGTTCACTGGACCAGAAACGGTTTTTGGAGTCACCACAAGTGCCGCCAAAACAATTATTTCGGACTGGGCGGAGAGGAAACTACTCACGTACTGGTCCGACTTACCAGGGCTAACCCACTCGAAGGCGTTTTTACCGTTACAACCCTCGAGAAACACAACTAAGCAGATCCTAGAATGGAGCAGAAATGACCTGCGTATTCTAACAGGACTGCTTACGGGACACTGTCGTCTGAGATACCACCTCAGAAAGATAGATCTGAACCAACAAACGGACTGTCGGTTCTACTGCATGGAAGACAAAACTGCTGAACATATACTATGTTCATGCCCCGGCCTGGGAAGAATAAGGTTCAACATATTTGGTTACACTAACCTAGAACCTACCGATTTTAAAAAAATCTCACCCTATACAACCATGAACTTCGTAAGAAGGGCTGGATTGTGCGGTGAACTGTAGCCTCTAGGGGTGAGCCACAATAGACCTACTAAGGGTCGCGGTGGAGGGGTGACCACGCCTCACTCACATAATACCTAACCTAACCTATATATATATATATATATATATATATATAGCAATAGTAATTAATTTCTACGTTTTCGTTTTGTTCCAGACCCATTTCGTCAAATTAAGCCGCTTGAGTTGCCTTTTAATAGTAATTTATTTCTACGTACCTAATTATAGAGGGTAAATATATGGAGAACAATCTTATATGGGACTTTTATTGAAAAAGTGTCCACCAACATGTGGTATATAAAAGTAGCGCTGGTAGACGTAAGGTTAGATCTAAACTTGGCTGTTTTAGATGAAGTGAAGTATGTCAAAGGGAAAATATCCGCAATAATTTTTAAATAAAACAAATATGCAGTAAAAAGTTGCTCAAGTGAATATAAAAGTAAAAAGAGAATAAAAAATGCCATTATTTGTCCTTTTCCCAATTGTCCTTTAATGCTAAGAAATACGCCATCTGACGGAATAAACTTGCATCAATATCACTCGATGAACAAGTGTGATTGCTTTGTGTTTATATACCCTGAAGCTCGCATTTATACGAAGATTATAGTTTGTTAATAGTGACTAATAATTTGTTAATAGTGAAAATTACCAGCAGAGAAAATTGATGTGTACCTGGATGTAACTCAGTGTGTAAAAAAAACCCAATTTGACTTTTCATTATTCCCCAAATGAGGGTCAAAGAGTTGATCATATTAGAGAATTGGGAATGGTGACTATGGTTGATAGAAAGAAACTGTGGGAGATATAACTGAAAATAGGAGAGTTACCAAAAACATGAGTTTGTTCTAAACATTTTTTTGAGAAGGATTTCATAACTCCTAGTGATTGAAAGTATTTTGTTTTCTATATTTTATGTGGTTAATAGAATTACCTATCAATCTGTCAGGCAGCTATCAAAAACTTTATCTGAAAAACACTGCTATACCAAGTAAAAACTTACGTGTGTCCAGCATTATAACAAAGTCCAAAAGTCTGAAGATAGAAGAGGAAAATAAAATTTATAAAAAACTCATTGAAAGAAGACAGGCAAGTTCTCTTTTTGGTTATTTTTATGGAAGTCATAAGTAAATAAATACTTATAATTATCATTTGAAGTCATGTCATCCATTGATTTCATAATGATCACTTTTAATAGCACTGGTCTGCAATCAATAAGATCTGACTATCCACTTATCATCCTTTTTTTCTTTGACACCACAAACAATAATGTGGTTTGCTGCAAGAACAGCTTCACCCTTCACGATGCATCGACTACTTGGAGTAGCAGCCAGATTAACAAAAATTGAGGACAATGGTAGAAACATATCCGAATTCCTTCCAAATAAAATATTGAATTTAATAACGTTCAAATATCGAAATTTTCACTAAATTGTATACTTCCCTTAGTAAACACATAGGTTATAGCAAATGCAATCACACTTGGCGCCAAAACATGTTTTTGACAGAATGACAGCGCGAGAAAACAGTAATGCTATCTTAATTCAATGCACTTTGAGGGACATTTTTTTAACGCAGAGATTGTTCTCCGTATCTCTATCATATCTTGTTATATATCGCATCTTATTATAAAAATTTTTTTAAAGAAATTAATTTTGAAAAAGTGCGAAAATACAGTGGGAAATGTAAACATTTGAAAAGCGACGTCATTGGGCAGAGCGAATGTAACGTATTAACACTTGTCAATAACATCGAGTATCAAATGAGTTTCAGTAGTTAGGTTTGGAGAACTATATGTATATACTTGTCTTGTTGTTTGCCTATGTATTGTCTTGATTTTTTCCTGAAGATGCAATGTTTTTTGATGATATAATATCTTGTGGTAATGTGTTGAATATTTTTGGAGCTGTTGTTGTTATGAAACTTTGGTTAGCGTCTCCGTATCCACGCCAAGAGAGGAACCGTTCTACAAGTTCAGTTGGACCGCGCTACTACTGGTATCATCGCGAGAAGGCTTCAAGGTGCCGGTCGCCGTGTAACTACGCAAAAAACGACCAGGGCAGTTGTTAGAGGCGGTGGGCAACTGTGAGGTGATTGCAAGCTGGTTGTTTGTCACGGATTTAACAAGCAAAGTGCAATTTCTAGTGGATACAGGATCTGACTCATGCGTTTATCCGCTAAAGTATTTAAAAGATCAAAGCAGGCCTAAAACGAATTACGAATTGTTTGTGCAGTCGATAAACAGTGTGATGTTACCAGCACTTCTATTTAAGTGTAGTATTTGAAAGATATACATCTTAATACCGATGAAAACTTACCTTTTCCTTGATTTGTAGCTTGAGCAATTGGTATCACTTTAACCCCTTGCAGGGCTTTAAGATTAATGGCAGTGCCTTGAAATCCTGCAGGTAATAAAATTTGTTGGGTTACAATTTGACCCCCTTGTCCTTGACTTGCTAGTACCACTCTTTGAGTGTTGGTGGCGTTGCTAGTGTGCAATCGTACCGGATGTCCTCCAATCATTATATGTCCCTGCGATATTGCTTGGGTTCCACTTACTTGCGCGCTTTTCGTGGTAAATATCACTTGTTGCGGGGACTGCACTTTAACTTGAGGACTAAAAAAAAATAATTCAACACTATATTTTAAAATTGTATAAATTTTAAAAACTTTTTAACATTACATAAACATGACTTTCTTTTGTTAATTGTAGTGATAACACCATGTAACACATTTTACTTTAGTTTTTGTGTTTTGCTAATTCCTTGCGACTAAAAATAAGTAGAAAATAGCTATTTTTTTCACCAAAACTTTGCTTCTGGGGCTAGGGCAACGACATTTAAAAATGCACGTGTTTTTTAGAACATTCTCGATTCACATTCAATGTTGACCAGAGTTCCAGAACATTCTGTAACTGTCAAAACATTTCTGCTAACGGCCAACAGTTCTTAGAACTTTCTGAAATATTTTAAAACTTTCTGGGACAGGACCATCCAGTAGTATCCATAGAGGTATAAAAGTACAGTTGTTTCAAAACAACATTTTAGTTAATATTATTCCTGAGTAGGACAGTTATTATTTTATAAATAGCAATGACCAAAAATATGTTTAGCTCAAACAGAATTTTAGAAACCACCGAAATCAAAATAGTGCACAGGATAGCGGTAAAAAAGTGAGGGCATTAGAAGAACATGGGAAATAAACTTCATAAACGAATAGGTACTGGAAAGAAAGATAGAGTGGAACGAACATGTAGATACGATGGGCGATGACACAATGGTCAGAATAACTAGAGAAAGTCACCCTTAGGGCGCCGAAGCGACGGAAAATCCAACCTCTTCTATTTATAAAAGGTAGAGAGTATGAAGAAAAATTTGCGTTTGCTTACATTAAAGAAAGAAGAAGAAGCAATATTTGATTAAGATGGCATCAAGAGGTTGCTTGCAACAGATGCATTTGCCTACGTGTGTGGAGAATTTATTAAGACAAGGGCGAAAAAGTTCTCTGTCAAAGTGTCTGCTAAGATATGCGATGCCTACAAAGCATATTTTGGCATGGATGTCGGGGATCAAGACAAGCCCTGGGTACCTCATTTCTCATGCAAACACTGCAAGAAATCTCTTGAAGGTAAGTTGAACAACTGCTACTTGCTACATGGAATTTAAATGATTCATTTCAGTTTGAATGGTTACAATAATTGTTTTTAATGTTCTACGAAATTATCTACTAGAGTAGGCCTATTTTTTAGTAATTATGGGATTTTAAGTTTCACCAAGTTGATAAACATTCGGAAGGTACTGATGTCACCACTGCACTTCAAGTTAGGCCTCATCAAATAATTTGTGGCGACCCTAGACAGCGTTTAAGTGCTACCAAGATCTTTTTCAACAGCTATCGGAAGCAAAGGTCAAAGCTGATATCTTCGTTGGACCACAGATAAAGAAGATCGAAAAGTGTGACAAATTTGCAAAGGAGCTGAAAAGGAAAGGTGAAGCTGCTTGGAAAAGTTTCGTTGCAGTGGTGCACGGCTTTCTAAGAAATTACATTGTTGAAAACTACAATCAGTTGGTTCAGACTCCCATAAAGAACTATGGCAAGGTGGGATGCAAAATATCCCTCAAAGTTCACATGATGCTCATCTTGACACATTCAAGGAGAACATGGAAGCTTACTTCAAAAAGCAAGACGAGTGCGTTCACCAGGATATAATGAAATTACCAAGGACAGTACGAGGAAAACATAATGGGAGACCATGTTTGGGGGTTTCTTCGAGTAAGCGATTTGGCAGTTTTTGTAGGCTTTGGTCATAAAATCAAAGTTTGTGGTGAATATAGCCCTTTTCCCATGCATTTTAGATACAAACAATTAAAATATAACACTTAGAAGCAAGGAACAAAATTACATAGCGTACTTTCAGTATTGGTTGTGTTCTTTTTTGGTAAAAACTATCAAAATGATAAAACGGTACCTGAAAACTATATTTGGTTGGTTAATAATATTTATACTATTAGATGATGATTGCTGTCCAACATTATTAGCTGAACTCTTCACCGCATTCTGTAACACTAGCGAAGGTGCTGACGAGCTTGACTGTGTTTGTAAGATAACATTCTGACCCTGGATATTCTGTATAGTGCCCCCTTTACTACTTGCTAATAAAATTGGTTTTCCTCCTAAATGTCCTAAATTGAGATTAGCTGCGTTGACCATTCTAATGGTATTGGTATTTCCAGCAACATTTAAAGTTAAAGATTTCGAATGTGGCGAATTTTTCGCAGCAGATATTTTTATTTGATTTTGTTGGTTAACTAAAAGTTTGGGGTGAACAGTTTTTTGTCCTTCAATTCCTTGTACTAATTTAGCATTAATCAACTGTTGGTTGCCCTTGGTGTTGATTTTAGTTAAAGTTTGCGCCTTATTTACAGATCTAGATGTAGATTTTGCTGCCGTTACCGACGACGTGACTGTCGTGGATTGAGAAGCCACAACGAATTTCGGTTGAGTCGTCAGTGTGAGAATATTGTTTTGAGATCCTACAGTTAGTTGAGTTAATGCATTCTGTTTTGAAGTTCCTGTTAGGTGGATTAGGTTTTGTTGTCCTGATTTGGATCCGGATACACGAAGAGTTGTACCTGCGTTAAACAACAAAAATACAATTAAATCTGTCAATTTATTTTAATAAAGGATGTTTTCGAAAAAATTTTCCTCTTTTACTGATATTCTGTTGGCGTTAATTATAAACAATGTTAATTATTAATAATTTTTTCAGCTAATTTTTTTTCTAAATTCCAATTAATTCCAAGGTTTTTGATTATAACTACAGTCAAAGCTCCTTATTCTATGGGATAAGTTCCATAAATATACCACGAATACAAAAACCATGACAACAGAATGGTAATTTACTTGGGATTACAAGGGATGCGTTCCAAGGTTGCAAAATTAAAAAAAAAACAAAAGATTTTTTAACAAAAGATGCCATAAAAGCTTTAAGAATAATGATAGACAAATATCGCCTAAACAAGAAAGATCTGCACCTTCTGTTCATCGATTTGGAAAAGGCGTTCGATAGAGTCCCTTGTGATCTTGTTTAGCAAACTGCTAGATCTCAAAAAATTCCAGAGGCATACATCGAGATCCTTAAAGACATATATCATTACATTATCACAAAAATTAAAAGCACAGCTGAGGTAAAAGTAGGTGTTTACCGATAATCAGCCTTAAGCCTTTTTCTTTTTAACTTAGTAATGGATTCGATCACCAGATAGATATAAACAACGCAAAAGAAATAGCACCACCTGGAGTGGCCTAATTAATAACAATATGGCGATAACGGATTTTTAAAAAATGCGTACTCATTTGGGAAGGTTTTATCTTATTCTTAATGAGATTTATTGTTTGATACGAAAATTAAGGCTATAGTGTAAATACAATTAAATTTCATGTTTTCTTTCAATTTTCAAACTGCTAGTGTTCAGTATTTCAATAATAAACATGAATTTCTAACAAAAATGTATTAGAATACATTTAAGTAATTTTTATAAACATCAGCGCAAAAACATTTCTTAAATGTTAACGTCAACTTTTAAAAGAAGTATAAATAATAAATTATTTGAGAACTTGTGGATAGGTTAGTGTTAATACATGTCATTATATTGTTCTAAGATATGTCTCGAACAGAGTACACTTTGAGGATTTCCAATCACCTCTACCAATAAATTCAATCCAAAGTTGTTTTCGTAGTGGATCTTTTGGAAATATATTAAAATAACCAATACATTCTTAACTTAAAACGCCTTACGAGCTAAGCAGGTATATAAAAATTAGGATAGTTTCTATTTATCTATTCCATGTAAAAATTAAAAACTCTATTAATGCAATATTTAAAAATGATTACTTAATTAATATGTAACTGTATGTAGTATACATAGCACGAATTAAATTTATAGTGAGTACTTTACCGAGTCATTATCAGTAGACTATACTGTAGTCAAGAGCGCCGGTGTTGGAGTGGCGTAAGCGCACGACCATCGTTTTGATGTCGTGAGTTCGTATCTCTCAAGTGTAAATTTTTTTTTATTTTGTACTTATTGTTTACAACTCTAATTTTCTCTTTTCTCTTAATATAATGAGAATAATAAAATTGAAAAAATGATAAAATTCAAGTAATCCCTAAACATTGAACATTGAATATTTAAACAATGCAATAAAATAATATGCATGTATTCATTACATGTAGAAACTTAAACTATCGGAAGCTAATTGTCACTTAAAAAATTCGAAAGCTTCAAACATAAATAATCAATTGTATTTTCGTCCGTAGCTATTCGGGGAAAAAGAGAAAAAAGTTTAAAAAAAATGTCCAGGCGGGTCTCGAACCCGCACCCTTGGATAGAGGAGTCGCGCCAGGCGACCCCTCCATTAAGCTAGCCGCGTGCCTATCGGGCGTAAGCCCCGCCCATTAGATAAAGCACGAAACAACCTCTCGAGCGACTGTCTTTTTCTCATCGGGAACCCTCGCATATAGACCCACAGTCTAGTCTCCTGTCTATGGTCATGCCTGATCCAACATAACGTAGCAACCAAAAAAAATTAAAGAGTGTGCACACTCTAAAGCTGATTTCGAGTCTGAATTAATAAAATTTTCGTATGTTATCCGAGTACCAAGACAGTGCTTTTTCAGTGGTGGTACAAAGGTACCACCACTCCTTGCAAATTCTTACTTCCATCGGTGTAGATAACTACTTCAATATTTAGGTTTCCTATTGCGGAGTTTAATAATTTTTATTTATGGAAGGTAATATCATTGCATTCGGGGTACATAACTGAAGGCTTCGAAAAAACAATTTTGTATTAAAAAAAAAATGGAAAATTCTTGACTTCAATTTGGATTGATATTCAGCTGAGCCAGCCAGCCGGCCAGCAACACTTCTTTTCATAGAGGGATCAACTCGCAAATCTCACTTGCCATCCACCTCCACTAAGGTTTTTAAGTTTAATGTCACCTTCTCAATGCTCGTTAAAGCTTCTTCTTCAATGAAATGAGGATTTAATATTTCCTCCAAGTTGGTTTCAGTTAAATCTTTATTTTCAAGCAATTCTTAAATGTTACTTGATTGATTGGTGAGAGGGGTGTCAATACACTGCGACCTAAAAGATCTGTTGTGTCTCTTTCTGCTGCCCAGCCGTTCAGAATGTCTCAACGACTAGAATGTCTCAATGACTAGAATGACTCAACGACTAGAGCAGTTTCTCCAGTGTCTTAGGAATTTCAGGATATCGAATGGTTTTAGGTTAGGCAGATGCGGATTTACCAGCAGGCTGAGTAGGCTTAAGCATAGGGCGGCAAATTTGGGAACCATATTCACCGAATGTACATGTAATTGGGTAAACACCATGCTTTAATTACCCTGTATTATATATTTGTACACTATAAATTGGCTTAGATATATTACCAAAAAATGGCGATTTCTTCCTTACAAAATCGTCAGTCAGATGATGATAACCTGTGTGATCAGAAAATCTTTTTTTGTGTACAAATTAGACAAAATTGCTAAATTGCAAAATAAACTATGAACTGATATTTTTAAGGCGGCAAACATTTAACAGCGGGTACACTTGGAAAATGTGTAAATCCGCCTCTGAGGTTAGGTAAACCTACCTCTTCTATTTGATCCGCGAATAAAGAAATTTTCACCGCTACTTTTTAATCTGCGAATACTGAAAAGGCGACCATCGGAACCGTGAATAGGGAGCTTTGACTATATAACGATTTAGAACTTTATACCTTGCGTCAAAACGCTCGTTTGTTTTTGTTGAGGTAATAAACTTTCCACCGATATAACTTGTCCTGCTGCATTAGTCAACACTTTTGCCACTACTGGGCCTTGAGAAGAACCACCAGATTTTGATAAATCTGAAATAGATATAGATACCATTATTCACATTTTTTCATAAAATTTTCAAATGATTGTAATTTTTATTTATCAAAATTATAGAAAGTAAATATGTTGGGAAATATTACCACGTATAGGGTTATTCACTATAAATTACCCACCATTTAGCATCGTTAGTAATGCCTTAGAAAAACAAATTTTACCAAAAAGTTGTGTGGTTAAATAGCTACTGTAACTATAGAAAAATTAACATTATCCGTAACAAGTCCGTAGACTCTAGGTATTTTCTTGTACAAAATGAGCCCCTTATTTCCATAGGTCCAATTTTATGAGTTTGGACTAACACCAGAAATGTGTTCATTGAAACGATATTTAACATCACCCTTATAATGGTGTATATTCAAATATTTCTCGTTTCTTGTCCAAGAGATCAAACTTGGAAGTTCCAATATATTTATATAAGATTTTATAAGTATATCCATGTTGTTATATTTTAGATGCTCTAAAGCTGAATGTGTAATGCTAAACGTTCGGAAACTGAATGTGTCTACTGTTGAATGTTTGGGAGCTGAATCTTTTCTGATGTTACATGTTAAAGAGTGTTGTAGGCAACTGAAAGCTTTTTGCCATAAAACCATAAACTCTTACCTGATGGTAGGTACTAAATGGTCTGTGCCACATCTGTTTCCAAGTGTAAATTTAACAATATAAAAAAATCATAAACATAGCTTGGGTACAGAATCTGTTTTAAAAGTGCAATATAAATATATAATAAAAATAAAATCCCAAACAGACGCAAAAGGACTAAAAAAATACTTTTTGTTGACTATTTGGCCAGTTGGAAGGAACTCTATGTGGACAACGCCACAGTAGTAGAAGAAAAAGAAAAAGAGAAAGAGGAAAAGAAGATTTTCGACTACTTTGTTGTGTTCATCTGCAGCACGATATTCCGCTATTCGCTAGATTGTAGAGCTGTTTCTGGGTCATTAGCATTAGCTTATTGCCAGTAATTATGCATTTCAGATCATGATCAGTCATAGAAATCGTCTCTCCAGCTACTTTAACACAACGTTGTTTTTCAAAATTTAAACTTTTTGAACAAGACCAAATTGTCCTTTAAAATTGATTTGTATCACTTAAAAACTGTCATTTTGATAAATATTCATCGTTGTAACACTTTCGTATGCATTTTAAATGCATCAGGACAGGAAATTTCATTTTTTGACAAGATTTTATGCAAATTCTTTGTTTCACAGGTTTTTTCAAATTTAAAAATCGCTGCCTACAAATTTCTTTGATAACAAAAAACTCTGAAATTCCTAACTTAATAAGGCAAATGTCATAACAATTATGTCAGCTGTTCACAACAGTCATAATAAATATACACATCGATATTCATAGCGCGCTTATTTTAAAAAAATGCTCTCATTACTTTTTGTTCTAAATGGTATAACCTTTAAATTTGACAACTAGCTTCACTAACACAGTTAAAATTCAAGCGCCTCCTATTTAATTTAATTCTTGTTTAAAATAAAAAATATTTTACCCTTTTCTAATTATCCCCTGTAGTGTATTTCTTAAAGATGCAATAAAATTTATACAATACAACTTTATATGATAAATTGGTAGATTAATACCCACCAGTATTAATTTTCTGATGTCCAACGACTTGTGTAGGTAACATTCCAGACTTTTGTACATTTATCAATCCACTCTTCTGCTTCAATATAATCTGTTGGGGATTTGTTAGAAGACTAGTGTTTGGTAGAATCTTATGCTTAATGGTTTGCAAAATTTGTTGCTGCTGAGCCTGACTCAAATTCCCTTGCGTCTTAATTTGTAAACCAGATTGTCCGACCAATTGATCAGATTTAGATACGGCTACCGTCACAATATTTGTTTGATCTCCAGGAGAATCTCCGGATACGGACGTAAGCGGACTCAAACCAGTCGGTGATGCTCTTAATAAAGTAACATTTTTGATGTTTTGTAACTGTAATAACTGTTGCTGCATATTTGTTGGCACTTTGATTTTTTCATGTTGACTATCAGGAACCTCAGTTGAATTTTGTTTTTGAACTAAAATTTGTTTCTGCTGCGCAGCAATGGTTTGCAGGAGCTGTTGAGTAACGACTTGACCTATTTGTTTAGTAGGTGTGGCACGTTGTTCTTGAATTTGTTTTATTAATTGGGCATTTGTTGTTGGGATTATTAATGATTTTCCTTGGGACGGAGATAAGATTTTTACGAGGCTTTTACCTAAAATCAAAACAACGTAGATAATTCAATAACATGCTGGGACATAAATATTTCAACACATTTTCATTGTACGTTCATCTAAATTTATAATAAAACATCAGTAGACTATTTTACAGTTAAAGGGGGGATAATTTCGATTCTGACTCTTGCTTTCTTTTAAATTGTATCATAATTTCAAGTTCAACGATGGGAAACAGATGAAATAAAATCTCACTGGCATAAAGTGACAGAACAAAGACAAGCGAAAAGGCTAGTAAGCCTTTCACCAAGAAAAGCCAAACAGCTTCTCGAGTTGGACAAGAAAGACTTGAAACTGGTGACGGGACTTCTCCCTGGACACTGCCCTCTGAGGTATCAGAGGTTTCTGGAAAGGGGCCTTCCTAAAGCCCCCCGATGTCAGGAACTTAGCTCCCAGGAAACTGATAAACTTTGTACGAAGTCTCGGAATCCCGGGCCTCGAATAGATTAAGGGTTATGCACAAAATATCTGATAGGTCGAAGTGCTTAAGAGGCAGCATAGCCTTCACGACCCCATCTACAATAACACCACTAACACTAACAATCAGACATTTACCAGAAAGACGTCCGATGTATAGAAAATCATTACCGGAATCAAACAGCCCAAGTAAAAACGGCGATGCCACCATTTGCATGAAGGTCATCTTGACGGTGACAAACATTTGTGAAATGTTTTTTTCCATGTAGTGATGACCTTTTGAAAATAAAAAATGAGTGCAAACGTAATTTGGATCAACGAAGATGATGAAATATTAATTGATTTTGTGAGATGTAATGAAGCTTTATATAAGGTGAAGAGTAAAGGGTATAGAAAAGCCTAGTTAAAACACTGTCACTGTCGTTCTGAGTTGACAACTCTTGTCACCGTTCTTTTACGGCCGTTTTCATTTACGTAAATTACGGCACCGCTTTTTTAGAAAACCGTAGCTTAAGGATAATTCTTAAGCGATTATAAAAATAATATATAAAATAAATAAAATATAAAAATAATATATAAAATAATCATTTTAGTTAAATGACTCACTCTTCAAAGTGGGACTGGAAACCCGATTTTGAATAATCGTTTGAAAGGTCTTATTTATATCTATGTCTTCTTTGACTTGTTTTAAAGAAATATTAGAAGCAGCAGCCAACGGTGGAGGTTCATCGGATATCACAGGTTTTGACTGCAAGATTGCTTCTTGTACTTGAACTTGCTGTTTGGGTAAATTATTGCTCAATAACAAACTAGTGCCTATAAAAACAAAATTGTTACACACTTTACTAACTTCAATGTTAAAAACAAAACCGCAATATTTCAACTTACACTGGAAAGTTCAAAGAGTAGATTGCTAATTTCATATTTAATATCATTTTAGAATTAAATGTTTTGCATCGCCACGATTCCGAAATGTTATGACTTTTTTAAAAATAATGAAATACTAATTGATTGGTTATTTTTAGGAAAAAATCAATAAGTTTTTACTATTTTTATTCTTCCTCAAAGTTTTAAATAACAAAAAATATTTCTTATTAAAAAAATTTAAAATAAAGTTTCTGTAAAAAATTTAAAATAAAAGAAAAAACTGGTTTTAAGGAAATATTCTGAACAGTAGGAGCAACTACAAAAGAAACAACGGCCAACCTACAAAATGCAGTTAATGATGAAGAATATTGGTCTAAAAAATGGCGCATAAAATTTAATAAATTAATTATTTAATAATTAACTTTACTAACAAAAGAATAAATTACCTTCCAATTAATCTAAACAACAGTATTGTTCCTAAAAATAAAACAGCAAGATACCTGGGTATCAAACTTAAGTGGAAGGAGCATGTTTAAAAGAAAACTGAACAGTTGAAGATAAAGCATAAAAATATGTGTTGGTTGATAGATTAGATTTAGGCTGTATGGGGTCGGCTTCAGAATAGCCCCAGGGTAAATCCTGCCTGTCGTAAGAGGCGACTAAAAGGATAACCGTAGGTGGAAGATGGTCTCATCGCCCGGTGAAATACCACCATATCGACTTTGTGTGCTGTGAAATGGATCATTCCATGTTTCAGTGTTCGGTCGATACTTTCCGGTCTCCCTCTTTCCTTTTCCCCAATTCTTCCTTTATTTTCAGGTGCATCCTAATAATGTAATAATGATGAAGTCTCCTAGAGTAAAACACTCCGGAAGCAAAATACCTCTCCATTCGGATTTCCGGGCGAGAGGTACTCGAGGGGACTCAACATTAAAGATTAATTTTTGCAACATCCGTGGACTCAACAAGAACATCAATGACGTCCACCATCACCTACAGACGAAAAAACCGGATATTCTGGCTCTAACAGAAACACAAGTAAACTCGTCCACCAACAAGGTCCATATGCTTTGTCCTGGTTACGAACTCCATTCTCGACTCAGGTTCAAAGGTGGAGTCTGCCTTTACGCTAAGGCTAACCTTTCATGCCAGCGTGAAGAGAGTTTGGAACCGAAAGACTTTGATGTGATGTGGTTTAAGCTATCTGATACCAAAGTTACTAAGTTCCTCTGCTGCCTTTACCTATCACCTAACGAACCTTCATATAACAACCTCTTTGAGTTTTTATCACTCAATTTGGACTACATTCAGGAGAACCATCCAACAGCTGAAACCATAATCATGGGGGACTTTAATGTACATAACGCTGCCTGGCTCAAATTCTCTAACAAAACTGATGATGCAGGTCGTCAAGCTGAGGCCTTCGCCATCACTCATGGTCTAGAACAACTGGTCGAGCTACCAACCCGCATCCCTGATGTCAACAACCAGGCTGCCAATACACTAGATCTTTTCCTCACCACCAATCCTGACCCGTATAGAATAGAAGTTTGTGCCCCACTTGGAAACTCTGATCACACCCTTATCTCCACAACATGCTCTTTCCATTTACCATCGAGCAGCACAATACCACCCCGTCTCATGTGGCATTACAATTCGGCCGACTGGGAGGGTCTTCGTATGTTTTTCTCAGCGTTTCCATGGAAGAGAGTTTGTTTCTTCTCAGTAGATCCAACACGATGTGCTGAGACAATTTCTGAAATCATCATGTTGGGGATGCAAACTTACATACCGAATACCGAAAGAAGAACATCATCCGATAAGACCTGGTTTAACAGAAACTGCTCTAGAGCTGTGGCTTCCAAACAGGCAGCATACCATCGATGGCAAAAAAATCCGGGACCTGAGACCAGAGCAGCATATGTTGAGGCTAGAAGCATATGCAAAGAGACAATAGAATGTTCAAAAGATGCTCATAATGCCAAAATAAGATCAAAACTTGTTGAATGTCCTAACGGATCCCGTTCATTTTGGTCTTTCGCCAAAGCTGTGGGAAGAAACTTCACTTCCAGCTCTTTTCCTCCCCTAACCAATGAAGATGGAACACTAGCAACGACTGCCCAGGAAAAAGCCAATATCTTTGCGCACCTATTTGCTGGAAATTCCACTCTGGATTCTTCGGGAAAACAACCCTCGAACATTACACCTATTGACAGTCACATGCCCGAGATCACCTTTCGCCAACGTACTATCAGAAAGATTTTGCTGGGTCTCAACACCAACAAAGCCTGTGGATCTGACGGAATCCCGCCGATTGTTCTCAAGAAATGTGCCCCTGAACTAACACCTGTTCTTTGCAAGTTGTTCAACCACTCTTACAATTTGGGAGTATTTCCGTCCAATTGGAAAATTGCAAGAGTACAGCCAGTCCCTAAAAAAGGCAAAAAGACCCTACCTAGCAACTACAGACCTATCGCACTGCTATCTATTATTTCAAAGGTCATGGAAAAAGCCATCAACATCGAGCTCATGAAATATCTGGAAGACTCAGGAATTATCAATGATAGGCAATATGGCTTCCGCCATCAGAGATCAACTGGTGACCTGCTCGCATACGTCTCACATATATGGCAGCTATCTATTGAAAAGTATGGAGAAACTTTAGCTGTGGCATTAGATATCTCCAAGGCGTTCGATCGAGTTTGGCACCAGGGACTCCTCGCCAAGCTTCCATCTTATGGTTTGCCCCCTCAGCTGTGTTCTCTGCTTGCTAGTTTTCTCTCAAACAGGTCTCTCCATGTAGGGGTCGATGGAGTTTCATCTGACACTCTACTCATAAATGCTGGTGTTCCGCAAGGATCCATTCTAGCACCAACACTATTTTTACTTCACATCAACGACCTGTTGAAAGCAACTTCATGTCCCGTACACAGCTTTGCCGATGATAGTACCCTCCATACCGCATTCTCTTCCAGGGCCCCTATATCAGCCCGTGAAACCAGAAATGAACGAGGAAGAAATGTTAACAATATAAATATGGACTTAGCAACAATTCTCGAATGGGGATCCAATAACTTGGTAGAATTCAATGCAAACAAAACACAAGCATGTCTTTTCTCTAGAAAAGCCGATCTCACTGTGCCTAACATAACTTTGTCAGGAGTAACCATACCACTGAAGTCATCCATATCGATGCTTGGTATTACTATCAGCAATAACCTTTCCTGGGAAAATCACGTGAGGTCCATTGCCAAAAGTGCATCCCAAAAACTTGGTTTTTTGTTTCGTGCCAAGAGCTATTTCACCTCCAGTCAGCTGCTTATGATCTATAAGGCACAGATCCGACCTGTACTGGAGTACTGTTCCCATATTTGGAGTGCAGCACCTAAACATATCCTGAAGCTACTGGATTCTGTCCAAAAAAGGGCAATTCGTCTCGTCGGTGATGCCTCGCTTACAAACTCGCTCACTTGTCTGGAACACCGTAGAAAAGTTGGCGATTTGTCTCTATTTTATAGATATTTTCATGGGCGATGCTCTTCTGAAATATCAACAATCGTTCCTCCATTGGCAGTCTCTTCGAGATTAACCCGTCAAGTTCAGTCTTCACACCCGTTCGTGGTCACTTTGGAGACCTGCAGAACATCACTTTCCAAAGACTCATTCATCCAACGAATTGCGAGGCTTTGGAACTCATTGCCTAGGGAGGTGTTCCCCGAGGCATACAACCTCCAGAAATTTAAGAAGAACACCAACTCCTACCTTCTTTCCCTTGGTTCCCACGATGTTCTCTGAACATTACAGGATATCCCTTTTCGTGGGAACCAGAACATAAAAAAAAAAAAAAAAAAAGATAAGCACTCACAGCTTTCCATTCAGAACAAAGTACTGATTTTCAAACAGGTTTTGAAGTCGATGTGGACTTATGTTCTACAGCTATAGGGTTGTAAAAAAAACAATTATAGACATCTAGAAACGTTTCAAAACCGAATATAAAGGAATATTGTAGGTATTGCTCTTTGGTATGTTCAAAACAACGATTTACATAGAGACCTCTAAGTCGAATTTATCCCGAATGAAAATAAAGTCACCAAAAGACATGAAGAGAAGCTCCACAAACATCCTAACCTTAAAAGTGATCCAGCTTCTAAACAACCAATCCCAGATGCGAAGGTTCAAAAAAAATAAACTGCTTGAGTTTATGTAATTGATAAGTTAGTGCTGTGTTTTGTAGCCACAACAAAGAAGTTAGCAGTAATCTTTTAGATTAGGTGCATTCCCTTTGTTTAATAAAAAAAAAATTATTCAGTATTAGAAACGACAAGTTCTGGAGGTAACCTTAAAACATTTCTTGCAATTGCTCTTGGAAGCAGATTCATACCAAGAGACAAAGCAGATCACTTTAAACGATTAATTCATTCCATTTCAAGGTTGTTAAATCACTGCTCTGGTACAATGAGGTCAAGCATTATCGACCATGAACAAAAAATTATCCCCAATGGTTCTTCTACACAGTCTAACGTGAGCCTGTAGAATTTCACTAATATACCTTTCACCAGTCAGTGAGCTTTCAACGTGAACTAATTCAGGAAGTTCATCAAACATAATTCCTGTCCAAAACATGGCGCTGCCTCCCATGAAATGAAGCGCAGCGTGAACATGAGCAAGTTGGGCAGCTCTGTTTGGTTCTCTCCAAACACGAATTTGGCGATTATCACATTTAGATATCCTGGTTTCATTAGAAAACATAACAGGATTCCAAAATCCTTCACGTACAAGCTTTGTACTCATATTATAACCGGGGTATTACTACTCGCTGAGATTATAAAACGGATTCAAAAATTCGTCTTCTTATTGCGAGGCAGAAATTTGAACATGTCTCACTTCCCTTTAAAGTTGTTAAGAAACACATCTGTCACTTCTAGGTTCCACCTCGTACATAATTAGTCTCAATTTATAAAACACCTATTCATTGTAGTGGTCGATGGAGTTTCATCTGACACTCTACTCATAAATGCTGGTGTTCCGCAAGGATCCATTCTAGCACCAACACTATTTTTACTTCACATCAACGACCTATTGAAAGCAACTTCATGTCCCGTACACAGCTTTGCCGATGATAGTACCCTCCATACCGCTTTCTCTTCCAGGGCCCCTATATCAGCCCGTGAAACCAGAAATGAACGAGGAAGAAATGTTAACAATATAAATATGGACTTAGCAACAATTCTCGAATGGGGATCCAATAACTTGGTAGAATTCAATGCAAACAAAACACAAGCATGTCTTTTCTCTAGAAAAGCCGATCTCACTGTGCCTAACATAACTTTGTCAGGAGTAACCATACCACTGAAGTCATCCATATCGATGCTTGGTATTACTATCAGCAATAACCTTTCCTGAGAAAATCACGTGAGGTCCATTGCCAAAAGTGCATCCCAAAAACTTGGTTTTTTGTTTCGTGCCAAGAGCTATTTCACCTCCAGTCAGCTGCTTATGATCTATAAGGCACAGATCCGACCAGTACTGGAGTACTGTTCCCATATTTGGAGTGCAGCACCTAAACATATCCTGAAGCTACTGGATTCTGTCCAAAAAAGGGCAATTCGTCTCGTCGGTGATGCCTCGCTTACAAACTCGCTCACTTGTCTGGAACACCGTAGAAAAGTTGGCGATTTGTCTCTATTTTATAGATATTTTCATGGGCGATGCTCTTCTGAAATATCAACAATCGTTCCTCCTTTGGCAGTCTCTTCGAGATTAACCCGTCCAAAGACTCATTCATCCAACGAATTGCGAGGCTTTGGAACTCATTGCCTAGGGAGGTGTTCCCCGAGGCATACAACCTCCAGAAATTTAAGAAGAACACCAACTCCTACCTTCTTTCCCTTGGTTCCCACGATGTTCTCTGAACATTACAGGATATCCCTTTTCGTGGGAACCAGAACATAAAAAAAAAATTCAAGAATTCCACGTCAGCGAAAACAAATATTGCGGAGGCATGAGATGTAAATAAGGGTCTACAAGAGTTTACTTCACATATAATTTGAAAATGGGTTTGAGGATATTTAGACCATTGAAATATCACAGCGTATTATCAATCCACATGGCGATATTGAAGAAATGGATGTCATCTAACAAAAACTGATCAGACTAAGCACTAAAGAAGAATTCAAGGTAAAGTTCAGAAAGGGATATTAGCAATTTTGGCTTCAGAGAGACACCAATTAATAATCCTACATTAAGGACTATCGCGAGAAAGTTTTTAGTAGCTTTTCCATCCATCCATCTTTATCTTCAAAATACAAAAAAAATAGAAATCACTGACCAAGGTGATTTAAGGTTAAACTTAACTAAATTTAAGTCAAATATTAAAAATTTGATATTCAAGCATTAGGCTCCCATTAGAAGAATTTATTTTTTGTGTATAATTTTAATATTCTTCTTGCTTTAAGTAGTAAATGTAATTTTTTCATGTTTTACAGTTAAACTTATCAAAGTGATTAGCACTTTGTCAGCCATCAAAAGCTCATTATTTTTAAAAATTTAATTTTAGAACAGAGGAGGTCTACCCAAAATAGAAAACATTGGCACGTGATCTGCGAGAAAAATTTGGGGACCTCTGTCTTAAAGCAACAATTCTACCGTATCGATTTCTGGAATAACTTGTCGATTTATTGTAACAATTCGAACTGACTATTTCAAATGGTATGCACCAACAAAACAACGCATTAAAAATGTTATCTCAACAGTAAGTCTGAAAACATTTTATTTGCTTGAATTTTTTGTAGCTATTTCTCTAAACCATTTAAATAAACATTAACATGTAGATATCGCGTGATGCAAAAGTTTTGTATCTGTATAAATTATTATTATTTAATAAATAAAGTAGTTTATATAATTATTTGGCATTTAGAAATTCCTTTATTATAAATTATTTATTATTTGTAACAAAAATTAATAATTAGTAATGTTGTTTTTTCAATAAATTAAATATGAAATGGGCAAATTTTTTAATATAATAATTGTTTTAAGCTCTACTAACCTTTCTGGGGTGCCGAAACAGTAATTAAACTTGGCAGTGGAGGATTTTGCATCTGAGTAGTTGGTATTGTAATTTTTTGTGATAAAGTTTGAGAAAGACTAGTCCGCCGAAGAGATTTTGGTGTTGTTTCTTGTAACGGTGGGGGCTGTAAAGGTGCTGGGGGAGCTGTAGGGTTGGGCTCCGATTTTACAGTTTTTGCAGGTTTTTCAGGGCTTTGTTTTACTTTTGGCTTTGATGGAGGCTTCTTGTGAATCTTTTTGTTAGTTTTATTAATTCCTAAAAAAAATGTTTATTATATAAACACTCAGTACAATAACTAAATAATTTTATACAATTATTTCTACACAATAAAGTTTACTTTACAAATCACTTAGATATTCACAACTGTTTAAAACTTTATAATTACTGCAAATACTTGACTTCAAACTAAACTAAAACTTCCGCGATCGCTATGCATTCCCCTAATTGTGGTCGATGCGCTGTCGTCTCAAGGCGACAGGGACGGGCTCGTAACAATACATTAAAAACTAGGAAGGTAAATCGCATTACTAATATGACCAGAAATATTTATTAGAATGGCACATGCTAATTATTTCACTTAAACCAACACACAGGTAATTTTAGCACTTCTCTAACTCGTTTTATTACCCTGCTAAAAATTTCAATACGAAATTTCCCAGAAAACTTTTTGAACTCTTCTGGTTTGTATTAAGTAAAGAATTTAACAACATCTTTCAGCCACACATAATATCACCAATAGTTTAATTTCTGTTTATTAAAAATAAATATTCCTATAATTTATACTTTTACCAACTTTACAATATTATTGCTTAGTGAAAACAAGGATATTGATTTGTTATTTCAAATTAACGCATTTGTTCCCATGCTGTGATAACTGCATTTTAAGTTCCCTCAGGTTACTAGGTGCTGGTATTTGATGTTTAACATTTTTCTTGAGGTGGTCTCATAAATGCTCGATCGGATTCAGATTCGTGCTTTTTGGTGTATAACTAGTATACCAACTTTTAAGATAATCAAATACCTCCCCAAAAAAGGACCGATAGGCATCACATGTTTTATTACAATAATCTCAAGATAGTATTTAGCATTCATGAATCTCGTACGGACAGGAACTAATCTGTGCGAGCGTCAAAGCATATGCCACCTAAGAAAACAACAGAGCCACCGCCGAATGGAATCCTTGCAGAGATATTGCAAGGAACAAACCTTTTTAGGTCTCCTTCTCTTTCAATCAGCACCTCTCAGTTTGTCAGGCTTTCTTCTCTTTCAAAAACCATTACTTTCGTTTTGCTTACATTCATTTTCATCCCTATGATTTTTAAGGTATCATACATAATATTAACCATCGCCTGCTATTAAAACACTCATAACTTTTAAACGGCTGGTTTCCTTAAGTTGCGACCAAAGAAAAATAATATGATTTCTTAATATCTGCCCAATTTTAATTTTGGGCTAAAACGAACTTTAGCCCACGATTCTACCATTCACTTATATTTATAGTAAATAAATACAAAATAATTTTGAAATTTCTTTCTGTTGATTTTTTGCAAATAAAATATTACACGGAATACAAAAAGCCCATTAAATTTAATTTAATATATTAGGCTGAACAATTTGTATTTAAAATGCGTTTTGCCTAAACTAATGCATTACCCGGTCCCAATATTTTTGTCTTACCTTGATATTGTTGATGAATCCTTTCGAAATCTTCCTCGGTCCTGTTTCGATGTAAGTATATCCAAATTTTCTTCTTTGGGTCATATTTTACGCAAGGATCCCACTGAGTGTGCATTCTATCCAACGCTCCCGACACGACCGACTGCAAAACATTATCGGGCGCCGTACTTGATATGTATTGTGAAGATTTCAAAAGTTCGCAAATCTCAGCTCTGGTACCTTCACCATTTGGCAACCTCGCAGCTGCATCCCTTACCAAAGAAAGGATTGTAACAAAATTAGGACGGTCAGCGGAGAGCATCGTATGACCTCTAGCTTTACTGTTACCCACTGCTGGATTATAAATGCCTTTTATAGGACCCACTACCGACTCGTAGTTATTGCAACGGTAGGTGAATGCCTTGTGAGGATTGTCATACCTAATAATAAAAACATGTTAATTAACAAATTTTATGGCATTACTATTTTTCAACGTGTGATTTTTCTATATCTTATATATAAAACAACCACTTCAAAATAGAAAATTTAAGAAATACTTAACCTCATGGAAAAAACTAGCGCACCACTTCAATAAATTTACTTAATTATTATAATAACCTGATAGGTTTGGTGATGCAATAACAGTAAATTTAAGAGATTGGTTGGGATAATTGGATCAGTTTGAAGTTGAAGAAATTTTTTGCGGTTTCGAATTTTGTTAAATTCATTCTTATGGCTTAAAAAGTAGTTCATTCCGAGTTGAAATAAACACATTCAGACACATCAAACGAAAAAAATTGGTCAGAAATTCATACTCCCACAAAACGAATCAATAGTATTTTTTTTAACACGACTGATCGAAATCCCAACTAACCTCATAACTTGTAATATTAACATTACTATTATAATACTAGCTGACCGGGCAAACGTTGTTCTGCCATATAAATTATCAAAGAAATCGAACGAGGTATAAATCGAAAGTGAAATATTGAATTTGAAACTGATACTGTGTTGTTTTTGTGTGTCGCAGTCCTGTTCTAGGAATTTTTCGGGCCCGATTTCGGATGCAGCTGTACCGGGCCGGTTACCTCAAGTACGACGACAGTGGACACAACTTATTCGCCGTTGAGGACATACGTGAAGGTTTGACCGTGTTTGGCGTTACGCCGTGGGAAATGGTCTTTCCGAGCCCGAGTATGATGATGGTCCATTATTTGATCATATGATCATGATGAGTGGATGGGATCTATGATAGAAAGGGGAATGGAGCGCTAAGTAGACGATGAAAATAAAAACACCAATCATTCGTTTTCTCAATTCAATGTATTTCATTAACGTAACTGGCATATTCATTGTTTGATCTCTAAAAGTTAAATGCAAAGCGAAAAAAGTAATGTTTTTTATCTTAAAGTAGAATAACGAAATGAAGAAAATCAATATTAATTTCGAAAAGCAATTGAATGTATGATATTTTTTGTCAGTCCGTCTTTAGCCAACACAAATAAGCTCGATAGTTTGCCCACGCGAGAACATGCCTCGTATAATTGTCCGTGTAAAAAACATAGTGTGCCCAAATCTAAGCCACAAACGGACATCGTTTGGCCTTGCTACTTATTGATTGTCATTGCGAATGCCAATCTAATAGGAAATTGAACGCGTCTGAATTCAATTGGCACGTCTGTGGAAATGATCGGAATGATTTTCAATGATCATTGCACGGCCGTGGTGGGTTCAAATACCGAAGTAAAATAACCGGAGATCCAACTTTCAGTCGTAGAAGGTATGAGCAAATCCAGTGGGTTCAAAAACTCTGTTGGATAATTTATAGCTTCGTTGGCATCGCAAACTGTATCGATCGATTTGTATGATACCAAGTCGCCTGGCAACAACTGCTGCATCTTGAAGTTTAAATCGTTGACGTCCACATTTTTTGCTGCCAAAATGACTCTTTCTGCCAGCCACGCATGATTTATGTATTGTGTGCGTACATCAGGGAATATGCGGCCAATGATAGCATTTTGCGAATTAACGTTTGTGCAGAAATCGATGGGCAATTTATGTAGCCAGTATTTGTATGGACAGCAACTTCTCCATCGCCGATATCTAACAATTATTTTGAGAATGTGTCAGCGGATGGATCTTGTAGCATTTGGACGCGCATGTTTATTTGTAGCTGAACTTTTTCAACATTACGCCACAGTGGCGATGATTTCAAACAAGCGTTGATCTCATCGGCGTACGTTGAACGTGGAATGACGGGAAGTGTTTGTCTGAAATCACCTGAAAGGAGTAACAGAGTGCCGCCGAATAGTTTGTCGTTGTTTTTTATATCTTTGAGTGTTCTGTTCAACGCCTCAAGAGAAAGTTTGTGTGCCACAGTGCATTTATCCCAGATAATTTTGCATTGTTCCAGCACTGGGGCCGTGGACGATTGTTTTTTTATTTTGCACACTGCGTCTGGGTAATTTTGAATATTCAGAGGTAGCTTAAATGCTAAATGAGCTGTTTTGCCTCCATCCAATAAAGTTGCTGCAATGCCAGATGATGCAACGGCCAATGCGATGCCATTACTTAATCGTATTTCGGCGAGAATTAGCGAAATAAGAAATGTTTTGCCAGTTCCACCTGGTGCATAGATAAAAAAAAGAATCCACCTCTTTCTGCCGAAACAGCCAGTATAATGCGGTCGTAAATGATTTTTTTGCTCATGAGTCAGTAGTGGGACATTGCGAGTAATAATAACTGCCATTTCTTAAGTATTGTATTGCAGTTCACAAATTTGCACGCACTTCGTTGTGGTACATAATAAAATTTCAAAATGACGCGACACTTCACATCAATGATTTCACGTCAATGAACGAGGGTTAAATTATTTGGATATTGTTCATAAAAAAATACTTAAATCACGGGGGTGGGGGTAGGAGGGTCAAGAATACTTTACGACCATTCTCATACCTACGAGGATAGTTTACGAATTGTTGTTCCTAACATAGAAGCAAACACATGAGAAGAATGAAACTAATTTATTTTTCCGCATAGTCACCTGCAACGTTTATACACTTGGTATATCGGTGTTGAAGTGTTTCAAACCCTTTTGAAAAAAATTCATAACTTTGAGTCTACAGCCATTCATCTACCGCCGACATCACTTCGTTGTCTACAGCAAAGCGGATTCCACAAAGATGTTCTTTTAATTTTGGGTATATATTGTAGTCGCTGGGGGCAAATCTGGAGAATAAGGGAGTTGTTCAAAAATTTCAAATCCCGCATTGTGAATGGCAGCCATTGCCACACAAATTTTGTGGGCCGGAACGTTGTTTTGGTGGAAGAGCACATCTCGACCCAATTTTCCTCTTCTCTTTTCTCTGATCGCTTCGCGTACTTTTGGTATTAAATTCGCATAATATTCACCTGTTATGGTGCGCCCACGCGGTACATAATCCACGAAAATAACCACTGCAAAATCCCAAAAAACTGTTGCCTTGATCTTATCAGCTGATAGGACAACACGCAATTTTCTAGGGGATGGGAACCCCTATGCCGCCATTCCATGCTTTGTTTTTTGGATTCTGGATCAAAGTGATGAACTCATTTTTCGTCGACCATAAGAAATTTTCGCTTAAATTTATTAGGATTCCTGTTAATGATCTCGAAATTTTTCTCCACTGCAACCTGGCGAACACGCTTCTGGTCTGCCGTCAGCATTCGTGGAACCCAAGCACGTCATGGACTAAATTCACATTTTCTTTGGTCACCACAGTTTCGGGTGCTACACCACCTGGTGGATGTTGGCATGACTCTTCCCACTTTAAAATCTCGTGACCAGTTCTTGATTACCTGGTGCGAAGGGGCAAAGTCACCCAATAAATACTTCTACTATGTCCTTATAAATTTCTTTTCTTACAGAGGTACTTTATCGCACCTCTTTTCTCAATTTTGTTCCTTTTTATAAAATCACGCACACCTCAATAGAAAAAAATTAATATTTAACACACACGAACTGATGCTAATTGGCACACACTAAAGTCACACAATAAGCTTTGGCCTGACACTTTAGGTTAGGTATCATGTGAGTGGGGCATAGGTCGCCCCTCCACTGTGTCCTTTAGTAGGTCCATTGTGGCCCTGCCCGACACTTTATTTGCATTTGTCATTCAATGCCAACTATGATAGGGATAACAATTCGTGAACTATCCTACAACCAAATATACAAAAAAAATTCAAAAAAATCGGTCGATCCGTTTCGTAGGAGTGCGACCACAAACACTGTGACACGAGATTTTTATATATTTAGATAAAACTGCGTCAAAACATATTAATTAGCTTTGTGTAATCATTTACTAACAAAATAAACAATTTTTATGCAATTAAGCGCTTGCACTTGCTGGAAATTAGAAGCTGATTAACTTCCTGGGGCATATTCACCCATTCTGCAATTACAATATCTACCAGTTGAATGTGGTTGGTAGGTGGTGGTCTACGACCAATTTTTAATACGTCCCATAGATACTCTATGGGATTAAAATCGGGAGTATTGGCTGGCCATTCCTTAAAAGGAATATCAATAGCATTCATAATATATCTAGCCTGTCTAGCCACGTGGGGACTTCCATCATCTTACATGAATAAAAAATTGGGACTCTATAAAAGTAACAAATGGCATGACACCAAATGCCCACAACCAAAATTGATCCTTGGAAAAATATTGCAACTTGCAAATATTTCTCATGCTCTTCGCCAAACACGCTCACGTCCATCAGGAGATTTGAGGCTAACCCTTGCTTAATCTGAAAATAAAACCTTACAATAATCAAAAGTCCAATGCTGAGTCTTAGGGACCACGTTAATGCGTTGGATTTGTAATGTTGTTTTTTTGGAGTTCAAATTTTTAGTTTATTTTTCAGAAGAGTTAATGTTACGTTTTTAAATTCAAAGAATATTTATTATATTTTCGGAGCCGTTGTGTTGAGGGTGAACACAGAAGTTTGATCTCTTGCATGCGTCGTAGTCTCTTTCCTGATAGGTCAGACCTGAACACCGTCGCTAACAGTTTCATACTGATTGATCTAGCGTCGCAGACAAATTACTTGATTGTTTGTCGCGAATATTTATTATATTTTGTGCTGGTCGACTGGTTTCCGTGCACCTCAGAAATTTCTATGTTCCTTAAATACTTTTCCATATCTGTATAATTATATAACGTAAGGAACAGACCAATTTATACATGATCCTTTGAGATGGAAACAATAATTATAACTAAATGTGGTATTCTAAAAACTTTACTGTATTCTCTCATTAGGTGGTGAATTGGAAACGTAATTTTCTTAAATATTTCTGAAATTTCTTAAAAAATGTATACCAATTGCCTAAACTCTTTTAAGATCTTACCTTCGTCTTTCCTGCTCTCTAAAATCTTTAATTTCTTCAGGAGTAGCCTTTCTTACGGTCCAGTTTGTAGGGAACCTTGGCGGAGGTGGACTACTGGACCTATCTGTTATGTCAATGTCTAGCTCATCTTTACCAAGTGACAAATCTTTTGTCTCAGACTTATGTTCAAGCCAAAAATTGCACAAAGAACTCAGCAAAACGTCTGAATCCCTCCCGGCCCCTATCCATTGATAAACGTCCAAATTTGATTTGTATTCCATGTAAGGTACAAAATCGTCTGGTTGTTCGGATGCATTACCACACAAGAAAGTTATTGCAGAAGGCAGTATTCCTATCCAATTATCAGTGTAACTGTACCAATCATTAAGAGGACTAATAGGATTTTCCTGCCAAGTTTTCAGTCTCTCTTGCAAGGTGTACATATTCATTCTGTGATCGCAAGTAGAACATATCACATCTCTTATCAATGAAAAGAAATTAGCGTGTGTATCTTGCATAAGTTCAGGTTTATTACTTAGCTCTAAAATATCGATGTCTGAATTATCCAAATCGATAGGGATGTTCATGACATCGATTCCATCTAGATCTTCTACACATGCTGGAGTAATCTTTCCGTACTGGGTAATACTGTTGTTAATAGGCTGGAAAACATTCAAACTAGTAGACCCAGTTACGTTAGTAAACGTTGTAGGTGTCGATGCAGGGAGGATTTCCTTTTTAACTTCCACCTTTACTTTAGGAATTGGAGTTCGTCCGGCAGTACTTAATTTACTTTTATTTCTTTGTTTAGCCGAGGAATTAGACGTGCCATCCATTAACGAATCCGAATCAGAATCTGTATTAGAGCTGTGGTCATAATTTGTTTTAATCTTGCTACTACTATTATTTAACATATATTCAGTGGATTTTCTAAATTCTTTTTTGATTTTCTTTTTACTTATTAATTTAGATTCTACTTGGTGTTTCGTAATTATTGGCATATTTTTATTATAAGGCAGTTGTGTCCTATTTATAATATCTGTAAGTGTTATGCCTTTTGTAATCAGCTCTGGATCATCTGCATTTTCCAATTTTCTTCTTTTATGCTGATAAATCATATTTTTATATGAATCATCGTTAATATAAAAAGGATTGAAGTTTGGTGTGATGTATTTTTCTAAATCTAATGGAAAACTATTTAATTTCGGAAACATGGTAGAGTTGTAGTACTGTTCTTTTGAATTATTTAAACTATTTCTAATACTATTAAGATGCCGTTTTTGTTTTCTAGATAATGAAGATGGTGGGCCCTCTGGATAATTTTCATCTGATGAACAGCCGGTGTCATCAGTTTTTAATTTAATTGATTGTAAAATTTGAAAATACCGTCTCTTTGTTCTGTAGGAAACATAATCTACATTAAGTTTTCTTTTTTCTTGTTTTGGTTCAACTCCAGGAGGCAAGTTCTTTACTTGAGCGAGAAGTTTATTTTGAGATTCTACAATGTCATCTTTAAGCTGCTTTCTGAACATTTTATACCTACAATGAAAAAATAAAATAAAATTCTATAAAATACCACAAAAAATTGGGGTAGAATAGAATGAAATGAAAGGCACATCTAGAGACAAAATTGTTTGGTGTAGGATACGAACTAAAACAACACACGACATTTATTTTGCCGAACAGCCATGCTTGATGATTTCAATGAAGTAAGCGCGGAATTTACAGCGGGAAATAATAATGCCTAGGTTATAATAGTTTATAGTTGTGGTTAGGTTAGGATGTGTTTTGTTACTGTTGGTATTTTTGAAGTGAAAACTTCTTTGAGCGCGTTTGAGCAAAATTTGGTAGGGGGCAAACTTATGGTTTTGCGTCACCTGACGTCATCAACAGATGGAATGGATGACATTATGCTTCTTCTTCTATCTGTCCGTCAAAAAGTGGCCTCTAACTGACAGTCTACTTTTATTAGGATATTTATTTTAATTTACAATTTTTGAAATTTTAATTTTGAATGCTACAATTTAAAAATATATAAATCAAAGAAAGCGTCTGTCCACGTGGATTTGATTGACGTGCGTCAAAATTCACAAACTAGGTTATTCAACCAATGGGAACAGCGAATCATAAGGTTAAACGCACTGAATTCGCCGAAAGGTGTTGAAAAGATATAAATAATCTTGTTTATGTTTGAAAAGATAGTCTGTGATAATATCAGTGTCGTAGTGTGGTGAGCTGAATTTAGAAATTTTATTAAATAAATAGAAATATGCCGTTTTGGAGACCTTGTGCTAATGAAAATAATGAAATTGCACAGTGTAGTGAGACTTTCAAAAGGCATTTGATAGATTCCAACATCCAAAATTCCTAGAGATACTAAAGAGAAAAAACATCGACAGCAAAAACATAAGAATAATATCCATTCTCCATTGGCACCAAACAGCACGAGTCAAGATCGAAGAAGTCTGAGTGAGGAGTTTAAGATATGTCGAGGTGTTAGACAGGGATGTGTATTGTCGCCCCTCTTGTTCAATGTATACAGTGAAGGCATCTTTGAAGAAGCGCTGTCAGAGGAAACCGATGGTATTGTCATAAACGGGAAAAGAATTAACAACTTTGCGATACGCCGCAGACGATACCGTTATCTTCGCCGACAGTCTGGAAGACTTACATCTGGTTGAGTTAACAAGCATATTCTGCAAGAGATATCGCCTAGATATAAACCTAAAGAAAACCAAAGTCATGGCAACTTCAAAAAACCATAGCACAAATCACAATAGACCATCTATAAATATTAATAAAGACAACCTGGAATGGGTTTCCTCCTACAAATATCTTGGCACATGGGTAACTGAAACAGCAGGACACACAAAAGAAATCAAGTTTCGAAATGAAGTAGCTTTCATAAAAATAAATAAAATACTCTGCAGCCAAGATATAACATAGAACTGAGAACCAGACTGCTAAAATGCTATATATTCTCCATTCTGTTGTATGGAATGGAGGCTTGGACACTCAAATCAGAAAACATCAAGAACATAGAAGCATTTGAAATGTGGTGTTATAGGAGGATGCTGAGAATACCATGGGTTGACAAGGTTTCAAATGAGGAAGTACTACTTCGAATGAATAAAGCCAAAGAAATTAGTAACACCATAAAAAGGAGAAAATTAGAATATCTAGGACATGTTCTGAGAGGAGATAGATATAATATCCTTAAGCTAATTATTTAAGTCAAAATAAAAAGGCAAGAGAAAGATTACTATACAATATAATAAAATCTTGGACAACATAATATAAGAATATTTTTAAAATTTTCTGAGTAATAGAGTTTTCGACGCCTGCAATAATCTCGACGTTGACATTATTTCTGCTTCTTCTACTAACATATTTAAAAATAGACTAGACTACCTTATATATCAATAACTTTTAATTCAATATTTATCCTGATACCAAGTATTGTACTTTTGTTTTGTTATCTTATCTTCTTTATTTTTTATGTTTTTATTTGTTTATTTCAATTTATGTATTAATTTGCTAGTAGGTAATTGATTTGCATATTATCTATAGTTTTTGGGCCCTTGTATGCATAATAATAATAATATGAAATTATCCAAAACATTAATTTATCTTTTTCTTATGTTCGTTTGTAAAGTTTATCAAGTATTTGAATAGTAGGCTATGCATATTTTGTCTTGTTGTTAATGACAACTATCAAAACAATTCGTTTAGATTTATGGTTTTAAAGAATTTGTTAGAAGATAAACAATTTTGTGCATCGCTTTTATTGGATGAGGGAAATTGTAAGTTATGTTGCAAAAATCGTTCCACAATAAATTATATGGTAAGACGCTTGAATGAGGTAGGAAATTATTCTAAAAGGCCAGTCAAGGGCGAAAACGATGCACCATCGACCAAGATGAATGTTATTAGAAAATATGCTTTAAGAAACAGGACTGTCACTAGTTCTGTGATCAGAAATAAACTCGAAGCTGTCTGCAATGTCATAATTACTTTTAAAACAGTTAGAAGATGGTTAAATGAAGCTACATTAAACAGTAGGAGACCAACCACTGCACCCTTGCATACTAGAGATATTAATTACTATCTTGAGAATATTGTAATAGAACATGTGATACCCTTCGGTCCTTTTTTGGAACCCAATTTCCTGTTTATGCAAGACAATGCTCTACCTCACATAGCTGGGGAGGTACTCGATTATCTTAATCAAGTTATAGAGTGGCCACCTAAAAGTACCGATCTGAATCCTGATTGAGCATTTATGGGATCTCCGCAAGAAAAATGTTAAACGTCAAATACCTGCACCTAGAAACCTGAGGAAACTTAAAATGCAATTATCACAGCATGGGAACAAATTCTTCAAGATTTCATCCAAAATTTAATTACAAGCATGCCTAAATGCATAAATGCTGTGATCCGAAGTAGAGGAGGCAACACACGCTACTAGTGTCGCACTTACACCATTAATTTCACTACTAGTGTCCTATTTACACCATAATTTATTTTTTTCAACATTATAATTTTGTTATTAAGTCAATCGGCACTGGAAGTGGTGCTGCTGTCGTTAAGAAGCAGGGGATAATTAAAATGTGCCTTTCATTCCTAATTATATTCTAATATTGAACTAATATGTTAAATACCTGTACTTTGCTTCCTTTTTTTCAGCCTTTTTGATTATCTTCCTCATACGTGCTATATCTGGCCTAAAGTAACCAGCTTTTAAATCATCATGGAATTTAACTAAGGGACTCGAAAACCTAAACATTTCAAAATCAAATAGCCTCTGCAGAGTTTTTGTTTTTTCCACTTCATCATCTTCGGGAAAGTTTGGAAGGAAAGTCTGAAGGTGTTGTCTATTTTCCTCTGATAAAGAATTCCAAGTTTCTGTCGATAATATTTCTTTAAATATGTCTTGCCTTTCACACAAACCTTGAGGTAATTGCATTTTGATATTTCCTATTTGGGCTATTTCCATTCCATCATCTTCAGAGCTTTCTGTACTATAATCTGATGATGAACTATCTTCACTACTTGTGTTCTCCATATTTTTAGTTTAAATTTTCTTTCTGAAAAATATATCAAATAATTTAAGAATAATTACTATATTACTAAGAAACAAAAATTTTCATTAATATTGTTAAACAAAACTAACACATCTTGATGTTTTTGCAAAGAGTGGTTTACATATTTTATTTAAATATAAATAAATTGAAATACATACATACAAATATATAGTCACGTCTTTTTCCCTTAGGGGTAGACAGAGACCACTTCCTTACACTTCCGCTATGGTTCTTACACACATCTTTCGCTTCTTCTACTTTCATCATCCCTCTCATACATGCTCGTCGGTTGTTGGTACTCTTGACCTGGCCTTTCTTCAAAACAATGTCGATCTGATTGAAATATGACTGATTTGCCCATTCACACTCACACTCCTTATAAATCTGTTTCATCCATCATCTTTACGTGTCCAAATCCTATAAGCATTCCTTTATCTATGTAACCACAAATTCTTTCACACCACACATTCCCTTATCTCACTGTTCTCCACTTTATACATCAGTCACTCCAGCTATACTTCTTAGGCTACTGATCTCTGCAGCATGATCTTACTGTTACGAACCAGCCCTGTTGTCTGTCGGCGTCAGCGAGTCAATTACAATTAGGGGGACTACTTTATTAAGCCAGCACTGCGGTTGGAACAAAAAAAAGGACCAGCAAATTCTAAAATACTGCATCTAGCGATTCCGAAATGGTAAAAGGATTGTTCGGGCACTTCCTAGAAAAAGTCCGAATAGTTTCGAATGATGACAATTCTTCTAGAATTATGATTTGGAAATAAAAAGGACAGCGGTCACGAAGAAGTCAGTTTTAAGTTTTAAAATTTAGTTAGTTTGAAATCAAGTATTTAATGTAAGTATTAAGTGAATATCTAAGTGATTTGTTTAGAAAAATTTATTGTGTAAAAGTATTGAAATAAAATTTGTTTAGTTACTGTACTGTAATTTAGAATTACCAAACCCAAGAAGTAAAAAATCGTAACATTACTTTCAGCTTCTTCTGCTAAACCCAACATTCACTACCATACATAAGTGTAGGGACCAGCACTCCTCTATACACACCCAGTCGTGACTTTTTTGACAAGCTCTGGCTGCTCATAAAGTTATGCATTCATTTGTTTCCCTGCCAACACCCATTGCTCAATTTCACAGTCATACTTTCCGTCTCTCGTAAACTTTATAAATATCAACAAAATTAATACATATACAAGGTTAACCAACATTTTAAACCTTAATTGTTGTAGTAAATATTACATTTAAAAATATTGATACTGTCAAAAAAGGAAATACAACTCTCAAAAGTTTAAACAAAATCTTTAAATCTTGTAGAAATTTTTTATTTAGGGTAGTTTTATATGTTGTAAATACAATCATACATCCATTTATTTTACAGCATACTAGCATATTAAAAAACTTGTTAAAATTTCTTAAAAATACATAAAAGAGTGATATTCATTGAGATCTAACATACTATTTTTTTGTCAAAAAGAACCTAAGGAATATTTAAAAAAAAAATAATTCCATTATTCTGGACATATGTAAAATACATTTTTTTAGTGTCTTAGTAGGATTTCCAAATCAAATTCATTTTTCAAAATAAAAAATAAAATTACATGATAGAATTCTGTAACCATAGTATTTAATTTTTATAAAATATTTGAACAAATTAAAAAAAAGTTTTATCGTTATTTTCATAATTCAATGTAGTACTCTAAAATGAAACTGTAGTTAATGTACTAGAACATTCCTTTAAAATGTATAGTAAATTTTTAAGATATTTTTAGATACAAAAAGTTATTTAAAATAAACTTAGATAAAAAAACTGAATACAATTAATTACTGAATTATAATCCTGGTGTTTTATAATTTTTAAAATAATTAACTTTTGCCAATTAAGCATCCATCGCTATGTATTTTTGTCTATTTAGCATAAGACTGTCATCCTATCTATAAGAGTGAAAAAATATTTCTGTATTAAAGTTCGTTCAATCTCTAAAACAGATTTTCCAAACATCCAAATAAAAGTATTTGAAAAAGTAATTGCAAACAGTTGAAAACTGTTTAAAGGAACTGAATTTTATACTATGTTTTCCACTTAGACTTATATGATTAAAATTAGAATCTTCATAAGAAAATTAAATACCAAATTATGTTTGACAATAAGTTAAACATTGTAAATGTCAATCACCTATCCTTCTAAATATTCCACAGCATTCTTTAAAGATTTATTTTGTCAATAAATATGTTTCAGAACCATTGCAAAACAATTTTATTAATTATTTAATAAGATAAATTAGATTAATAAGATATTTAAGTGTAACTCCAACATGGGCTTAATGAAATATATGTAAAGTTATTTTATTGCACATTTTTGTTCTTATTATTAAATTAAGGGGTTAATTAGACAAGTTCACAAAATATATGTAGGATTAAATCCTAACATGTGCATTAATTCTGTAATACTTGTTTTGATCTTAGTATCCACAATATTGACATTTTAAAATTTAATCATATCTTGTAAGGTTCTTTCACTACTTATTGGTTTAGTTTGACTAAACTTTTTAAGTTATGTTGTTATTATTTCACACACACATTTATTATATTCACTAGATCTTACTCACTAGAAACACTTCACATATATTAGACTTTGGAGGTTAAGTAAAACATAACATTCCACTGTTGTCTCCGGGTAAAATGTTATGCAAGAACAGGCCCCAATTTTAATAAAATTTAGATACTAGAGGTAAATACGCTTAAAGGTTCATGACCTTTTCATACGAAAATTTAAAAAAAAGTATTGAATCCGAAAGCTACAAATTTAGAACATTCATGAGTGAAAATAATTTAATACTTAATCAAGGTCACCTTTAATACGAAACATGCAAAATTACAGTTAAATACGTTTTAAATGTTTATTCAGACATTAATTACTAATTTTACAGGATGATAGTGGTACCATCAATAAACAAACGAGTTTGATTTGAAAAAGGCGGGGGAGGGGACATGGAGACATTTTAAAAAAATCAACAATACACACCTAGTTGTTGAGCTATGTTTTTTCCAGAAATATCTCGGCCGCACTCACTTTTAACTCGTAATAAACAGGCACGCCTGCATTGCGGATATAGATATACCAAAACAACGCATATTCACCTCTAACGACTCGCCGCGAAACCATTTTGGTAGAAGCCATCAGCACCAAAACTCGATTATAATTATAGTAAATTTACGGTGTTATTCGCTTTAATATGTAATAAATTGTACATCAGTAAAAACCTTATTTATTGTAAAACTATTCTATTTAGAAATTAAATAATTATAATTCAAATTTACAATTATAAATTCGAAAATAAAATGCTGAAAATCCGACATTTAAATAACTTTTAGTAATTTGTTGGATGGTAATGTTGGTGAACCTGAAATTTGACACATTGAAGGATTATGATTTCTACGCATGACCAATTCTTTCGTCATCAAAATGGCACTGAACTTACAAGTAAAAGTCCATCCGGTGGTTTTATTTCAAATTGTTGATGCATACGAAAGGAGAAATGCAGATTCTCATCGAGTTATTGGTACCTTACTCGGTAAGATTCTAGAATACAAATTTATTTGCACAATTGAATGTTTAGCTTTGTGTAATTACCATGACATGTTGCACATAACCTAGTACCACTTAATTTATTTTGCTGTAGGTACTGTCGATAAAGGAATAATAGAAGTAACAAACTGTTTTTGCGTCCCTCATAAAGAATATGATGACCAGGTTGAAGCTGAATTGTCTTATGCGATGGATGTATATGACTTGAATCGAAGAGTTAATTCCAGCGAATCCATTGTAGGATGGTGGGCTACAGGTCATGAAGTTACTAATCATAGTTCCGTTATCCATGAATACTACTCTCGTGAATGTAATAACCCTATTCACGTTACACTTGATACCAGCCTTCAAAATGGCAGAATGGGTCTTAAAGCCTATGTATGTGTGTCTTTAGGAGTTCCAAATAGCAAACAAGGTAGTATGTTTACATCTATACCAATTGATGTCATTTGCTACGATCCTGAAGTATTTGGACTCCAATTGTGTCAAAAAACAATGACAACAAACTCTTCCAGGCCCAGAAATGTTAATCCTATGCTAGACTTAAATCAAGTGTCTGAGGCTGGTAGCAAAATGAGCGTATTATTAGACCAAGTTCTGCAATATGTGGAAGATGTATTAGCCAACAGAGTACCTCCCAACAATGCTGTGGGTCGGTCTCTCTTAGATCTTGTCAATTCTGTACCTCATATGACCAATGAGCAGTTTTCAGAAATGTTTAATAGTAATGTTAAGGATCTTCTCATGGTTATTACTTTATCCCAATTGATTAAGACTCAACTACAGTTGAATGAAAAATTAACATTGTTGACTTCAATATAAATAAAATTTTAAAAATGTTTGCTAAACTTTATTTTTATAAACCTAAAACATGTCAAATTATTCATAAATGTGTAGCTTTTACAATTAAAACAAAATAATATCAAGAAACACTCAAAATAGTTGAAAATGTGGGTATGTAATCTTAAATTTTTTATTTCATAATTTGCAAATACTGATTTTAAATTTGTATGTGCATGAGTGTATGCTTACTGGAATATTACAAGTGCAGTTTAATCTGCATCAGTGCTCTCACTTGAATTAAGCGTGGTGGAATTGGATTATTTTTGTTCGTAATATATTATTTTATCTTGAGAAATATCATGCCCAGTGCCAAAACAAATAAAAGTTCAAATATGTTTATTAGTGTAACAAATGTAACCAAAAATGATACAAATTTTTCGCGCTTCATCTAGTATTTGTACAGTTAAATTTATTTTTATTTATTTGAGTAATAAAATAAACAGATTAACAAAAATGATGGTAATTTGTATTTGAATCTGCAGAAATATGAAGATTTAAACACATATCTTAAACTTTCATGCAGTGCACAGGCAACTATATCTAAGATTTATCTCCAATATGTTAATACTGAAACGGCGCTTTTTCCTAATGGATGTGATCAGAGAAATTTAAAAATTATTGTCTTTAGAAGAATCATGCGTCAACTAGTAACAACAATGTGAACTTTTTGGGAGGATTTATTTTAGTTTTATATTAGGGTTGCTACCTCTCCCGATTTGATCGGGAGACTCCAGAAATCATACTATTTCTCCCGATTTTTGTGAATTTTTTTTTAAAATTTCTTAGTAATGAGCCTTGTAAGAGATCTCTTCAAGCGGTAGCGGCATCGTGTGCAGGAATCAAGTAGTGTACTAGAGTGTATAAAAGTTGAGAATTTGCAAAAAGGTATAAAAGAGGAGTTCGTTTGTAAATTGATCAAGAAATTTGAAAGTTTAGATGAAGCATATGAAGTTGAAAAATTGTGGAATCCATTCAAGGAAGGAATCGTGAATATTGCTATTGAAGTGTGTGGTGTAAGTAAAAGAAGGAAAAGATGCAAGTTACAGAAAGCCTGGTTGGATTGGCTGGCTACAAAAGCCAATCAAAGAACGCAAAAGGCAACGATTGAGGATGTAAACAAGGCAAAGAATGAGTATAAAAGGTGTAGCAAGAAAGGAGAGTGATAATGATGAATTTGATAGAAGGTTATCTGACAATTTCAAAAACAGCATTAAACTCTTCTGGAAGTCCATAAGAACAGCCAGAGATAAAAATACTACCTCGCAACTGGAAAAAAAATCAGAAACCAAGATGGTAGTATGGTAAAAGGAGAGGAAAGCGTTTAAAAGAGATGGAAGGAATACTTCGAAAGTCTATTTAAAAAAGAGGATACACAAGTACAAGCCCCATTCGGAGACATGAGTGAAAGTTGCAATGAAAGTGAAATTAGTACAACAAAAATTGTGGAAGCGTTGAACAGTATGAAATTGGGAGCACACTTGGTGTCTCATGAAAAATTGATGGAACATATAAACAAAATCCATTAAAAATTTATATGTAAATGCTAAATTAATATTACAATTGACAAAATTCATTTCGATTATAAAATTATAAATAGTAATTATTTATCAAATAATAAAAACGTAACCTTTAAATTTTTAATTTCGTAAAAAAATTCAAAAGGCTGGGCACCAAATAAGGATACCATAATTTGCAGTATTTAATTTATAAATAATGACATCAGAGCATTCATTATATCCGTTTTTGATGTGTAACACCTTTGCTCTCGCTTTCTTGCAATTTGTGGGAGTGATTTCGTGAAATGGGACGGAATTGTGTAACAGTCGCAGAAGCGCGCGCTATTCAGATTCAGTCAACCAATTTTACGAGAGGTCGGTACTGTCAGCCATCAGCTGTGCACTTAAGTTACAGTGTTGTATATAAAGTTTGCTGTTATATGCGTAACTGTATAAATAAATATTTACTGTTGATAATAAGTCTCAATAAAGTGCAGATCGTTGATAAAACATTTAAGTAAGTAATAATAAATAATTCGAATAAAATATTTCAGTATTTAGCTTTTTTATAAATTTTGAGGTTGATTTCTGTCACTCCTAGTGTCAATTAAATAAAACACAATTTTCATTAAAAAGAATTATTGCTTATTACTAAGATGTTACACATCATATGCGACTACTGTAAGGCCCGCTCGTTTTTGTTCGCTTGATATTTCCTGGAAATGAAAATCAATCAATCCAAATTTTTAAATTTAATTGTAATACTTTGAAAACAAATTTAACATACACACCGATATTTAGTCATTTTAAACATTCGATATACTTCTTTGGGGTACAATTTTACAGGTCACTTAACCATTTATAAATGTTTTTCCACACCATAATACATAGTAAGATTTAAATAATTTCTTTTCTTTTGAATTATTCTGACCATGCATACGATTATTTATTACTGACCGCAACCCATATTCAATAATCTTTTCTATTTAAAAAAATATCAATAAACTAATGCGTATCGAGCACGTGGCGATATAGATTGACAACGGTTGAAAAAGTGACGTCACTGCTTGAGATTCTATCTGTCAAAAAGTGGCCCCAGCTACACGTAACCCAACCCTACTTTTTAACACTTGTTCTTATGGGAGTTTGTTTATTAAGTTTATTAACAACACAATTGTGTTCCTTAAACCTAAATTATTGTCAAATAGATCACTAAATGAAAAACCAAAATCGTGAAAATCGTTACACATAACCATATGAAAGACGTGTCATTTGTTGTACAACGTGCAAGTTAAGATGAATTATTGTTAGGGAACACTTCCGATTAAATCAATCGGAGTAGGATGAAACTTTAAAAAAACGACAGTTGACAATAAACAAAGAAATTCGCGCTCTTATTCTTAAGCAGGAATATGTAATCATGTGGAAGAAGTAAAGGTGTTGTTAGGTATGCTAACCAATTCGGTTTAAATCAGCACTCGACATGCGCTCTGTTAAGACGAGTCTCTTAAATACATCATCTCAAGCAGTGACCCTTTCTGTCGATGTCAAAAAGAGGCCACGTCTTAAATTTTATGGGTCACGTGCGGTCACCCATATAATGTAACACTCAATATAGTTCACCAAAATCCATATAGAGAATTCCAATAAATCGCAATTCACCGCTCGCCGTGTTTTTACATAATAATAAAGTGGCGCGCAAACCAGAGCGACATTGGGTGCGGTGGCGAACGCGATGGCGGTGCGGTTAACCGCAGTACATGTAACATGTAACTGTTCCAGACGGGAATTCTAAAAAAATGTGGAAAAATTAATAATAAATGAAGATGTCTCCTTCTCCAATACCTTAGTTACCTTTGATATGGAAAATAACATTGTAACTGCTGTAACAGAGAACGAAATTGCCAATTGTTTCAATGAATATTTTATTTCTAGAGTAATTGAAATACAAAGATCGATACCATATGTTTCAGAATGGAGTCCGACAGGTGTGGTTATAAAGTATAGGTTTAAAAAATAACCTTAAAAGAATTGAAAAAAATACTATCAAACTTAAAAAGCAATGCAAATTTTAATGTTATGAATGTAAAAATTTAAAAAAATATTTTTGAGACATGTGGTTTTTATTTGCTTGATCTGGTTAATGCTTCACTGGAAAGTGGTATTTTCCCACAAAAACTCAAGACATCTTCATTAACACCAACACTGAAGGTAAAAAATACTAATGATGCTAGTGACTTAAGACCTATAAACATTTTGCCCAAAGTTGAAAAAGTAATAGAGATAGCAGCATATGATCAAATCGTAAATTACATAAATGAACACAATACAGGGTGGCCAACCGAAAACGAAACAGAGCCATTTGCAGGAACCTCGTCAAAATTTTAGAAAAACGCTTAGAACAGTGGTAGTATTCTAGGCCCACTTCTATTTATTTTATACCTAAATGATTTATCTTGTAACATTAAATGTGATTTCGCGAATTTTAATTTAAAATATTGATTAAGAAGTACTTGCCGTGATAAAATAAATGAAAAATTTACTTTATTGCATGGAATAGTTGGTGCCATGAGCATGCTGTTGTATTACATTGTTTTTTAAATGATAATTGTAAATAAAATTTTAATTCAGATGGATATGTGAATATTAAGATGTACCTATATTGAAATAAAGAAAAATAAAATGTAAATTCTTGTTACAGAAAAACTTATTGAAAAATTGCATGAGAAACCCATTCTGTATGATTTGTCTCACACTGATTGTAAAAATATAAAAAGAAAGACAAAATATGGGACGAAATTGCAGTTTCCATTGGTTGAGTGACAGATAAGTAAAAATACATACATATTTAAAAAAATATATGTACAGTTGTATTCATAGAAAATGGGTTCACTAAAATTTTTATAGTGTAAATGGGTTTTGATTGAATTTGATGGATGGTCAATACGTACATTAGCAACTTTTACCGGAAAAAGCAAAAACACTATTTCAAGAATTAAGCAACGTTGGATTCAAGAGGGGTCTTTGAGAAGAAAAGTTGGTACTGGTCTGGCACGCATTTCCGTCCCTGAACAAGAAGATGCATTTCTGGGATATCTAAGGGCAAATCCTTTTGAAACTGCAAGAAATGCTGTCATTGACACATGATTTCCTGGGTGTCGACTTGCAGCTAGCAGAAGAATAAAAGAATCTTACTTAAAAAAGCGCGTAGCTGTGAAAAAAATTATTCTCACAGAAGAACGAAAACAGTCTCGTTTACTTTTCACCCTAAATTTTAACTACCGCGACCACCAGTTTTGGAACACGGCAGTGTTCACTGATAAAAATGTTTTTCAGTCAACATATAATGGACAAATTCGTGTCTACCGACTAGACAATACACGATTCGAAAAACGCTACACTAGCAATCTTGCTTTCAGACCTGGGCGATTTTCAGTAAATGTATGGGGTTGGATAAGTGCTTATGGACTTGGTGCCTGCTGGCGATTGAAGGGAAGGCTTAACGCCGAACATACATGTCTGTTTTGGAAGACATAATGTTTCCATCTGTTTAACAAATTTATCCAAATTTCAGCGTGATAACTGCTCGGTCCGTACCGCAAATGCTGTGAGGAAATGGTTTTATCATAACAATATTGAAGTCTTGCCATGGCTCGCTTACAGTCCCGATATTAATCTCATAAAGAATGTTTGGAGCCTAGTTTTAAAAGAAATTTTAGACCAAACAATTCTAATGAATTATGGGAAGTTATTCACGAGTGCTGGGAAGAGCTTAATCTAAATGTTATAGTGAATTTAATTAACTTAAATAGTGGAAATAGTGGAAAAAAATGATCATATGACCAAATATTAAATTTTTAAATCATATATTACGCAAATATGCCAAAACCTAGTCATAAGACTTGTACCCATTTTCAGTTAATACAACTGTACTTTTCAATAAAAATTATTCATCACTCATATCTTCGTCCAGTAATAAGGCGAGGAGTGAAGCTGTTTCTGATTTAACTTCCCGATGAACCGGACGAAGCTATATAGAAACGGGTCTAATAATATCTTCTATTATTTACCACAATGTTAATCCCATTTAATTTTAATTCGGGTTCTATACTTTATGCACAGTCCCCATAGCGGACGTGCGCCCACACAAATACAGTTGAATAAATTGACCTTTACCCTGACGTCACTAACAATGGTAAACACAAACTTTATATACCTCATCCTTTTCTACTGACAGTAGAAACACATCATACAATATGTACACTTGTCTCTCAAGCAATGACATACGTTCTTTTGTATCTCTAATTATGACCTCTAAATGTTGAAAAGACATAGCGCCAATAACGATTAATCGGTTGTATTCATAAGAATTTATTTTGACCTCTTATGAAAACTGTCATTATTTTGAAACATCGAGTTTTGTTCAAAGCGCTTTATCTATTACATTCAGATAAATTCTATAAAATCGGTATTTTTTAAAACCTCTAATTTGTTATTTTGATTTTACTACTAAAATACTTAATCTATATTGTATTGTAAATTTCTGAATGATAATAAATGTATCAATAGTGTGTAGTGTACCTTCATTACCAATGGTTTGATATTTTTTATTATGCTAGCCAATTGTTTTTGTAGCCCTAAATTATGAGCTGTTTTAAATTTAAATAAATTTATTCAAATGAAAGATTCATAGAAATTTCTACTTTCGTTAATGGTTACAGGATAAAGGTCAATTTTTTCTACTGTGAAATCATCTCAAACTAAAAGTATGCCTCTAAATTATAAATTTTTTGATAAATCTTATTATTAACCATAAAAATACTACATCAAGAAATAACTTACAAATATATACAAATTTGTTTGTGCAATATAACTATTTTTAACTGCTGGAATCTGTTTCTTTTTTGACATTATGTACTTCCTTAAGATGGTTATTTAAATATTCGGATCCAGCAAAAGTTTCCGAACAAACCTCGCATTTTTCCGTTTCGTGAAGTCTCTCGTGTATACTTAATGCATAATTGGTAGCAAATCCCTTATCGCACACCTTACAGAACCATTCTTTGGCTTCTTCGATGCCATGTTTCGATTTTAAATGCGATCTTAGAGAAACTCTTTGTCTAAAACCTTCAAAACAAAATTCACAAACGAATGGTTTTTCATTAGTGTGTTGTCGTTTGTGAGTTTTTAAAGCATACGTTGAAGAAAATCCGGTCCCGCAATACTCGCAAACATGAGGCCTTAACTTTTCATGAGTCATCCTAACGTGAGTTAATAAATTACCATTTGTAAAAAATGCCTTTCCGCAAGTCGTACATTTAAAATTTCTTAAACCCATGTGAGCTTTCTTCTTATGCAGCAAAAACTTATATTTTATTCGAAACGCTTTACCACATTCTTCACAAACATATTGTTCAGCTGCACTCTTATGCTGATAAAATATGTGGCCCCGTAGACTCTCGATATTTTTACAAGTGGCCCCGCATAGGGAACACACCGATGGACCTGCAGTATGTAGCATTATGTGCTTCTTTATATTATCAGTTCTAATCAGACGACCACATATGTGACACTTCGACTTCTTGTGCTTTAAATTGTGTAAATTAAACGTTTGTTTATCTACAAGTAAAAAAATAAATTAGTCAACTTCAATTTAAAATCTTCACTTTGGATGTGAAACATATTATATGGTGCGTTTGGAGGGTAACAACGACTGTTGGTGCCGTAATGCGAAAGCTTCGGCTTTGGGCAGCCCCGTAACTACTCGGCTCGATTAAAACTTTTAGAAACGTCATTATAAATATATTTTTCAAAATTTAACATATGATTACATGACAAATAGATGTCATGAAATAAGATTGTGTTCATAATTCAGATTTGTTTGAAAAATAAAATTAACAAATGTTCAAGTGTGTTAAAATATAATTTAAATTGCAAATAAGAAAATGTATTTGAACTTAATAACTACAACAAAAATATGATTGACAGTAATGGTTTAGAATGAGAGTTGCCTTTTGCAAAGAACGTAAAATTATTAAGTGATTCAAATCAAGGGTAAGTTAATATTTTTATAATTACGGTGTGAATTTTTGTGTGTACATGAGTGCGTGTATATTTTTAATATCTCGATATTTTGTTTTTGATTATGTCATATTGATTTCCCTTAATAAACCATCCTTTTAAGCAAATTTTTTATATCAAATTCGATGTTTCGATGTTTCACATCTGCCAGGCGTCCCGCGACTGCTCATTTTGAATCAATGTTTTCAGTTTTCACTTAAATTATTTTGTTAGAAGTGACGCGTACATATTTTCAAGGTCATAAACGGTAAGAAAAACAAATACCTGTAATAGATAAGTAGATTTATTGGTGCTAAGATACATTTAAGTACTTGCACAAGTCAGTAAAATTTCAGTACAGACTACAGTCTTTTGGTATACTTATACATATAACTGGACTAAATACTTTTTAAATCACATATAATTAAAGGTGTTAAAACAAATTTAACATCTTCCTTATCAGTATCTACAGTGCTATCTTAGACAATGTAAAAGCCCTTATGCGTATAGAGTTTAAGCCCTTTTAGAAAATAAAAAGAAACGTGAAAACATCAGTTCATATTTACTTTATTTAAGTGACTTTATTAGTTATTATACTTAGGTTTATACATACATATAGTCACGCCTTTTTCCCGCAGGGTTAGGCAGAGTCCACTTCCTTCCATTTGCTACGGTAATTACACATATCTTTCACTTCTTCTTTCATCAGTGCTCTCATACATGCTCGTCAGTTGTTGGTACTCTTGACCTGTCCTTTCTTCAAAAGGATGTCGATGTGATCGAGATATGTTCGCCGAGATCGACCTCTACCGACTTGCCCATCCAAATCGTAAAGTCATTACAGCGCTCGTATCAAGCTACTGCGCGGTAGACCTTTTAAATTTTAGCCAAGAATCTTTCAACTATGCTTCGTAAGAAAAATACCTAATCCATGCATTCTCTTCCTCTTCTAAGTTCCGCTTGCACATCCCATATCTTCACATCAGTTTCACTCGTCACTCTTTTAATCAATACCTTTGCGTATAATTTATCGACGATGCTGAATAAGCTAATGTCTCGGTAATTTTTGCAATCATGCTGCGAACCTTTTTCTTTGTAATGCGGTACGATAACGTCCTTGCACCAGCGTCCTGGTACGCGGCCGCTCCTCCAGCAAAGATTAAAAAGGCGGTACAGCAGACTAGCTACCATGCCCTGTCCAGTCTTCAACATTTCAACCGTAATCCTGTCATACCCTGCAGCCTTAACCAATTTCATACTGTTCAACGCTTCCATAATCTCTGTTGTACTAATTTCGCCTTCTTTGCAACTTTTACTCATGTCCCCCAATGGGGCCTGCACTTGTGTATCCTCTTTCTCAAATAAACTCTTGAAGTATTCCTTTCATCGATTTAGAACGCATTTCTCTCCTCTCACCATACTACCATTTTGGTTTCTGATCTTTCAACATTTTATACTCATTCCTTGCCTTGTTTACATTCTCAATCTTTGCCTGTAGCGTTGTTTGATTGGCTTTTCTAGCCAACCAATCCTATCAGGCTTTCGTCTTCTCTGACACTGTTTTTTTAAGACATAACTGTTATGTGTTACATATTGTTTGCCCAGCGCTTTTCTGCAAGAGGCTCAAGTTTCTGGAAGGGGCCTTCCTAAAGCCCTTCTATGTCAGAAACTTAGCCCCCAGGAAACTGATAAACTTTGCTCGAAGTCTCGGAATCCCGGGCCTCGAATAGATTAAGGGTTATGCACAAATGATAGGTCGAAGTGCTTGAGAGGCAGCATGGCCTTCACGACCCAATCTACAATCTACATATTGTTGCCAGTCGGCTAAGAGGACATTAAGTTGGTACTATTTGGACTGAAGTTATATTGGCTTAATTTTAGCAAAAGTAAAACAAACTGAACGCAATCAAACGCTTAAGTTACGTCATGAAAGTCAGGTGTATACCATGTTTAAAACCATTATTTATGATTTGTACAAGTTCATTCATAGAAAAAGTTAAGATTCTTACGAAAGCCAAATTAAAATTTATCGAATAGGTTATTTAATTCAAGTTTGACAAGTGCTGGTAATTTGATAGTTTATCTGCCGATCCTTTTTTATAAATAGGAATAACCTTGGTCGGTTTTAAAACGTTCGGAAATACGTCGTTTTCTATGCGAGAATTTATCAAGTTTGTCATGGAATATCTATATCTATCTATATTAGGTTGGCTATAATGATCAGTACAATTTCTGTGGAACAAATCACAGAAATATAATAAATACTAGAATGCCAATAGGTACATCCGAGATTCAGTTGAAATGACCCCACATAGCGAACCAATCACCTACCACTTTTTTTTTGCCACATCGTTGCCATGTTCTTTTTTTTCTTGGTATTTTTCAGATGAAATTAGGAATAGAATATGTGCAGGCAATTAAGCTCATGAAAAACGGAAAAGCAATGGGTCCAGATGAACTACCATCAGAAATGTTAAAGTTATGGAAAAAGATACCATTGAAACACTAACTGCACTTTTTAACAAAATTACTGGCATTATCCCAGAAAGATGGCTTGCATCCACCTTTATTACATTGCCCAAGAAACAATGGAGAAACACAATTCGGGTTCAGAAATGGACTGGGAACGAGGGAAACATTATTTGCAATCCAAGTCTTAATTCAACGGTGCAGAGACGTAAACTGCGACATATACATGTGTTTCTTAAACTACACCAATGCTTTTGACAGATGCCAACATGAAAAAATGATAGATCTATTAACAGACTGGATGGAAAAGACATCAGAATTATCCCTAACCACTACTGGGGCCAAAAAGCTATAATCAGAGTTGAAAATAGGCAGACAGAATACATTAACATCAAAAAAGGTGTATGACAGGGTTGCATACTGTTGCCGCTCCTGTTCAATCGTTATTCAGACAGTGTTTTCAAAGAGGCTCTAGAAAACACAAATCGAGGCATCAGAGTTAACGGCGAAATCATCAATAATATCCGCTATGCTGATGACACCGTCTTATTATCGGACAGTATAGAAGGGCTACAAGAGTTATTAAACAAAGTTAATCAAGCTAGTGAGGAGTATGGCCTAAGCTTAAATGCCAATAAGACCAAATTTATGGTGATTAGTAAAAATCCAATCCAACCATGTAACTTATATATAAACAATAAGCCAGTTGAAGTCAAAGATCACTTATCTCGGCTGCACGTTGAACGAAAACTGGGATCACTCACAGGAGATAAAACATAGAATTGAAATAGCGAGAAATACGTTTATACAAATGAAACCCCTTTTGTCAAGTAAAGATCTGAATCTGGCACTTAAAACAAGAATAGTCAGTCATGTGTTATATATACACCACTCTTCTATAAGGTGTAAAGGCTTGGATAATGTCAGACGCTATGGAAAGAAAGCTGCAAGCTTTTGAAATGTGGATTTTCAGAAGAATTCTTAGAATCTTTTGGACAGAAAAAATTACCAACGAAGAAGTACTCCGAAGAATGGGATGTGAGCCTGAAATCATGCTTACTGTGAAACATAGAAAATTAGAGTATATTGGCCATATCATGAGAAATAGCAAGTACAGAATTCTCCAAAACATAGTTCAAGGTAAAGTTGATGGCCAACGAGGGCCTGGGAGAAGAATTTCTTGAATGGCTAACTTGCCAAAATGGTTTGGAGCAACATCTACTGAACTGTTTCGATGCGCAGCCAATAAGATCCCCATAGCTATGATGATAGTCAACGTCTGTAATTGAATAGGGCAATAGAAGAAGAAGAAGATAAATATCAACCTTTACAAAATATTTAGGATATGCCACTGGTACCCAATTCGGTAAGAATCGGCACTTAATATCTGCTGACTTTGGGAATATGGTGGGAACCTTTGACAGGTCTTTTTTTTTTTAAACTCAAGTCTAGGTTATTAAAAAATTTATACTAAATGGGTTAAATTACAAAAAATATTTGCCTTAACTATTCACTTTACCTAGCAGTTTATTATAAAGTAATGCTATTTTTTATATACCTACTAAATGTGTTACTGAATAAATTATACCAAGATTAAATTTTGAAAAGTTATTGTGGTTATTTGAGGGAAGAATGATCTCTAAATGAATATAATTAGAAATATATCAAATTCTATAGTTTCAAGGTAAAAATTTAAAAATTATATTTTAATGGGTATACCTGAAAAACTTAAATTGCAGGTATCACAATTAAATCCATCAGTCCTAATTTGGTTTTGAACATCATCTATTATATTTTGTAATTCTTTATCATCCAAACTTTTCTTTGGTTTTTGCGCTAACGAATCATCATACTCATCATCTTTTTCAACCTTTATATTATTTTTTAAATATGCATCTGCATTTTTGGAGATATCTGGTTTACTGGTACTTGAATATTCACTAATTTCAATGAACTCGGGAACCACTTGAGGCTGAGTAATAGTTACTTTGGTTGATTTAATTGATGTTTCTTTTTTTTTAACTACTTTTGTTACAACTGTCCTTGATTCTTGAGATGTGGACACATTTGAAGTAGCCGATGTCATTGCTTTTTCAAAAATTAGTTTTTTCTTTTTGAAAGCTTCTGAAAGCATTTTATGTGCTTTAATTATTCGCTTTTTCACCATAAGTGCCATCTGAACTTCTTTTGCACATTTTGTACAACTGTACTTTGGAAGTCCATCATTTTCATGAACCTAAAATTATAAAATAGTACGTAATAAAATTAAGAAAATTAATTATTTACGTGTGTAACATTAAAAATAAATGATTAAATAAGTACCTATATTAAGTACCTATAGATACATTTTTATTTTGAAAAGAAACTTATTAAATAATCAAGTGTAAAATACGTTGCACTACCTACTTTTATAGAAGTTAATAAATCTAACATTTTAGGGAAATCTCCTCCGAAAATGCTAACTCTTGTTGGAGTTTTATTCAAACATAATCTGCATTGGTATAATTTCATTGATGCATTCATTTTTATGCTTAAAAAATTGATTTTGGCTTAACAATCCAAAAGTAATAAGCTAATTACTTAATATATACATGTATATTATTATTAACACCAGTTACCAAATGTTATAAAAAATTGTGGTAATAATGCAGAAAAATATGTAAACAAGAAAGTAAAAAATGACAGATGTACAAAATTTCGAAAATAGACACCTATAGAAGTTGTCGACAAATAAATAGCGAAATCAGATGGCATTAGATGGCGCTCAACTCATGTTCACAGGACTGGGCTTAGGAGGGCAAAATATAAGAAACTAAAATTTAAAAGGTATCTAAAATTATTACGGCACTAAAAATTCAATATAAGTTTTTTTGCATGAACCATGACAACGAATTTTATTTCTATCTCTCTTAAGATTACCCTTCTCAAAACAATTATTATTTAAAGAATAAGTATTTAATACCTGAAATTTAACATATTAACCAAAAGGTAAAAAAAACTATATTTAAGTCTTGATTATTACGAGGAATAACTGGTAATAAATATTCATAAGGGCATTTTTTTAAATACATTTTTTTACAGTACCAAAAAATATCATTGTTTTAAAATTACATTTGGACACCTTAAAATTTTGAGACAGTTTATTTAATTCAAAGCTTCGATTCTTTCGGATTTTCGAAGTCGTAAAAATTAACAACCATAAAAAAAGTGAGCCGTCACGGGATGCCTGGCAGATGTGAAACATGAAAATTAAATGTTATTGAAAAATGATTAATTGAGTTTTATAAGAAAAGGATGCAATAAATGGGGAATACATAAATATTGATCAAAGTTAAAATTATAGAAAAAAACTTTTTAGTTTTACGTTATCAAAATATACATAAAAAAGCAATAATAATCCAAATAAAGTTTACAATTCAGTATCAGCAGTTATTTCTGTAATATTAACTCTCGATGTTGTTTCTGATCGTATCAAAGTTACAATTGGCCGATGATAACTAAAATAAGCAATGAAAGTGTTACTTGTAAGGTAAGGGGAGCCGAGTTGTTACCCCCCAACTCAGTAGTATAAAATATAAGATGTTTTTTTCCTTTAAGTTGGCGTTGATAAAAATTTTATTTACATTGTTGTTAATAATTTTTTTATTGTTGAGATAATTTCTATTCCTAACAAAGTAATCTTATAAAAAGAATAAAGAGCGAATTAAAACTTTGTTAAAAAATATGTATGGATAATGGATAATGCATATAAAATGTGGATAAATGTTCATTTTCATAACAGGAATATATTTTTGTCAGCATTGCAAAAATTATCAACCAATTGTTATATACAACTTTATGTCTACATTTATAATCAGTAAACGTTTCTGTCTCCCAACACTGAGCCTAGTGCACTCTACTGGTAGACTTAAAAACTAATGGATGTTCCAATTAAACATATTTTATAACCGGAAAAGTAATTATCATATTTTGGAAAGCGGTAGGTAAAAAGTTACCGATGGATTATTTCGTTTATTATTTGTACATTCTTTATAGGCACACATTATTGCTTTCAAAAAGTGGATAGATGCAAATAAAAAATACGATTATACTAAGAAATCAAACTTGTATAACAGAATATAAAATTCGCCGTACAATCGTCTGCTAAGTTCTGAAGTCTATACATCCATGTCTTTGAAGCTACGCTTCTTATGTTGGGCTTCGCAAACGGGACTCGCTGTAGAAAATCTAAGAAGTAAACAGACGTAAACGTTAAATTCCATGCGGCCCGCGGCTGGTTTTTATTGGTTAATTTATACTTGACATCTATTGTTCTTGGTTGTTTTATATTTGACATTTGTATTCCTATTGGTTATATTATGTTTAATATATGTCATGTTAAATAAATCGTGTTATTATGTAGAATAAAGCCATAATTCAGGTTTTTTATTTAGTTACACCATTGCTTAAAAAATAGATAGTTGGTCAATGGCAATGTAATCGGTATTGGGGCCTTACGTGACTGCCATCTAGCGTTATAACTTGTCAAACATGGAAAATTTGATACCGTACTGATGCGCCCTCGTTGAAGAATGTGGAAATTGAGAGGAACTACATGAAACTGCAACAGGTTTCTTTTTTACACAAAACACGTCATAAAGTTTTCTTTTCTGCTATTTTAACTCCATTCCCAGATAACAACGCAAACGATGATTCAATGTAAGAGCAGGGTTGGAGTTGCCCAATATATTTGTTGTCAACTTTTTATTGTGAATTTTCAATCGAACAAAATTTGTCACTGTCAATTATTACCTGGGTCTGAATGCGGAATAGTTCACTGCATATGAATTTTCACTCTACACGGAACCTAAGAGAACTTACTGGTAAAATATTTTAAAAATGATATAATTTCTCATCCCCTTCTAAGGTGGACAAAAATGGTAACCCTTTTTATTTCTTTTTCTTGAGTATAATTCCTACAGACCCTGCTTTTCGAAATCAGTTTGCCAAAATTTTAATAATTTCACATATATACGGAGAGATTCAAAAATATACATTGAAATATGTGTGAAGGCTATACAACTTTTACAACTCTATATAACTATTTACATTTATTAATTCATAAACATATAAGCCGATACTGTCCTTTTCCGCTCGCTGTCCCCCTTTTTTATACCTGAACGAATAACCACGAGAAGGGTCCAGTAATTTCTCGAATTATCTATTGTCTTCTATGCTCGACTTTGCTAGACCGTTCGGCGGCCAAAATCCTCGGTTGTCGACAGGACCGGATTTGTAACACAAGGAATACAAATAAACGTTTATTGGGATTTAATAAAAGATTTGTTCACAGTAGGGGTACTCAAATATTTTAAAATAAATTAATATAAAAAAATGAATTAGTTTACTTGGTACCTGATAACATTTTTTCAAAATTGAAATTTGTATGCAGAAGGAAGAAAATAATAAACAAAATATTAAAAATATTTAAGAGTTAATAAAACAAAAGAATTTAAAAAAACTTGATTATATCAAAAGTATGTAATTTAAAATTGCACTTTTGAGATCATTAAGGGTTGCTCTTTTTGCCAGTGACAAAATAAAAAAAAATTAATGTTACCAAATATATTGTGTGAGTTGAGTAAACATATATTTATTATGTAAAATAATAATTACTTATTGTTAGTTAAGAATTGGTATGAAACAATTTCAGAGTAGAAACATTTATTGTCTCTCAACCCTTACTTTCTTGATTATTAATATTTTATATTGTCACTGCCCAGCGAAGACCACGAGGAGGTAAGAGCTTATCCTTCGCCAAGGAATTGGGATAAGGAATGTTAAAATCAGAAATGTTAGTTAGGAATGTTGATAAGAAATGTTAGTTAAAAACGTTGTAGCTAAGTAAATAATTCTAAACCTAAAAAAAAAGATTTATTAAAATATCTGCAAGAAAGAGAGAGAGGGAGAGAAAAAAATAAGAACCAAAAAATGTTTTTTTTTGTAAACAAACCTGTTTACCTGTTTACATGTATTGGTGTCATTTTTATTTTTATGTTTCCTTACCATATCCTTAAATTCTTTAAAGAATTTATCTTCCAAGTTAGTGAGATAAGTATCAATTTCGTTAATTTAAACCTATAAATTAACAGTCTAGTACCTAAATAATTGGATAAAAATATATAAAATTTGAATAACATACCTCAAGGTTTCTTTTTAAATTAATATAATTTATTTTACTTGGATGGGTTTCTTCTAAAAACAGTTTTAAATTCTGCTGGTACTTATTCTGGCTGTTGGAAGTTTCATCAGCTAATAAAACATCTTCTTCATCCTCTTCAGAACTTGTTGGAGTTCCATTTAAAAGAACTAAAACAGATTCGCTTCTCTGCTCAAATAAGGCATCAGCGTGTATGTGTTTGCACATAAACATTTTCAATTTAAATTCTGCACACTCGCATATAAAGGGAGACACTCTTCAGATTTCAAAGTATACTCTCATACACTAAATAATTAACATACACACTTTAAATACAGAGAGTCCTAGATGGCTTTCTATAACAGAAACTTACAGTGATCTTTATTAGTTTTTCGCCCCCAGTGTCGATAAAGCGTCGAATGTCACTATGTACCGATCGCAAACAGCCGTTAACTAGACGTGCCAGTTTTAACAATCTGTTTCAACACATCTGGGGTGATTACTGTAAGAGATACTCTTCGGATTTTAAAGTATACTACGTTAAAATTATACTCTTACCCGTTTCTCAGGTACTTAATCCAATTAAAAAAATTACCATACATACTTTGAATACAAAGAGTGAAAAGAGCTGAAAAAAAAATCATCCACATTAGTATCTACATAATCGATTAACAAAAAAACAGGTTTACAATTTATAGGAAAAAAAAAGGAAATTGTTACATGAGGTCTTTAGTTTCAATTCGCTCATCAGTTTTGTTTAATTTTAAATAAAAAAATTTAAACCATATTTTAAAACTTTATTCAGCGCCTTGCTTACTTAAATAATTTGACAAATATTGCCAAACATAGTAGAAATAGTGATTCAAATTTTTCTTCTTCGGCTGGCACTACAACCCGGGGTGGGTTTTGGTCTGCTCTGCTTTCGTAACAATTTTTGTTTTATGGGGTGGGGTTGTTAACCCCACGCCCAACCCCCTATTCGGAGGGCCATTTCTCCCGCTCTCGTCAGCCCTGACTCACTTTCCACCTGGGTTGATTACCAGATCTCCGGTGAGGTTGCTCAGGTTCCCGGGGCTCACCACATTTATATTCATATAAAGGCTACTAGGAGGTGAGAGTCGGAATTGGGTAGGAGAGGCTAAGCGACGCTAACAGAAAGCAGCATCGTACGGTGCGCATGCACTACCCCATTTGAACCCCAGTGATTCAGCACGGTTTTAAGTAAAGCATGAGAAAAAATAGTTCAAGATAAAATTTATTCAGCCAGCAACTGGACAGAGGATTCGGTTTTGGAAAATATCCAAAACATAACTATATCTATTACTTGCTAACTTTAATAAAAAAAGAAATATGAGAAAAAAAAGTAACAGAAAATAGTTATTTAGAATTTAACTGATTAAAGTTTAACATGATTTTGGGTAAAGCATAGGAAAAAAATAGTTCAACAAAAAATTTATTCAGTCAGCAACTGGACAGGAGATTCGGTTTTGGAGACTATCCAAAATACGATATCGTACAATATTGGATCTTTTTGTTGGTTGGGCGGTTCCGCAACTATAACACTATTAATTTCGTCTGGCTGGATTTTTCTTTTCAGTTAAAACAGCAAATGACAGTGTGATAAAACCTTGCTTCTGCCACTTCACACTTGGCATATAACATTTCATTTTGCTAAATATTTCGCCTTTGGTGAATAATTTTATGAATTTTTTTATCTTTAAATGAAATACCTTAAAATTATCTCATGCCGATCGAAAGACCTTTGACCAGATAATAGTTCCGCACCCGGGGATAGTTTAGCTTCCTAACGGTAAAAGAATTTTTAAATCGATCTAGTAGTTTATTATTATTATTTTTTTTTAATTTAAAGGGCGTCGACTGCTATGGTCATTAGCCTATTAATATTTTTGTTCTGTTATATTTATATATTTTATTAGGTAGTAATTGCTGAAAAATATTACCAACTAAACGAATTCAAAATATTTTCAAGCGAAAATTCCACACTCGACCGCTACGTAGGAAGCCAACCGCACGAATGAACCGCGTGGCACTTTATTTCTTGATATAGACTCCCCTCCCTTACCAAATACAACTGACACATGCTGACGCGACAGTTTTTTTGAGTAATGTCTGCGAAGTTGTAAAATATTATTTTTTTTTTATTTTAAAGGGCGTCGACTGCTATGGTCATTAGCCTATTAATATTTTTGTTCTGTTTTATTTTTATATATATTTATATATATATATATATATACATATATATATATATATAAATATATATATATATATATATATATATATATATATATATATATATATTATATTAGGTATTAATTGCTGAAAAAATATTACCTACTAAACGAATTCAAAATATTTTCAAGCGAAAATTCCACACTCGACCGCTACGTAGGAAGTCAACCGCACGAATGAACCGCGTGGCACTTTATTTCTTGATATAGACTCCCCTCCCTTACCAAATACAACTGACACATGCTGACGCGACAGTTTTTGTGGGTTATTATTATTATTATTATTATTATTATTATTATTATTATTATTATTATTATTATTATTATTATTATTATTATTATTATTATTATTATTATTATTATTATTATTATTATTATTATTATTATTATTATTATTATTATTATTATTATTATTATTATTATTATTATTATTATTATTATTATTTTGTTTGAGTGTGGGCATTAACTACTTATTTGGGACAATCTTTTAGAACATGCTACACTGAAAATGGGGTTTGACAGGTGTTGCATAATGGTTTCTTTTGTCTTCTCAGCATATAGCACGAGGTAAGTCTTGTATGACCTATTTTCAGTCTTGTAATTATGGTTTGTTCCTTTCTGCTAAATTTGTAAATTTGTTTTCTCGTTCAATAGTTGGCTTTATTTCTTTGAGTTGTGTTTGTTGACTTATCCATTCCCTTCTCCATTCTTGTAATATGTTTTCTTTTAAGTGATTTTGTTGATCTTGGAATCTAACCGGAATGTCTTCAACATGTTTACTATTTGCTGCATGCTTGGCAGCTTTATCTACAATTTCGTTGCCTTTAATCCCCACGTGACTGGGTATCCACATAAACTTTACTGTCTTACCTTGTTCTTGAAGCCAACTTAATGAAGTCTGAATTCTTGTTACTAAAGAATCTTTGCTGAAAGTGTTTTCAATAGCCTAAAGTGAACTAAGATAGTCACAAAATATAAGTGTTGTTTGGATACCCAGGTGGTCAATATATTTTAAGGATTGCCAAATTGCATATAATTCGCAGGTATATACACTCGCATTCTGGGGAAGAGTCCAGGAGAATTTTTGATTATTACATATAAAGGCGCTTCCACAACCTTTATCTGTTTTTGAACCATCCGTATATATAATATGACATCATCCCAGCTGTTGCAGAATGAGGTTCATTTCTGTCAGATAAATATTTTTTGTATTATCCTGTTTTTTATAAATAGTACTTTTCTTGTAGACATGTGGCTTATTATTTGTCCATGGCGCAGTCTCATATTCATCAATAAGGTATGTGCTGGTCAATTAATTCATAAATTCTTCGAGTTGCTGGTCTGGTAATAGTGCTTTGACCGTCAAACACTTCCAATTGTTTCTTTAAAAACATCTTAGTATATACTGTTGAGACCACATCTTAATTGAGTAGTTGCCTAACAGGGTTTGTCTCCGATATTTTAAAGGAGGTATACCCGCCTCACTACATAAGGAAAAATATGGGCTTGTTCGGAATGCTCCCAATGCATGTCGTAAAGCTTTTCCTTGTATGGATTTCAAAATTTGTAATTTTGATTTTCGTGCGGATGAATATATGATCGATCCGTAATTAATTTTTGAGAGAATTATAGATTTGTACAATGTTATTAGCATTTTACTGTCGCAGCCCCAAGTTAAATGTGCCATCACTTTAATGAAATTTAATCTTCTGTTACATTTATCTGCAACACATTGAATATGTTCCTTCCAGATAGCTTTTTATCTAATATTAGACCCAAAAATTTTGTTGAATTGAATATAAATTTTGATGTTAGTTTCCGGTTGTTGTTTTTCTGCAAAAATGAACGGAGTGGGTTTTATCTGTTGAAAATTTAAAACCACTTCTCTCTGCATTTTGCGCGATTTGGTCAACTGCGTGCTGAATTTTGTTATCTAAATTTTCCGTTGGATACCCTGTAACAAATATGGCTATGTCATCCACAAACAAACTTCGTCCAACTTCTTCGGATACATTTTCGAAGATCCCATTTATAGCTATCGCAAATAGAATAACGCTCAAAGGCACAACATTTTGCAATAATCTTGTCTGTGAAAACATTTGTTTAAATTGATTTTTAAATAATCTATCAGATAGAAAACTGTCAATAAATTTTGGTAACTCCCCTCTAAAGCCCCAGCCATACATTTTTTTTAATATTCCGTACTTCCATGTTGTGTCATATGCTTTCTCTAAATCAAAAAATATTGCCAGAATATGTTTCCTTTCAGCAAAGGCAGTTTGGATTTCGTGTTCTATGTAGACCAATTGGTTCGTTGCTATACGGTTTTTTCTAAAGCCCATTTAAAATTCTGATAATAATTTCTTTGTTTTCCAAAGTCCACATTAGCCTAGTGGCGACCATTTTTTCCGGAACTTTTCCTAAACAACAAGTTAGTGATATAGGTCGATAGCTTGAGGGGTTTTGAAGATCTTTGCCAAATTTGGGAATAGGTTTCACTATGGCTGTTTACCATTTGCTTGGGTAAGTATGTGTTTTCCATATTTGATTATAGATATAAACTAACTGGTTTTTTATGTTTTCAGAACGGTGTTCAATTAATTCGTATGTGATTTCATCACAACCCGGAGCACTGTTTTTTGATGAATGAAGTGCTTCTTCCACTTTCAGTAATGTCAAAGGGGCATTATACGAGTAATTCTGGCCGCCAGAGAAGTCTAAATATGTCTTTTCTTGTTGAAATTTAATATCTTTAAATATTTGACTGTAGTTATCTGACGCACTTACTTCTTCGAACTGTTTGCTAAAACATTCAGCTATTTGTTGAGGGTCACATATGGAAGTATTATTTACAGTTAGAGAAGGGCTCAGTGATTGAAAGTTTTTTCCAATTATCCTCCTAGTTTTCTGCCAAACCTCTGTCATTGGAGTATCATGTCTAACGGTAACTAAAAATCGTTCCAGCTATTTCTTTTGCTTTTTATAACAATATATCCTGTTTTCGCTTTTAATCTTTTGAATTCTAGCATATTGTCTATTGTTGGACGCTTCTTAAAGACTACTCATCTCCGCAGCATTAATCCTATTTTCATGCTTCTTCTGCCAAACCCAACATTCACTACCATACATAAGTGTAGGAACCAACACACCTCTATGCACCGCCAGACGTGCCTTTTTTGACACTTTATGGCTATTCATAAAGCTATGCAGTGCCCCATTCATTTGTTTTCCTGCCAACACCCTTCGCTCAATGTCACTGTCATACTTTCCATCTCTAGTAAATTTTGAACCCAAGTACACAAATTCATTTACTTGTTCCACTCTTTCTCCCTCAATCGAAACCCCACAGTTTGTCATGCTTTCTTCTCTTTCAAAAACCATTACTTTCGTTTTGCTCACATAAAATAAATATATGTATAAATAAAAAATAGTTAATAAAATGGTGTATAATATAATTTAAAATATAATTAATAAATATATCTTTGTATAAATAAATGAGTAAAATATTAATCAGTATTTTAACTAAATAATTCAAAAGGACATATCTGATCTTTAACTGGCTGCGGGTTTATTTTCATTACCACGGTTTTTTCGCCGAGGCTTGCCTTTGGGCCAACCCGGTTTATTTTTTTTCTTGCTGCTATTGCTTTGTGTTCCACTTGTTACTGAATCAGCAACGGAGCTGTCTGTTCTATTTCGTTTTAATAATTGTGACTGGGATAATTCGTGTTGTGAAAGATTAGAGACGGGTTTGGGATACTTGGAAGGGATTAAGGGGTTGATTTGTAGTTGTTTCTTTATTTCGTTTATTATAATAGGGATCATGTCGTTTACTAAGTCTTTGATATCAGTACTCGCAGTGTTTGTCGAGGAGCGATTCAGGCTGGCCTGAGCACATGAAATATTTGGTTTAGGAGTATCAATTACCACCTTTCTTCGTGCTTTAATATATGACAGGTTTTCTTTAACCTTGAGTTCCTGAATTGCAACTTCTCGTTTATGTATTGGACATTCCTTGGATCTAGCCGAGTGAGGTCCATTACAGTTTGCGCACTTTATCGGAGGTTGACATGAATTACCGGTATGTAAAGGCTAGCCACATATACAAATATGTTCCTTTGTACAGGATAAAGACGTATGTCCGAAAAGTTGACGGCAAAAACATCTCAGTGAAGAGGGAATGAATGGACGGACAGATAGTTTGTAAAAAGCAACTTTAACTTCTTTTGGCAGTTTTGGTATTTCTGTGGGCGGAAGAACAATCAATAATCTTAGGTATGCTGACGATACTACTTTATTTGCCAGCAACGAGCAAGAGCTAACAGAACTGTTACAGCGGGTCGAGATGGCTGGTCAGAAGGCTGTTAACTGTAACTATTAACAGATTAAAGACAAAAATAATGATTATCGACCGGCCAAGAAGCAACAGGCCAGAAACCAAGGAAATAAATGGTATAGCTGTGGTTAATCAATTCGTGTATCTGGGATCGCTTATAACGAATTCAGGGGGATGCACATCGGAAATCAAAAGGCGGTCAGCAGTTGCAAAAGAAGCCATGGCAAGGCTTACTAAGATCTGGAAGAGTCATGACATAACCCTATCCACCAAGACCAGACTCGTTAAAACTCTAGTATTCTCAGTCTTCTCATATGCATCAGAGTGCTGGGCACTCAAGAAACCGGATGAACGCGCTATCGATGCTTTTGAAATGTGCTGTTGGCGAAAGATGCTACGCATATCATGGACACAAAGAATAACAAACGAATCGATTCTAAACCAATTGAAGATCAAAAAAAGACTGCGCACTATCGTCTCTGGGCGAATAACATCCTTTTTCGGACATATCGTCCGAAGAAACGGACTGGAAAAACTCACCGTCCTGGGGAAGGTACAAGGAACGAGAAGCCGAGGTAGATCACCAATCAGATATGTGGACCAAATTGTCAGGGAAACCGGAGTACCACTCAACTAATGTTTCAAAGCCGCGGAAGACAGGCGGATATGGAAAGATCTCACAGATCACAGATCATGATGGCACGATACCCGAAACGGGTGACCGAATAGAAAGAAGGTGTATTAAAGGTCAGAATATGATTTGGGGTGTCTTTAAGTTCTCCATTTTGTTTCGATTTAATTCTTTTTACTGCAATTATACCTTGTTCTTTAGTTTCATTTAAGATTTCGGCTTCATTGCAATTTAACAAATCTCTACAATATACAATACCTTTAGAGTAGTTTAGTCTAGAGTGCGAAATCACTTCAACATCAAAGTCTAGAAATTTTGTTATCTGGCATATTCGTCTTGATTGGGCTGCAGAAACGGTTTCAATAAGTAGGCCTTCTTTAACTTTTTGCACTTTTTTAATTTCTCCTGCAATTCCATATAAAAACTTACTAATCTGGAAAGGGCTTGTGTTAGCAAAATCCCCTTCTTTTTTTTAACGATCAGGGACCGAGGTGGTACCGTCGTTACAGATCCAACTCCACTATCTGCAACCGGGGTTGGGTTTTGTTTAATAATTTGATTCATGACTTATCCCACGAGTCTGGAAGTAATAAACGTCGACTACAACAGTGCTCCATATCGTAACAAGGCTATTTTTAAGTGGGGATCGCCAGGTACTCACAGGGAATCGTTTGCGACCAACTCCAGGTGGCCATTCATCTATCAGCACGATATCTTACACCTTGAGATTCCGGATTTTTTCTGAGGTTTACTCCTCTATGGGTGGGAAGGGAGGAGGTATTGTTAGTGTTGGAGTGGGCATTATAGGATTGGAGATGGAGAAAGGAAGGACAGGTGCTCCAGATAGTCGCCTTTTACGACAGGCAGACGATTCCGTGGGCATATTCTGCAACCTGTTACCCACACGGGGATATTATTATTATTATTATTTTTTATGTAGCTTGATAAGGCAGCATCAACTGCTGAGGTTATTAGCTGCCCCCATGTCTTACAAATCAAGACACTGAGTTTCTTTTCTTTGCTATAATTATATTTTTTTCGTTAAACCAGCTATATTAAGGAAGGTAAGCAGATTATCTACGTCCCTTTTGTTGTTGGATAATATTTTTGAGATGTCTCCTTGGATTCCACTTATGTGTCTGAGGTTTCTGTATTCCACGCAGTCTTTCAAGAGGTGTTTAACCGTAAGTCTAACCTGGCAAGTATGGCATTGTGGGGGTCGTTCTCCTTTCAGCATATATGAAGATCTAAGCTTAGTGTGCCCTATTCTTAGTCTAGTAAGCGCTACTTGATCTTTTCTTTTCATAGGAACTGGGTTTTTCCATTTTCTTGTAAATGATTTTATTTGCCTTAGTTTTTCGTGTGAGATGTTCCATTCCGCTTCCCACCTATTGGGACATTTTCAGTACTAGCATCTTTAGTGGCATGACGTGCTGCGATATCTGCTGAGATTACCTTGGATATGTACGTGCCCTGGAGTCCAGATTAGGATTGTTTTTTTTTCCCATTTCATGTTGAATTAATGCAAGAATGGAGTATTGGTCTGGAGTATTGCTCGCACATTTGGGGTTCAGCACCAAGGCATTCTTTTCGTCTTCTAGATTCCATTCAGAAAAGAGCCATTCGCTTGATAAACAGCTCAACTCTCACAGATACCCTTCACCCTCTAGAACATAGAAGAAGAGTTGCAGACCAGTCATTGCTCTACAGATATTTCCATGGCAGATGCTCCAGAGAAATAAAAACTCTTGTGCCACCATTGGCCACATTCGGCCGAAGAACTCGGCACGCTGATCAGTCTCACCCATTTACTCTCAAGATTGACACTACTAGGACCAATCTTCATCAAGAATCCTTCTTTTATAGGGCTGCTACGGAATGGAATAAGCTTCCAAAATCAGTTTCTCCAGAGAACTATGACCTACAACTTTTTAAAAAGCGTGTCCAAAATCATTTCCTTTCTATGATCCCTTCCCCTTCTAATAGTCGCAGTGCGGGCCGTTCGCGGCCCACACGATAGGTCTGCCCTTTTTGCGACTATTTTTATACAAAAAAAAAAAATTCTGAACTAGCGAATTATCATTATAAGCATCACTTATTGCTTCGATAGTTCAGCTGTATATATACTGGCTGCAGAGCCCTTTTGGTAGAAAAAAATTTGTTATCTTAAAGTTTTTTACAATGTTACCATGCTAACAAACTACCAAGTGAATATTTTGACAGATAATAGAGTTTCTAAAAATGAGGTTATTTTAATTAAACTCATCTGATAAAAGAAAATGATTTAAGCTGAAATGATTGGAACGTATTATTTTGTTATAGTAGGTCATAATGATAAACCCTTATTTGAAATGGAATTTACCAACAGTAAAGATCCTAAGGTATGTGGTCGACTTTTGCTAATTATATAAAATCAGTTTTATTTTTACTAACAAATTAATCATTAAACATTTTTTAGAAGGAAGACCACAGACATTTAAATCAGTTTATTGCCCATTCAGCATTGGATTTAATAGATGAACATAAATGGAAAACACATGCTATGAATCTTAAATCAGTTGACAAATTTAATCAGTGGTTTGTCTCAGCTTTTGTAACAGCAAGTTTAATACGATTTGTTATTGTTCATGACAATCGTAATGATGATGGTATCAAAAATTTCTTTTCTGAAATATATGAAGTTTACATTAAACATTCCATGAATCCATTTTATGAAGAAGACACTCCAATTAAATCTCCAGCATTTGAGAAAAAAGTGCAAATTTATGGAAAAAAGTTTCTCTCAAGTTAATTTAATAAATAAATGTATATGTGTAATAATTGTACAGATAAAATAAATTAGTTTAGTAGAGATAATTTACTAATGAATGGCACCCTTGCAGCATCTTTACTCCACCTCCAACAGTATTGCACTTCGAGTGTTAATTTAAACTGAATTAGTTACCAATGGGGTATCCTAAATATTTTGTAATGGTTATCGGAAAATGTGTTGGGATCGAAAGTAAATAAAGAAAAATTGTGAAAGGCTTTTGCGGCCATCGTTTGTTGATGAATGGTTTTTCGGATAATTTGGCTGTTGTAGGTCTGAGTTTATACTCGACGTTTCGCCATTTTTAGTAGATGGCATCTTCTGGAGATATAATTGTCTGCTTTTTAAAGCTGACAGTCTATGACATTTGTATGTCGTGATCGCAGGTTGTATACATTTTGGTGGGAGGGGCATATTTGATGGCTGTTCAGAAATTGGTCACGTTCCGGAGATTCATTCTTCTTATTTTTGTAAGGAAGCAGCCTTGTATTTTTAAGTACAGGTACCCATGTTCTATTTATTTTAAGTGTTTCTTCAGATTTATTAAAGTTCTGCTGGTGTTTATGTATTTCAATTGTTTCTCTATAAAGCCTCGGGTAATATGCAGATGTGGTGCATAAGACTTGGGTGTCCTCAAATTTAATTCTGTGATCATTATTATTAGATAAGAGAGCCCCACTAAATTCTGCAGGTGTCTATCATATTCCATGCACTTGTGGAAGTGTCTACATTGGAACAACCAAACGGTCCATTAACACCAGGGTCAATCTGCTGTCGCGAAGCACACAAGTAATAACAATGATCACAGAATTAAATTTGAGGACACCCAAGTCTTATGCACCACATCTACATATTACCCGGTCCGGAACGTGACCAATTTCTGAACAGCCATCAAATATGCCCCGCCCACCAAAACGTATACAACCTGCGATCGCGACATACAAATGTCAGCATTAAAAAGCAGACAATTATATCTCTAGAAGATGCCATCCTCTAAAGATGGCGAAACGTTGAGTATAAACTCAGACGTACGACGGCCAAAATACCATTCACCAAAAAAAAAAATTGTAAATAGAGACTTCCAAGATCATTGAGATGCTCTTTTTACCAGTGACAAACTAAACAAAAATTGTAAATTGGGTAAACTGCTTTTGAAATCGGCCGTTCTATTCCTTAAGCCTCATCGCGAACACTGTTAAAACACCTTTTTCAATATCAAAATCGTCCTGTTTCTGCATAATAGTTCAGTCTGCAGAAAGTGCAGCAGCTAGCTTGTCTGGAAATCACAGTGGCAACATTCACATGCCTTACTGCAGCCGTAGAGGTAATGCTGTACCTTCCCCCATTGCACTGCATTGAAAGAAGCAGCAAAAAGTGCGTTCAGACTGAGCCAGACAATAAATCTTAAGAGTAAGAAATCGGAATGGACATTTGAAGATTTTGGAAAATATTTCCCTAGAATCCATGTGTAAGCCGACAGATATTATGCCAGTTAGGTACGACTTCGAAATGCAGCTTGCGTGGTTATAAACAACCACCAAGTTTGCACAGAGAACGGACCTCAACTAGGAAGGGATGCTGTAGTATGGAACACTGATGGATCAAAGATAGATGAAAGGGTTGGAGTTGGCGATATAGGGCTGAATTTTAGGCTCTCAAAACCCCTTGGTAACACCCCAACCATTTTTCAAGCAGAATTACATGTCATAGAGATATGTGCCTAGGAGTGCATCAAAAGAAACACCCAAAGGGCAGAAATGTATATTTTATCAGATAGCCAAGCAGCACTGAAAGCTCTGAAGCCATACACTTGTAAGTCTAAGCTGACTTGGGACTATAAACAGTCCCTGAGACAACTGGCAGCGAACAATCAGGTTACTCTGATGTTGGTTCCAGATCACAAGGGAGTTAAAGGCAATGAAAAAGCAGATTGCTTTACCAAAGAAGGGGCAAATACACAATTTTCCGACCCAGAACCCTTCTGTGGACTTTCCAAAGCCCATATGAAGGAAGAGGTTCGTGCTAGGACAAAGACGAGTGAAAAGGCTAGTAAGCCTTTCGCCAAGAAAAGCTAAACAACTTCTCGAGTTGGACAAGAAAGACTTGAAACTGGTGACGGGACTCCTCACTGGACACTGCCCTCTGAGGTATCACCTGAAAAAGATGGGCAAAACAGAGAGTGATAGTTGCCGCTACTGCGACAACTTCGCTAAAACAGCAGAACATTTGCTTTGTGAATGCCCAGCGATTTTATGCAAGAGGCTCAAGTTTCTGAAAGGGGCCTTCCTAAATCCCTTCCTTGTCAGAAACTTAGCCCTCAGGAAAGTGATAAACTTTGCACGAAGTCTCGGAATCCCGGGCCTCGAATAGATTAAGGGTTATACACAAAAGATCTGATAGGTCGAGGTGCGTACTTCTTTGTATCCGTCAAGCGGTGTTATTTGGCAATTGAGTTTGAATGCTAAGAAATACGCTACCTGCGGAATACACTAGCATTAATATCACGTGACCAGCAAATGTGATTGCTTCGTGTTTATTTGCCTGGAAGCGTGCATTTGTGTAAATATTATAGTTGTTTAATAGTGACTAATAATTTGTTAAAAGTAAAAATGACCAGCAGATCAAATTGTTTTGTACCTGGATGTAACACTGTGTTTAAAAAAAACCCCAAGTTGTCTTTTTATCATTTTCCAAATGAGGGTCAGAGAGTTAAGCATATTGGAGAATCCGGAATGGCGACTATGGACAATGGTAGAAACATATCCGTTCAAATATCGAAGTTTTCACTAAATTGTACAATTCCCTTAGTAAACATCACACTTGGCTTCAAAAACAACAGCATGACAGCGCGGGAAAATAAAGGTTAAAATGTTAATCGCCGTGTTTTGTAGAAGTTCTAATCCAACTCTGTCAAATTTGGACACGTGATATGCTTTCAATAGTAATTCATTTCTGCCAAATGATTACTTAAAATTGAAATTAGCAAAGATTGCTTTTTTGTATTGTTATGTTTTTTTATTAAAATATAATCTATTGAAACTAGAATAATGAAGTGGTGATTCTAATTGATCTTACTTTGCGTAGATATATCATAAGTAAATACAGTTACGAAAATGAGAATGTATTTTACCATATTACTTTAAAATGTTAGGAAAAGTAAGTAAAAGCTAAAAAAAAATTCGTTTGCGCAGGCGCGGATTAGTTCAATACTTTTTGAATCACTTCAAAATGTAATGAAGGCAAAAATAAAAAACCTGATTAAAACCTTTGAAAAATCTTTCCGTTTCCTTTATTTCCGTTAACATTTATTTGTTACTAAATATAAACAATATAAGAAATAAAATAACAGTCGGCATAAAAATTGGGTTAAAAAAAATTGTAATTCTAGAATAATAAAATATTTGTAAACAGTAAATTTAAATAAAAAATATATACAAAGTAATAAGCATTATAACTCTTGTCCTAACAAGGAGAGTTGTTTTAAGAATTGTTTGGCATTATTAAATGTCGTTGATCCGTATGATATCCTTTTGGTATTTCCTGCTGTTGTTTTTGCCTAAAACAAACAATGCAAAGATAAGCTTTAAATAAAGATCCTTTTTGTTATGCCTCCTCCATGCGACCTTCTCTCTCATTCTGCCAGTAAATTGTATGCTTTTTTTTATTTTCAAAGCAAATGTGTGAGAGAGAGGCATAGAGAAAGTGGCATGGAGGGAGCATAAAGAAAGTTGTATGGAGGTAGCACAGAGAAAGTTGCATGGAGGGGGCACAGAGAAAGTTGTTTGAAGATGGCATAGATAAAGTTGCATGGAGGGGGCAGAGAGAATGTCGCAAGGAGGGGACATAGAGAAAGTTGCATGAAGATGTCATAGAGAAAGTTGTATGAAGGGGACCTATATAGTCGATTTCTATCAGTCAACTCCTACCGCAAGCCGAATTAAGGAACTTCGTTTCAATAATAGAAAAGTAAAGAGAACTAAAGATAAATGAGCAGTGGGATCACTCACAAGAAATTCGCTGCCGTATGGAGAAAGCGAGAACAATATTTCTATAAATGGCATCACTCTTCAAAAACAAAAATTTACAAATGAACACCAAAATAAGGCTTCTTCAATGCTACGTCTTCCCTGTGTGGTGATGGAGGCTACCACAAAAAAACTACAATCCTTTGAAACGTGGCTGAACCGCAGAATTCTGAAGATTCCATGGACAGACCATGTGACCAACCAATCAGTGCTAACAAAAATGAACAAGAAGTTAGAAGTCATGGATATTGTAAAGACCAGAAAACTAGAATATCTTGGTCACATTATGCGCAACGAAGTAACCAGTTAGAGATAAGTAACCCACTGATATGCACGTCAATACTATAATTTGGAAACAATCAGGGTTTTGGAATCAACCACCAGATGGAACTAGTGCCTTTGATTAAAAAGTAAGCTGTCCTGCTCCTGCTAGAAAAAAACAGAATGAAACTTAACCGTATTGGTCTCCATTAATATTATGCATTTTGCCCTATAAATCAGAGGGATGAATGTAAATGTAAGCAAAACGAAAAAAATGGCCGAAAAGTATAACTGTTACATTGAGCGAAAGGTGAATGGGCTACTGCATAACTTTATAAGCAGCTAGAACATGTCAAAAAGGCACGACTGGCTGTGCATAGAGAAATGCTGGTCCCTACACTTGTGTATGATAGTGAATGTTGGGTTTGGTAGGAAAGTAAGATCAATGCTGCAGAAAAGAGTAGTCTGAGAAGTATAGCTGAAGTGACTCTGGTGGATAAAGTGAGGAATAGTGTGATAAGGGAAAACTGTGGTGTGAAATAAGATGTGGTAACAAAGATAGATACAGGAATGCTTAGATGGTTCGGACACGTAGATAGGATGGTTGAAAGAAGATTGACGAAACATATTTATAAGGCTAGTGCGAATGGGCAAGTCGGTTTAGGTCGACCAAGGCGAACGTATCTCGATCAGATCGAAATTGTTTAGAAGAGAGGCCAGGTCAAGAGTACCAGCAAGCGACGAGGATGTATGAAAGCGCTAATAAAAGTAAAAGAAGCGAAAGACGAGTGTAAGAACTGTAGCAAGTGGAAAGAAGTGGTATCTGCCTACCCATAAGGGAAAAAGGTGTGGCTCTTTATTATGTATGTAATACTGGAATCATTAAATGGCCTGTTAACCGGATTTCACCACTAAGGATTCATTTTTGTGGTTTTCTTAAAGATATTGCCAATAATAATATATAAATATGAAAAGAATGCATAGAACATATCAAACATCTTGTATGAGTTCATTTATTTTTAAATTTTCCCAATAAATCTCATTTTATAACTTAAAAATAAAAAATTTTTACCTTGGCATAATCCACCAAATTTTGATATTCAATATAATTTCCGCCACCTATTACCACTACTATAGCTTCTTGAAATGCCGATCTATTCTTGGGAATATCCGTTAATTTTAGCTGTTTTGGATCGAGATAGTGATAGTCTTCCATTTCCGTACTACTTTTAAATTCCATGAGGTTGTCTACAATTTTAGTTACGGGAAGATTCTGTAAAATAACCAATTAAATTTATTAAAAATCAACCATAGCAAGTCAGTCAATTAAAACAGTTTAGAAATTCCCTTTTAAGATTCATATTGTGAAAATGGCTTTTAGCTCGTTGCTTTTCCACAATTTCCCTGGCACAATATGTTATATTACTACGCTGGATAGCTAACTCGTACAAAAGTGAGGCAGGTGTGACTTCACGGCGGCCATTTGGAGAACAGTCAAAACAAACCAAATTATTATTGTGTGATATCCCAGATATCACACTAGACTGGGATATCACACTAAACGAAATTAGCAACAGCTTGAAGGACATGAAGAAAAACAAATCACCAGGAGACGACGGAGTTAGCATTGAAAATATCAAAATGAGAGCAACAGCAATACTAAAAATTATATAATGCTTGCCTTAGAAATACTACAACGCCTGAACAATGGGATAAGGCCATCATAATATTGCTGCATAAGAAAGGTGATATAGCCCAAATACAAAACTATAGGCCAATCAGCTTACTTTCGCTAATTTATAAACTATTCATGAGAATCATTACTAAAAGGCTAACAACGAAATTTGATCTCTATCAATCAAACGAACAGGCAGAATTCCGTAAGAGCTTTGGCACCAATGATCACCTCCACACAGTGAAAATTCTTATTGAAAAATGCATAAAGTACAATAAGCCTTTGGTGCTCGTTTTCGTGGACTACGAAAAAGCTTTCGATACAGTGGACCATCGTAATATGCTCCAAGCACTCACGGATTGTAGAATAGACCAACCTTATCGAGCATATTTACAAGAAAGTGAATGCTGTCATTAGACTCCATGAAGATACTCTTGACTTTAAAATGGAGCGAGGTGTGCGTTAAGGTGATGTCATCTCTCCCAAATTATTCACTAACCTTTTGGAGTACATGTTTAAAGTGTACTAAGATCGAAAACTTTGGTATTAATATCAATGGCGAGAAGCTGAGCAATCTTCGCTTCGCCGATGACCTGGTATTAATTGCAGACAAATTCGATGAAGCAAAAGATATGCTAAAGGAACTAGCATCCAAAAAAGTTGGGCTGAATATCAATATCAGCAAGACCAAGTCCATGACAAATCCAGTCACCAGTGAAAATCTAAAAGTAAACAGCTTGAATATTGAGCAAGTATGGTCCTATAATTACCTGGGCCACGAAATTCGATTGAGGAGAGACAATCAAACTTGTGAAATCGGCAGAAGAATAGGTCTCACTGGGCAGCCTTTGGAAAACGTGGCTATATCTTAAGATCTAATATTCCCATATGTCAAAAGAGAAGGGTCTATAACCAGTGTGTTCTGCCTGTGTTAACATATGGAGCCGAAGCAGTGACTCTAACAAAGCAAACTGCAAACAAAATAAGAGCGACACAGAGAAGCATGGAAAAAGCTATGGTGGGTATCTCTCTGAGAGATAGGGTTCCGAATGCGGAGGTGAGAAGAAGAAGTGGAGTTACGGATGCCCTCTTAAGAATATCGAATCTCATATGGAACAATGACAGATGAACGATAAAAATAACCGAATGGAGACCTAGAGATCATGCACTTCGCAGCAGAGGCAGACCGCCCTCTAGATGGTCAGACGATCTGAAGCGCATTCACACGAACTGGATGAATGCAGCACGGGATAGAGAGAGATGGAAATATTTACGGGAGGCTTATGTCCAGCAGTGGACGGCTATATAGCTGTTTGATGATGATAATAAGTGTGTACGTGAAAAACTGCCTTTTCGAACTGACTTATTTATGGATGACGTACAGCATGTGGCCATTTTTGGATTTCCTTAGAAAGGGTGACAACAACAAATGACATATTTTTTATGAGGTTATGTGCGTTTGGTTAACGATTTTGGTTTTCTGAGCCTTTTTGGGTTTTACTGTTGGGTTAATAAACTTAATGAATAACGCAAACTCAAAAAATTCCCATAACAAGTGGTAAAAAGTAGTGTCAGGTAACATGTAGTCTGGGCGACTTTTTGACATGCATAATCTTAAGCTGTGACGTCACATACACGTCATTCTTTCTACTGCAGTCAAGCTGTAACGTCACGTGTACGTTACCCATCAAGAATTCATAGAATTTGCTCTTTACTGTAAACAAGGAAATTAAAATTCTGCGAATAATGTCACGCCAAGAACATAGGGCAAACTACAACACAAAAGATCCCGAAACTTATTTTGGATTTCATTGATCAGCTTTAGTCGAGATTCCAAAATCATAAAGCCACATTATCATCTCTCAACATCAATATCCGTCTGTGTGTTGCAAAGAACAAATTAATAGTAAATATCATAAAAACTCCTTTGAGCTCTTTAAAAAATATTTGGAATGGGACTTTGTAAAAGCTGAATTAGATGTGGTGAATAAAATGGCTGGAAGAATCTGAACTAGATCGACCAACATGTGCTATTGAAGCTCTCGGAGAATGCAACCAGTCCTTATTTCCAAACATTCACAATCTTTTAAAGATCTTGGCGACACTGCCTGTATCCACATGTACCCCTTAGAGGACTTTCTCTTGTCTGAAACGCCTCAAAACTTATTTAAGAAATTCCACAAGCCAGGAAAGACTAAACGATTTAGATTTAATGCAGGATTGACATCGATATAAGGGAGGTAACTGGTTTGTTCGCTGCAAATAAAGTTAGAAGACTAAATTTAATGTTGTAATAGGGTGTTAATATTTTTGTAATGGTTTTATAATAAATACGAGGTCTGGCTATTAAATAGCTGGAAGTGTGACTATTTCAGTACGAAAACACGTTTTTGTCGCTGTAGTAGTATTTTTTCTTTAGAGGTTAGAAACGAACGTTTTTTTCTCTCGTACCGATAACAATTTGTGACGAAAAGATGACCAACGTCCTGGTCGACATCAACGGCATCGTAATGACTGAATGGGTTCCAGAGGGTGAAACTGAAACCAAACTTACTATTTGAAAGTTTTGGCAACACCGCGAGAGCGAGTTCGTAAGAAACAACCGGAATTTTGGAAAAATTGAAGCGTTATTTAGCCGCTAGAGACACTCCAGTGCTCGAACACGCGCCTTACTCGCATGATTTAGCAGCCTGTAACTTTTTTCCGTTTCCGAAGATCAAGTCTGCCTTAAAAGCAACCCGGTTCGTTTTGATGGAAGAGGTGAAGCGAAAATCGTCGGAGCTCCTAAATGCTCTTACAAAACAAGACTTCCAGCATTGCTTTGACCAATGGAAAAAACGAATGGAACGGTGTGTGGCGAAGGGAGGGGAGTACATTGAAGGGGAGCATTTGTATTGTATTGTAGAATAATTCTTAAAATAAAACTCTTTTTCATAATCAGTCCCGTTATTTAATGCCAAACCGCGTCCATAAGAATAATAATAATTCAAGTCTACCACCACCACGTTAAATTTGCATCACATCCACTACGAAATAGCACTGTTGCCAGTACTATCGTAGTGGCATTAAATCTTGCGATTAATGGAACAAATTTCTGTTTTATTTTTGACGGCTGTTAATATGAACCCGATAATAATTGTAGAATTAGATTTCAATCAAACAGGCCGTGCATTTATAAATAATATGTACAATTACTTACATGCCTTTTAACGACTAAATTTTTTACTCCTTCCATTACGAAATTTGATCCTTGTGACATCAATTTTGAAAACATATTAATAGTCTTTGTACCTGCACCTTCATATTGATTAACTGTTCCACCTGCCATTTTCGAATAACTCCTAAACAATCATAAATTATATAAATATATTTAATAATAAACTAATTTTCATAAAAACCATTTTATTAAATAATTTTTGCAAACAGCCATCAAATATGCCCCGCCCACCAAAACGTATACAACCTGCGATCGCGACATACAAATGTCATAGACTGTCAGCCTTAAAAAGCAGACAATCGTATCTCTAGAAGATGCCATCCACTGGAGATGGCGAAACGTCGAGTAGAAACTCAGACCTACGACGGCCTATATACCCGAAAAACCATTCACCAACAATTTTTGCAATGTTTTTATATCTTGACATATCACAGAGCTAGTTCTTTTAAGGAAATTATGCAACATACTATTTTTTAATAGTACTTCCGATATATTAAAAAAGTATATATTTTATATACTACAATCAGCCATTCCCCTAGACATAAGGAAATTGCGCTGGCAGCTTTTCTAGATATAGAAGGAGTGTTCACTAACGCCATACCACAGTCACTCTATACATCAATTAGGGATAGAGAAATCGACAGTCAAATCTGTAACTGGATCAAAAGCATGATTGAAAACCGATATGTAACATCATCACTGCATGGAAAGTAGGTTAGGTTCAGGGCGGCGAAGGGGTGTCCACAAGTAAATTTTCAATGCTATGCGGATTATTTGGTCATGATAGTTAGAGGGAAATTTGAAGCGACGATCTCAAACGTCCTCCAAGAAGCCCTCAACACAGTATACAGATGGTGCGAGAGAAAACAGATGTCTGTCAACGGAAAACTGTAACTATTCATTTTACATAAAGGAAAAAGCTAGATAAGCGTCGGCAGCCGGTCCTATACAGAGACAGCATTCCATTTGTGGCGGAAGTGAAATACCTGGGTGTAGTTCTGGCTAAAAGACTCACCTGGAACGCCCACCTAGAAAAAACAATAAACAAAGCCAAGTTTACTCTCTGGAATCTCAGAAGAGTAAGCGGCAAATATTGGGGAATGAACCCCAAATAAAATTACTGGATTTATTTAACAATGATAATATCTATGGTCACGTATGGTTCAGTGGTCTGGTGGACCAAAGGGTTACAACAGACAGCTAGAGCAAAGCTTGCTGGCCTTCAGCGGCTGGCATGCTGGCCATAACTGGAGCTATGTCCAACACACCACCGGCAGCAATGGAACACCTCTTAAATCTTCCTCCCCTATATATTTTCTTAGAGAGGGAGTCCAGGATAGTCTTCTACAGATTCCTGGCAAATTAATGGAGAGCAACTCGGGAACCACTTCGGGATACTGAGTGACAGAAAAAACCAAAAATTCTCGGGATGGTTCCTGACATGCTAGCCACAAAAATACACGTAGAAAAGTCGTTCAAAGTCCTCTTTCCGAAGAGATATGAATGGGTGAGGGGAGAAAACCTCTTCCCAGAGAGTGAATATGTAATGTACATATATGGCTCAAAAGCCCCAGAAGGAGTTGGGGCCGGTGTTTTCAGCAGGAAACCAAAGATTGAAATATCTACCAGTCTTCGCAGGTATGCTACAATCTTTGAGGCTGAAGTCTTCGCTATCGAATTGTGTGCAAGAGAGCTGACTAATAGACCTCTAGCAAACAAAAACATAAGTATAATATCAGACAGCTAGGCTGCTTTAAAAGCACTGAGCTCCAACAAGATAAATTCTTAACTTGTATGGAATTGCATCAAATCCCTAGAGTACCTTGGTGCGAACAACAGGGCGACCTTACTGTGGGTACCTGGGCACCAAGAGGTGGAGGGAAACGACAAAGCAGACACCCTTGTAAAACAAGCGGCCGAATCTGCGTTCACTGGACCAGAACCGGTTTTTGGAGTCACTACAAGTGCCGCTAAAACAATTATTTCGGACTAGGCGGAGAGGAAATTACTCACATACTGGTCCAATATACCAGGGTTGACTCACTCGAAGGCGTTCAAATTTCAATGCAAAACGTGGTGGTGTAGAGTTCAATCATTATTGTTAGGGGCAATTTCCGATAAAATCAGTCGGAGTAGGATGAAACGTCAAAAACACACGACGACTGCCGAATAACCCTGCTGGATGGTAAACAAAGTACGCGCGAAATTTTTAAGCGGGAATATGTAATCGTATAGAAGAAGGTCATAGGTGTGGTTTAGTTGTTAGTAGTTGTATGAGTGCGTGGGTGTAAGGATGTTTTTTGTTACAGTTATATTTTTCTATTAAAATAAGAACTACTCTACGGAAACAAAAGAAGTAATTGCCAATGTAATTAAATTAATGTAAAACATGGCTTGCAAGTTCCAGGTAAAAATTACCGTCAAAGGGTATTGGTTGCGACAGGAATATCGAGAAACGTGTTTTACAGTGTCCTCAATAAGGCTGAAAGAGTAGAGACAGATAAGCAACCTTGTATTTCATATTCGAAAACATCTAACAGAAGGCGTTGCTCCAGAAGTTTTAATTCAGAAGGACAGGGACACAGAATTAAAGAAATCGTTTATAATTTTCACACAGAAGCAACGGCAGACTTTAAAAATCATTTTTACAAGAAGTATGCAATGCATAAATATGTTTTGAAGGTGGGTAGTCAACTTTAAGAAAAGTACTATTTAAATTAGGTTTTCGGTGGCAGAAACCAACCGATAATTGGGATGTATTAATGGAAAGTTATGATGTAATATTAAAGCGTATAGAAATTTTGAAAAAAATAAATCATTATCTTGAGGAAGGAAGGGGTATACCCACGAAACTTATCTGCATAGTTCTCATTTAAAAATTCTAAATAGACGCTAAATCTGAAATTTTTCTTTCTTCTGGAAAGAATGTGATTAAGTTAGTGGTTCCATGTCATTACGCCCAAATATTGTAACTTTTTTGGAAAAAGTAAGCTGGATTCTATTCAGAATTTGGGCTTTAAGTTCATAATTTCTTCTCCTGGTGAATGGAACCAGCAAAAAAAAACTTAAATGTAGAATAACGAAATAAATAAAACACTAGTAAATGGCCAAATTTTTGGATTCTCTAGTTGTAACATTTGTATTATTATCCAGTACTTAAATTGCGGTTCAGCCATACTTATTATTATATCAAATCCATAAAATGCACCTGAATGTTTTCTTTAATTTCAAGCAGACGAATTTTAAATACTTACTTCCATCTTTTTATGTATAAAAGCGGTGATAAATCACAGCCAGCTTCGGTCAAAGCATTTTCATATTTTTGCAAATCCTGATCTGAGATATGGGATGTACAAATGAAATATATTATAAATAATCTTAATTTATCTTCTGGCGTTCCAGCTTCTGGATCGGACAAAATGTCCATGACTTGTTTTTCCAAAGCTTGCACTTTGCCCATAATTTTTTCTTCCAATTCAAAGAACGTATCTAGTTTTCTAGATTTAATGCAATTTAAAAGAGCTAAAAAAATTAATTCCATTGTAATAGAAAATTACTATTTCTTTTAAGTACCTATTACATTTCTAATTTTAACAACTTTATATTTGATTTACATCTGAAGTATTTACATTATTTATTAGTTTTGAAAAAAATGATTAATTATTAACAATCAAAAATTTTCTTTGTTTTTCAAACAAATCTTCAATGGTGGTACTTAAACTGTTTTACAGAAAATCGGTTGTATTCTCATTGGCCTTGAAATATTATTGCAAAACACTTAAAGAATTTGTAACCAACTCATTTGAAGGTGGCTAACCCAAATAATTCTCTCTGTATTGAAATATCTATATTTAGAATAGATTTACTATTGAATGGCACATCGAGGGACAAACTTGTTTGGGGTAGGATAGGAACTAAATCAACAGACGACGATTGCCGAACAGGCCTACTGGCTGTTTGCAATGAAGTAGTAATGTCTTGGTTATAATAGTTTAGTTAGTTGTGTTAAGGTTAGGGTGTTTTTTGTTGCTATTGGTATTTTTGGAACAAAGTTACTTAACGCGGGTAGTGCGATTTGATAGAAATCGTCACGTAACAAAATGGGATCCTTTGCATGAGAGTGAGATAGAACTAGTGCGTGAACTATGCATGCGCGCAGAACAAATATTAACACAGTTCATCGCATCGGTGGTTCAGTGGTAGAATGTTCGCCTGCCACGCGGGCGGCCCCTGTTCGATTCCCGGCCGATGCATTCTTTTTGTGCTTTTATCATTTAATACATAATTTTTTTAAATTGTATTAAGGTATTTGCGAACTACATTTTAAAATTGTTTGGCATATCAAAACGGAGACAGATAATTTTCTTGGTAAATGGAATAGTTTACTGACGGGAAAATTAATGTCACTGTTCTAAAAGCGTGGGGTGCTTTGTATGACAAACAGAACAGTGACATTAATTTTCTCGTCAGTAATATTATTCTTATGTTAGGAATTATTTTTTACTTTTTAGTTTGATTAATTCTAAAAGCATGTTTTATAGTTTTTATAAACTATAATTAATCATATAACCTCAACACAGGGTTGTACAGACACGTAGAAATTTTGTGAAAACGCATTTGTGTTTTTGTGTTAGATCATACGTGAATATTGTTTTATTATTGCAATTAAGTTTTGAAAATGGAAACTGCAGCAAATGTGTGTAATATCGATTGAGAAAAGTAAGTTGATAAAATTGTATAACTTGATACAAGTATTTACTGTTTACATTCGTTTATTATACATGTGATTTGAGTGTTTACTATTTAAATTATAAGGAGACAATAGTGAAATCATGTGTTCAGAGTCCAAAAGAATATGGAAAGCGCAAACGTCAGAGTGCAAAAAAATGCCAAAAACCAATGCTCAACGCCAACAACAATTCCTGCAGAATAAATAAAAGGTACAAAAAAGTGAAACGTTGAATTCGAATCTTGCCAGGTATTATATATCTTTTCTATGAGAATCAGTAACAATTATATTTGTTTTTCTTTTTTATTTTAACAAAATACCTTGATAAAAATTTATAAATAGCAACCTTGTATATCATCTCCAAAAACATTTAGCGGAAGGCATCCATATAAAAGTTTCATTTTAGAAGAACAGGGATAAATAATTAAGGATATTGTGAATTATTTTCACACAGAAGCAACAGCCTACTTTAAAAGCAGTTTTACAAGGTATTTTTGTCACAACACAACCTCGAGATAAATAAATAAATACTATTTTCACTTGTATAATAAACAACTATTATTCTTATTTTAAAGTTGTAAAGGTATAGAATGTATATTATTAACATCGGTAGCGGAACATGGATAATCAGCTAGATCAACTCATATACTTACATGTAGCTACAGAGGTGTGCATATCAATTAGGCGTTTCTTTTCTAATAACTGAGGTAATGAATTTACAGCTGAAGTTATTTTCGCTGTATTATCAGTTACCATTGCCAAAGCAATATCATCATCACCATCAATTCCCATGGAACTTTTTAATTTTTTAACTTCTCCTTCAGAAGATTTGTATTGTTCTAGTTCTTCTTGAATGGCTTCGGCCACAGTGAGAAAGGGACTACCTTTGTGGGTAGACCAAAACTTGTCTCTTGAATCTAATTCACAAGGTTTGCTTTTTGCTCTAGCCCCTACAACAGAAAATTATTGTTCCAAGGTTAAAATGTATTTAATCCAAATGAAAAAATAGTTAATCTACAACTTTCTGTGTCAAATTCTTGGGAATTCATCTAGATACTAAGCTCAATTGGAGGGAACACAAAAGCAAAAAATGAAAACAAATAGACATCAAAATGAAAAAAATGTACTGGTTGCTTGGAAGAAAATCATGAATATCATTAGAGAACAAAATAATATTGTACAAGGCAATAATCATTCCAATATGGACCTATGGTATCGAGCTCGTACAGCTCTAACGACTTATAACAAAGAAATAAGGAAAGCCAAAAGAGAATCCTGGAGGAGGTTCTGTCAGAGTATATCAGATCTACCTGCCAGCACAAGAATCCACAAGGCTCTCGCCAGAGATCCGACGCAAGAGATTGGATCGATAAAACGCCCAGATGGCTCTTTTACGGACTCTGGTAGACAAACGTTAGAGACTCTCTTGCAGACCCACTTTCCCGGCAGTCTGCTTCTGAGGGACCAGGAGCAAATTCCACTCTCAATGGGATCGACATCACGACCCAAAAGGGAGGACTGGAGAAAGGTTTCAAAAGTGGTCACCCCAACATCTGTACAATGGGCGGTGAATTATTTCTCCCCATTTAAGTCTCCAGGGGAGGATGGTGTTTTCCCTGCCCTCATTCAGAAGGGCAGCGAAATTTTACTACCTCTTTTGGTTAAACTATTCAGAGCGAGTTTGGCGTGGAGTTATATTCCGCTGGGCTGGTCAACGGCGAGAGTTGTATACATACGTAAAACGGATACGGTGAATCATTCCCTACCCAAATCCTTCCGGCCGATCAGCCTTACCTCATTCTTAATGAAAACTCTGGAAAGAATTATTGATAGACATATTAGAGAGGGGAATCTTAGGGAACATCCCTTAAACCCCCACCAATATGCCTACCAAACAGGCAAATCTACGGATTTAGCTCTAAACAATCTAGTAGGAAAGATCGGCCATTCCCTTAAACATAAGGAAATTGCGCTGGCAGCTTTTCTAGATATAGAAGGAGCGTTTAATAACGCCTTACCACAGTCACTCTATACATCAATTAGGGATAGAGGGATAGACGGTAAAATCTGTAACTGGATCAAAAACATGATTGAAAACAGATATATAATATCATCACTGCATGGAGAGTCGGTTAGGTTCAGGGCGGCGAAGGGGTGTCCACAAGGCGGGGTACTTTCCCCCCTAATGTGGTCACTTCTAGTCGACTCTCTGCTGAGCGAACTTTCCATGCAGGGAGTAGATTTTCAATGCTATGTGGATGATCTGGTTATAATAGTTAGAGGTAAATTTGAAGCGACGATCTCAAACGTCCTTCAAGAAGCTCTTAACACAGTATACAGATGGTGCGAGAGGGAACAGATGTCTGTAAACCCCCGAAAAACTGTAATTATTCCATTTACGAAAAGGAAAAAGCTAGATAAGCTTCGGCAGCCTGTCCTCTACGGAGAGAGCATTCCATTTGCGACGGAAGTAAAATACCTGGGTGTAGTTCTGGATAAAAGACTCACCTGGAACGCCCACTTGGAAAAAACAATAAACAAAGCCAGGTTTTCTCTCTGGAATCTCAGAAGAGTATGTGGCAAATCTTGGGGAATGAACCCCAAACAGATTTACTGGATTTATCAAACAATGATAATATCTATGGTCACGTATGGTTCAGTAGTCTGGTGGACCAAAGGGTTACAACAGACAGCTAGAGCAAAGCTTGCTGGCCTTCAGCGGCTGGCATGCCTGGCCATAACTGGAGCTATGTCCAGCACACCAACGGCAGCGATGGAACACCTCCTACATCTCCCTCCCCTAGATATTCTCTTAGAGAGGGAGGCCAGGATAGCTTCCTATAGATTCCTGTCTTTGGAAAAGCAAATAAATGGAGAGCAACTCGGAGATCACTCCGGGATACTGAGTGAAACAAAAAACCACCAAATTCTCGGGATGGTTCCTGACTTGCTAGCTACAAAAATACACGTAGGAAAGTCGTTCAAAGTCCTCTTTCCGGAGAGAGACGAATGGATGAGAGGACAAATCCTCTTCCCAGAGACTGAATACGTAATGTACACAGACGGCTCAAAAACCCCAGATGGAGTTGAGGCCGCCGGTGTTTTCAGCAGGAAACCAAAGATTGAAATATCTACCAGTCTTGGCAGGTATGCCACAATCTTTCAGGCTGAAATATTCGCTATCGAATTGTGTGCAAGAGATTTGACCAACAGACCTCTAGCAAACAAAAACATAAATATAATATCAGACAGCCAGGCCGCTTTAAAAGCACTGAGCTCCAACAAGATAAATTCTAAACTTGTACGGAATTGCATCGAATCCTTAGAGTACCTTGGTGCGAACAACAGGGTGACCCTACTGTGGGTCCTGGGCACCAGGGGGTGGAAGGAAACGAAAAAGCCGACACCCTTGCAAAACAGGGGGCCGAATCTGCGTTCACTGGACCAGAACCGGTTTTTGGAGTCACCACAAGTGCCGCCAAAACAATTATTTCGGACTGGGCGGAGAGGAAAATACTCACGTACTGGTCCGACTTACCAGGGCTAACCCACTCGAAGGCGTTTTTACCGTTACAACCCTCGAGAAACACAACTAAGCAGATCCTAGAATGGAGCAGAAATGACCTGCGTATTCTAACAGGACTGCTTACGGGACACTGTCGTCTGAGATACCACCTCAGAAAGATAGATCTGAACCAACAAACGGACTGTCGGTTCTGCTGCGTGGAAGACGAAACTGCTGAACATATACTATGTTCATGCCCCGGCCTGGGAAGAATAAGGTTCAACATATTTGGTTACACTAATCTAGAACCTACCGATTTTAAAAAAATCTCACCCTATACAACCATGAACTTCGTAAGAAGGGCTGGATTGTACGGTGAACTGTAGCCTCTAGGGGTGAGCCACAATAGACCTACTAAGGGTCGCGGTGGAGGGGCGACCACGCCCCACTCACATAAAACCTAACCAAACCTAACCTATGGTATCGAGCTGTGGGGCTGCGCTAGCAAGTCAAGCATAGCTTTAATACAGTGAACACAATCAAAAATCCCAAGAGCATTAGCCAACACTCCGTGGTATATCTAACCAGAAGCTACATCAGGATCTCCAAATCGTAACAATTCAAGAGACAATACAAAAGAAAAGCCAGAAGCATCATGAGAGATTAGAAACACACCAATCACCTAATGCAACCCCTCTAATACAAGAGAGAAGACTAAAACGAAGATGGCCAGCAGACCTGAAATAAGGTGAAGAGGCCTTCTCAATGGAGAAAGCCCCTACAGGACAATAGTGGGACTAACTAACCAGTCTCTTAGCCAGCGATATAGCTTATAGAATCCAAAATTCTGATTGCTGTTAGAGTAATAAATTAAAAAAGAAATATATTTTATGTTATTACATCTTACCTCCTGTTGGTACTGATTCTTCAATTATAACTCTATTTAAAGACAAATCCAATAAATCATGTGTAAGAGCTTGATAAGTCCAAGTATGATGTAACAATGTTGCCATATCTACATTTCTATCTAAAATTATTAATAGAGGCCTTTGAAAATTGAAATTTCCCGTTTGTGCATCAGAAACAAATAAATTATTTCTAGTATCAAAAAGGTTTTCTCTTAATTTTTTGTCCAATTTTTTTGCTACCATTTCAGCTGCATTACCTTTTGGACTTCTGATTATTGGCACATTTCCTGAAAAAAATTTAAATGAACATTTTAAATCAATTGAATAGTTATTGATACACATTATTTGTATACATAAGCTCTCATATCTTATATATATAAAAAACTAGTATTTATTGATACTTGCACTGGCAGCTTTTCTAGATATAGAAGGAGCATTTAAAAATGCCCAACCACAGTCACTCTATACATCAATTAGAAATAGCCAAATCTGCAACTGGATCAAAAGCATGATTGAAAACCGTTATGTTTATTATCACTGCATGGAGAATTGATCAGATTCAGGGCAGCGAAAGGGTGGGGTACTCTGTCCCCTAATGTGAGCACTCCTAGTCAACTGCTAAATGAACTTCCCATGCATGGGGTAGATTTTTAATGCTATGCAGATGACCTTGTTATAATAGAGGGAAAATTGAAGCAACAATCACAAACATCCTCCAACAGCACAAAGATAGTGTGAGAGGACAGATGTCTGTTAACCCCTGAAAAACTGTAATCATTCCATTTACAAAAAGGAAAAGGCTAGATAAGCTTCGACCAGGATAGTTTCCCAAAGAGTCCTCTCTCTGGAAAGGCAAATTGAAGTGAAGCAACTGTGGAATCACTCCAGGATACTGAGTGAAACAAAAAACCACCAAATCCGGGATGGTTTCTGACATGCTATCCACAAGAATACACATAGAAAAGTCTTTCAAAGTTCTCTTTCCAAAGAGGGATGAGTGGATGAGGAAAGCAATCTACTTTCCAAAGACTGAATAAGTAATGTAACAGATGGCTTAAAAACCCCAGATGCAGTTGGAAATCAAAGACTGAATATCTATCAGTCTTGGTAGGTATTCTACAATTTTTTAGGCTGAAGTCTTTTCTATCGAATTGTGTGCAAGAGAGCTGACTAACAGATCTCTGGTGAACAAAACCATAGTACCATCTTAGACAGCCAGGCTGCTCTAAAAGCAATGTTCCTGGAATGTAGTAGGAATGATCTGCGAATTCTGACAGTACTACTTACAGGACATTGTCATCTAAGATACCACCTCTCAGAAGAATAGGTCTGAACCAACAAATGGACTGCTGTGTGGAAGACGAAACTGCTAAATACATACTATGTTCTTGTTCTTACTTAGGAAGAATAAGGTTCAACATACTGGGTTTTACCATCTTAGAACCTACCAATTTCAAGAAAATCTCACCTTATACAACTATGAACTTCACAAGAACTGGATTGTGTGAACTGTAACCATTAAGGGTCGCAGTGGAGGGGTGACCTTACTATGCCCCATTTACATGATACCTAACCTAACTTACTTGCAATTTTAATACACTTCACTGTTTTATTTCACTGATAACTAAAGTGATTACAAGTATAACAAAATAGCTACAAAAATGAATAAGCAAAATTAATATTTACCTAGTGTAACAAAAACTGAAAATAGACTCTCTACAATATTATTCATAATACTTTCCATCTCTGTGTCTTTAATGTCACCCTTATTTATATCTGAAAAATTAAGTTTAATTAACAAATTAATTTTTAGTAGCACAAACCTTACTATAGTAGGAAATAAGATCACTATTCTGGTGTTTAAGAACAAACAAATCATCTTCTAATGAAATGAAGTTCATGTACTGGTCAAAAACCTGAAATTAAATAAAAATAATGAATTATTCATTCTTACAACTAAATAACCGTATATTTACTTTGAAGGTACATATGTTGTAAATTTTATTACATATTTTCGATTTATACCTTATGAATATTTGCTACACTATTTGCCGCTATTGCGGCAGATGCCAAATCTTCTAATTTTTGTCTAGATATGGGAGAAATAAAATTCAAGTGATATATATCATAAGTACCCTTTTGAAAATCTTGACTAATTCTATCTAAATTTTCTTCTGTTGGGGCGCAAAAATAAATTGCTGGGACTTCTGGAATAGGATCTCGAACCGAATGTAATTGTCTAAAAGTTTAATTATGCCTTATTTGTAAGAGAACTACAGTAATTATTCAACTTACACAAAAAGTGTTACACCTTGTTCTCGTAATTCTTTAACTGAAATTAGAGGAGAAATAATATCTTGTCCTACTCTATCGTAAATTAATACTTTCCAAACTGGTTCTGAAGCTGTTAACTTAGTTTGTGGTTGATTTAAATTTAACATTTGTTTTATTGCATCTGAAATAAATATTTTACTTTAATAGATGTTTAGTAAAAATAAATGGATTATTACTTATTTGTTTTTGTCTTAAGGATGTCATAGCTCAATTTTTTCCTAACAATCACTTAATAAAAATTATTATTTAAGCACAGTATACACCAACTTTAGGCTGGTGTATTCTTTGATTTAAGTAAGATACGTGTACCAAAAAACATACGATTCAAAAGCTGTCAGTAACTGTCAGCAGCTGTCAGTATCGTATCAGCAAACATGACAACTGTCACTGTCAGTAAACGTCAAAGGCTGTGAGAAGTGAGATGAAATGTCATGTGGCATTGCGTTAAACAGACGTGTACATAAAAGAAAAAGTATTAAAGTTTATAATTAAACAGATTGGTAACTATTTAAATAATAAGGAATGACAAATTTTGAAAAATATTACGAAAAAATTTATAATTAGTGAAAGTTTAATATTTTAAATATGGTTGTGTTACTTTCAAAATTAACTTTGTAGTGGATAATAATGCAATGCTTCCTAGACGTCGTCGAACTGGCTCAGATAGTGAGCCTCAAGTTGTAGTTAAGACTGATAATAATTATTGGTCTAATACCCAGCCGGGGTCCAAAACTATTCAGTTGAACTCTGCTTATCCAAATAATGTTACATCTGAATATTATTTAGAAGATTATATTGAAGACTACGTTGAACCCGAAATAGTTATGACTGCTAGGGACAGAACTAGTGAATTTGTAAATACTATACAGACTTTACAGGGCAGAAATATTGCTAGAGCTGTAGCTGCAAGAGATCCCAAAAAATCTTGGGCTATACAGAGTCATTCTGAATTTATGTTAATTGCTAAAAATGTAGGAAAGAATATTGCTAGCACTTATGCTAAACTTGAAAAGTTAACTTTATGTAAGTAGATTAAAATATTAAGTCATTTAAAAATTATTGACAGATATTGACTTAAATTTCTTGAATGGGTACATTAAATTTATTTTTAACCCAGAAATCTTCATATTACAATGTTTTACTTAATTACATTGGTTTGTGTTACTACACCTTTATTTTAAAACTGTTTGCAATTTTTAAATAAATTACTTACATTTGTTTTTTTAGAATATATTTAACATCAATAATTTTGAAATTTATCTCTTTAATCATTTATCTGGTTTATAAAACATTTACTCCATTAAAATAAAAATAAAGTGATAATCTGTTGTACAAAGTTAATAATCTCTACAAAAAAAATAGACATTAACATATTTTCTCTTTAATTGTATGTAAAAGTAAAAAATAAGAGCAAATCTAAATTTTAGTGGCCAAAAGGAAATCTTTGTTTGATGATAGATCAGCTGAAATCCAAGAACTCACATACATAATAAAAGGTGATCTTGGTAGTTTAAATCAGCAAATAGCCCAACTACAAGAAGTATTTAAGAGACAAAGGCAAAGCAGTGCTGGCAAACATTTACAATCACATACCAGTAATGTAGTTCTAGCACTTCAATCTAAACTGGCAAGCATGTCAACAGATTTTAAACAAGTACTAGAAGTTAGAACAGAAAATTTGAGACATCAGAAAAATAGGAGAGACCAATTCTCTCAAGGAAGTTTACCACCTCCTACTGTTAATTCTTCTGCTCAAGGTAAAAATTTACTTTTAGTTTAATACTTTATTTCATACATACATACATAAAGTCACACCTTTTTCCCATAGGGGTAGGCAGAGACCACTTCCTTCCACTTTCTACGGTTCGTACACACATCTTTTGCTTCCTCTACTTTCATCAGTGCTCTCATACATGCTCTTCGGTTGTTGGTACTCTTGACCTGGCCTTTTTTCAAAACAATGTTGATCTGATTGAGATATGTTCTCCGAGGTCGACCTCTACCGCTTTGCCCATTCACACTCGCCTTATAAATTTGTTTCGTCAATCTTCCTTTATCCATCCTTTCTACGTGTCCAAACCATCTAAGCATTCCTTTATCTATCTTTGTGACCACATCTTTATTTCATACTTTATATAAACTATACAAAACATTTAAAATGAAGTAATTAAATTAATGCTGAAAAAATTGATTACTCAACTGTTTCTCAAAAATATAAATGATAATAATCTTTTTCTTTTGATCAAGTTTACATGATAAAAAAAGGTCAGTCTTACATAAATTGCACAGATTAACAAGTTACATATAAGTGTATGGATAAAAAATAAAAATAACAACGACATAGGGAACTTACTGGAATACATAAGGGGGCTCATGATACAAGGTATCTCGGGTGCTAATAGGACTACGTCCATCAGTGCACTTGGAGTGATGTTGAACACTTGCCTATTCATCTAGTGGTGAAGATGGCGGCAATGGGTGCCGCAACAATACTGATGAGAAATGGTATGTGGAAGGGGCGTGAAGACACATGACAATCGCTAAAGAGCTGGAGGCATTAAAGCTGATAACGAGAGGGAGGCAGGATTTTATGTTAAAAAGTGCTGCTTCGGACATAGGTACAGGGTTGCTTTTCTGGATAAAGAGGAGTGGTCGACTGAACCGGGACCTACCCACGTGTAAGATCTCGTCTGGTATACGGTTGGATCTAAGACTGCGGAGGGGACTGAGTTGGGGATATGGCTATGAGACTCAATATGTTTGTAAATGATATACTAACTTTAAAAAATTCGTCTGGACTATTTTTTGCTGATGATTTAAATATATTTAAATATATTTATTATAGTTGACAGTCATGAGGACTGAGACTTGCAAGAAGATTTTAATAACCTTATGTACTGGTGTACAATTAACAAAATGAATATGAATGTTCATAAATGTGTGTAACTATGGTATACATTCCCCACTTAATAGAATTATATTAAACGGTAACAAAATTGACTTTATGTTTCTCAAGTCTGAATTCAGTTTTAGTAGGGATTTACAAAAACTCTTGTTATGATATATTTTTTTCTTTGTTCTACACTATTTTTTTTATCATTTGTTACCTCATTATCATTTAGTATTAGTCAATGATATATATTTATTTTTTCTTATGTTATATTATATAGTGTGTATTTTAAATATTCTACTCTTTTTACTTAATTATAATTGAAATTTTTTATATAAATGGGTGTTACCCGTCAATAAATAAATAAAGGGGACTAAGCGTGGCACTGGGGGAGAAATGTACAGTTTTTCATGAAGAAATTATGGCCATTTTGGTCTGTGCACAGGAAAACCTTAACAGAGGCTATGTGAGCAAAAATATTTTTATTTTCTCGAATAGTCAGGCAGCTTTACTGGCGCTCAACGCGCTAGTAGACAGGTCCACTTTAGTTAGCGAATGTAGGGAGAAGCTTGGGCTCCTGGCCAGACACAACAGGGTGACATTACTTTGGATACCTGGACACGCAGGGTTTGAAGGGAATTAAAAGGCGGATGAACTGGCACGACAGGGGTTGTCACAGATACTATGAGCCAGGACCCCCAGTTGGAGTAGCAGAATGCTATGTTAAAGCGGAAATCCGCTCATATCCGGACAGGGAGCACAGAAAGCTGTGGAGAGATGAACCCAAGGCACGTCGGGCCCACAGCTTCTTGGGGAGACCTGACAAGAAAATAGCACAATAACTGATGGGACTAAACAGGGGACAATTAGGGATGGTAGTGGGTCTAATTACAGGGGACTGCCGGCTCAGGGGTCACCTTAAAACATTGGGCCTCGTAGAAGACGACAGCTGTCGCAGGGATAGCCTGGCTGGGATATAAATTCTTTGGAGTGCAATTTTGCGAACCGGAGGAGGTTATGAAGATCCCCATGAGCGCATTAGCTCTCTACATAGAGAGCACGAAGCTCATGGAGAGAGAATAAAGCAAGGGACTCAAAGTCTAATTGCCTATGCAGGAACATTTTCCACGACTGCACCCTCAACCATATAAAATAAATAAATAGGGAACTTAAAAGAGTAACAGAGTAAAAATATCAGAGCTTAGAGAAACAAAAGAAAAATCAGGTGATTTACTTACTTATTCTAAGGATTGGTCATTTAAAAATTCTTCCACTGTAGAATCGATCAGGGCTAATGTAATACACCTTGAAAAATGGGGTTAATGAGATACACCTTGAAAAGTGGGGCTAATATGATACACCAGTAAATTATTTATGGGCTTTAAGCCAAATAAAATTACTGACTAAGTAATACATTCTATTATTGTTGGGCATAACGGAATTCCTCATTATTTCATCATAAGTGGACAATAAAAAAATAATCAGCAGTGATTTTTTTAGCCATTTTTTTATAGTATGCTATATCAGTAATTCTTTCAACTTTATTTTGTGGAGTCTAATTTCCAGGTATCTTAAACTTAATGGCAATCTATTAAATAATTTAATACCCATGTAGTGTGGTCCTTTTTCTGATCTGGTCAGTCTGTGTGAAGGGACTTCTAGTGTATATTTATTTCTGGTATTATGATTGCTGTTATTAAGGGTCTTGAAATTGAGAATGTTGGTTTTTACATAGGTCAGAAGCTTATGTACAGGATAGAGTGAGGATCTTCAACTTAATTAAACTTTCCCTACATGTTTCTCTCCTCTTTACCTCTGCTATTATTTTGACAATTCTTTTTTATTTCACAAAAACTCTTGTGGTGTTCGGAGATAGTATAGACTCTAGGCACTACTATTTAGAAATGTTTCTGTAATATATGTAATTATTACAAAAAATGTTTTTTAAAATAGAAGAGACAATAAAGTACAAAATATAAATGTATTAGTAAAAAATAAAATCAGTAGAAGTGTTAATGCTTTATTAAAAAAATAGACATATTTGAAATCATTAATCATTGATCAAAAAGTTAGTTGAATTTAATTTTAAATAAAGAATGGAGTTAAGCACATTTTAACATTTATACACAGATATTAAACTTTTGTTCCATGCATAGGCAACTATATTTATTGCTATATTCAATACCACTACTATAGTACTGGCAACAGAGCCATTTCATATTTGATGTGATCAGCCAAAAGAGCAGATGCTAAATAATTGAAAATGTTGGTAATTGAGAAAACCACTCCATGTTGAAAACTAAGTCTTGCTTGAATCCTTGATATCCTTCATGTAATATGAAGCCTTCTTTATGTGGAAAGCTTCGTATTTTTAATTGCATTATAAATTTTCTTTTTATCTTTTGGCTGTGTGTAAGGAAAACCTATAATGTTCATGGAACATTGTGTAACCAGTTGAACAATGAAGGGAGAGGATATAGGCATTTACTTGGGTATTGAGATTTTTTTTAAAAGTTTGTAGGTTATAAGGAAAGACCTTACTAGGTGATCAGTTCCACAACTTCGCCTTTTGATTGAAAAAATAGTTCTGATAAAGAGAAGTTCGAAAGTCTTAAGCCTGCATAGTCTGTCTGCCCAGAATTGCTCAATGAGGTCAATTAATTTGTAAGTGCGCAATTACCAACCAGACAAACAGCTCTCCTCTGGATAGAATCTTAGAGTCTATGGCCATGTTTGGGAGCTGAATTCCAAACATGCAGACAACACTCCATGACTGGTTGAATATGTGCTTTGTAGATCATGAAAAGCTATTGGGATGTGGAATAGCTCTTGGAGCAGAACACACACCCAAGTTTCTGTGAAGCAGCTTTTGTGATAGATCTAATATGATCATCCCATTATAGGGTATTGTTGTGTCTGGCATTATCATTTTAGGCATTGTGAGGTCCGCCTTCTTGAATAAAATACAGCAAGCTTGAGTTTTGGTTGCATTAAACTCAACTAGATTATCAGATCCTCATTTCAAAACTTTAGTTAGATCTTTATTGTCAGTATCGACCTGTTTCCACCTTGTATCTCTGGCGTACCTCTGCGTACCATCAATTCGACAGTAAAATCGACCATTTTTACAGGATAGTCCTTTTCGTGGGAACCAGAACAAAAAAAAATCTTTTGGCCTTAGAGAAGGTAGATTGTAGATTGTAGGGGGGTCGTGAATGCTATGCATCTTCTCAAGCACCTCGACCTATCAGATCTTTTGTGCATAACTTCGTTGTGCCGGCGAACGTTGGCTATCATCATAGCAATCGAAACCTTGTTAACAGCCGCTCGGAAGAGTTCACTAGACGTTTTGCCGTACCACTGTCGTAGGTTTTTTAACCATGATACTCTTCGCCTCCCTAGTCCTCTCCTACTGTTCACCTTATCCTGGATAATGAGTTGGAGTAATGCATATTTCTCATTTCGAATGATGTGTCCCAGATATGTAAGTTTTCTTACTTTAATTGTCTTTATGAGTTCTCTGTCTACTCCCATTCTTCTTAAAACTTCATTATTTGTCACATGGTCTGTCCAGCTAATTTAAGGATTCGCCTGAACACCCACATTTCAAATGCTTCAATTTTCTTGCTAGCAGCTTCCGAGAGTGTCCATGCCTCTTTGCCGTACAGTAGTACTGAGAATACATAGCATCTAACTATTCTCATGTGCAGATGTAAACTTGAAGTATTGCTTGAGAGCACATCTTTCATTTTTAGAAAAATTGTTTTTGCTTTTTCTATTCGTTGTTTAATCTCTTTGCTGTGGTCCCATTGATCATTTACTAAGCATCCAAGGTAAGTGAGGCTTTCCGCTCTTTCCAATGCCACATCGTTCACATACAGTCTTATAATTTCGTTGGCATCCATACTATTCTTGGTAATTACCATAAATTTATTTTATTAGTATTAAGGCTTATTCCATACTCATTTCCCACATCAATGACTTTATTTGGCAGTTGTTGTAAATCCTCAAGGGAGTCAGCTATAAGGACGGTATCGTCATCATACCTTAGAGTTTTAATCAGATGTCCATTGATGTTTATTCCAATCGGCATGTCATCAATTGCTTCACTGAAAATTTCCTCAGAGTAAATATTGAATAACAGTGGCCATAACACGCACCCCTGCCTTACTCCCTTTCGAATGTTCACCTCTTCTGTTAGTTGCCTTTCCACTCTTACCGATGCTCTTTGTCCATAATAAAGATTTTGTATAATTCTAATATCCGCTTCATCTATGCCTGTTGATCTAAGGATGTTAATAAGTTTGTCATGTTTCACCTGATCAAAAGCCTTGTTAAAGTCTATAAAGCATGGCATACACATCGGCATTGACATTTCTACAAAAAAAGCTTGACGAGTTTCCATACCATTCCTAAATCCAAATTGCGTGTCTCCAATTTGAGCTTCCAGCTGTGCATAACCCTTAATCTATTCGAGGCCCAGGATTATGAGACTTCGTGCAAAGTTTATCAGTTTCCTGGGGGCTAAGTTTCTGACATCGAAAGGCTTTCCAGAAAATTGAGCCTCTTGCAGAAAAGCGCTGGGCATTCGCAAAAAAAATGTTCTGCAGTCTCAGCAAAGTTCTCGAAGTAGCGGCAACTATCACTCTCTGTTTTGCCCATCTTTTTCAGGTGATACCTCAGAGGGCAGTGTCCAGTGAGGAGTCCCGTCACCAGTTTCAAATCTTGTCCAACTCGAGAAGCTATTTAGATTTCCTTGGCGAAAGGCTTACTAGCCTTTTTGCTTGCCTTTGTCCTAGCACTTTATGCCAGCTAGATTTCATTTCATCTCTTTCCCAGCGTCGAACCTCTTTTTTCAAGTGGGCTTTGGAAAGGCAGTCTGCTTCTTCGTTGCCTTTAACTTCCTTGTGACCTGGAACCCACATCAGAGTAACCTGATTGTTTGCTGCCAGTTGTCTCAGGGATTGTTACACTCCCAAGCGCTGTTACCAATTGCTGATGTTACATTTCTTATCCACTAAAATACATATAAGTTCAAGATCTGTATATAAACGTGTTAATGTTAATTATGTTTTATTTTTTAGGAAGTTTATTACTTCAAGAAGAAGATCAAGTGAGCATCAATATGGAAAGTGTAGCATTAATTCCAAGAGGACAATCCCAAATGCAAGCTGCACTTATGTATGATCAAACCGACAACTATTTACAGAGCCGAGCAGAAACTATGCAAAATATAGAATCAACAATAGTAGAGTTAGGAGGTAATAAATAGATTTGTTAATGCAGCAGTTTCAGACACTTAGAAAACTACTATGAATGTGCATGTGCGGTTATATTAATTGACTGCTGCAAGAACAGTTACAAACCTTCGATTCTGTTTTATGCAAACTTATTGCAAATAAAAAAAACCTCAAACCCTTTAGCAGAGAGAACCGTTAGTTGAACGCCCCGAACCGCGCATGCATTAAACAAATAGTTGGAAAACAAATTGATTTGGGCTATGGTCTTTTGCGTTTAAAGTTGTCTAAAAATTGTTGAACTGATCATTGCATCGTTAAGCTAGTTCTAAAACCTTAACCTTCAAATCTAATGATTTTACTAGATTCATAGTATTAAGTTTGTGAACAACAATTTTTCTCCTGGAGACTTCATTCATAGTCATCAGGTATCTCCATGAAGTTAAATGTGAATGTTGATGAACCCCCACCCATCATTTATTCTTTAATATAACTACTACGGCAACTTCCATTTTTTGTTATCTTACTTTACTTAAAGTAAGAGCAAGATATAAAATGCGTTTGCGCAGACGTAAGTGGTTCAGTTCAACACTTTTTGGTTTAATTTAAATGAAAAAAAGAACATAGCTCTGAAGATCATCAAATGGTTTGTTAACGATGCAAAGAACATCCAATATTAATTAAGAATTTGGTTTGGTTTTTGCAGAAATTCTTATATTAACACAGGTAAACCTAGATATGCGAAAATTAAAAAGGCTAGATTATTTGCCACTTACTCGTAAAATGTTCTGAATTTAGGAGATTCAGTATTGGCTTTTTATATTTATCCTGAAGTATAAGACCTGAGAAACTTGAACCTACATATGTGTTTGTAAACTATTAAGTCACACTCAAAAAGTTGTATTTTTTTAAATGTGGACCCTATTAATTCAGTCAAACGGTGTCAAAATAGGCCTGTCATTGCAAAAAATCCAGAAGTCGTTTTTTTTTGTTGTTTGGTGTAACGTTTGAACTTTTGAGCCAAATGTTGGATAAAATACGGGTCGTACAAGGAAAATAGTCACAGTTGAAGTTGAAGTGTGTACAACTGTAGTGACAAAAGGTTTGAGTTCTTTGGCCAAGTAAGAAGAGGAAGGATGGTAAGGTTAGTTTTTTTGAGAAAAGCAAAGTCCATGGAAGTTGCCGTAGTAGTTATATTAAAGAACGAATGATGGGTGGGGGTTCATCAACATCCACATTTAACTTCAGGTATCAGTGCTTTCTGTGTGAAATGGAGATACCTGATGACTATGAATGAAGTCTCCCAGAGAAAAATTGTTGTTCACAAACTTAATACTATGTATCTAGTAAAATCATTAGATTTGAAAGATAAGGTTTTAGAACTAGCTTAACGATGCAATGATGAGTACTGCCAAGGTATAGTGAACCACACTGGGCCCATTCTTGACATTAAGGCTGCTGGGGGACGGTACCATTTGTCATGTATGAAGGATCTTCACAACCGGTGCTGGGCTCCACCGCAGTGTGCGTTGATTACGTTTGCTCTTACCTTGAAAACAACGACGACGAGTGTCAATTCTCACCAGATAACTTGATGCAACAGGTGCAATGTAATGACCCTCTCACCTGGATAACTATTAAAGACCACATTCAGAGGTATTATAGCAAAGACATACTAATAACTAAAAAGAAACCTCCCGCTATATGTTTCAAGCTCACTGAACACAAAATTTTAACAGGTGCCTGGTACAAAAAGTCTCTCTGTTAAAAAGAAAATAGCTGGAAATAGCTGGTGTGATAATAGTTGAGGATATAAGGTCACAAGTATACAACATTACAGAATACCCTCCTTTACTTGATTTTTGGAAAGGAGCTGAAGATTTCATCCCGGAGTCTCTAAGAGCATTTACTGATGCTGTTGTAATGAGTAAAAAGCGTTCTTACAGATTTTCCAGTGGTGAAGCCGCAGCCATCACTTCAATGTAAACTTAATTAAATATTTGAAATTGGGGAGCTGAATACACTTGTAGAATAAAAAGAGAAGTGATTTTTGTATGAAGTATATGTATGGGGCACTGCATAGCTTTATGAACAGCCCGAAAGTGTCAAAAAAAGGCACGCCTGGCTGTGCATAGAGGAGTGTTGGTTCCTACACTTATGTATGGTAGTGAATGTTGGGTTTGGCAGAAAAAGCATGAAAATAGAATTAATGCTGCGGAGATGAGTAGTCTGAGAGGTATAGCCGGAGTGACTCGGTTGGATAAAGTGAAGAATAGTGAGATATGGGAACGCGAGTGTGAATGGACAAGTCGGTAGAGGTCGACCTCGGCGAACATATCTCGATCAGATCGACATTGTTTTGAAGAAAGTCCAGGTCAAGAGTACCAACAACCGACGAGTATGTATGAGAGCACTGATGAAAGTAGAAGAAGCGAAAGATGTGTGTAAGAACCGTAGCAAGTGGTCTTTGCCTACCGCTAAGGGAAAAAGGCGTGACTATATATGTACGTGTATGTATATTAATATTGCAAAGAGCTTTCGACTGATTCATCAGTGCTTCCTGATAGTAAATACTCCATTAAAGTCAAAAGTGTAATGAATTTTGGTTATAAAATTTTTTGAAAAACTTATTTGAGTACTACTTACAAGTCAGGTAACAGGAAGTTAAATAGATTTTCTACAACTTCATAATTTTTTACAATTTTCCTCGTAGGATTTAGCATTTTACCCAATATTTGGTTCAAAAGTTGTACCAAAATTTCAAATGTCATTTTTTGGAAAAATTTACCAATTTTTGAAGTACTTTATCTCAAGAACTATTCGTCATACAGAACTGCGGTTATTCTTAAATCGTGGCAAATTTAGCCTTTTTTCAAAAAAAAGAACAATACATTTTTTTACTACCAAACATACTTTTAAAGCTATAAACAAAAAATCGAAAAAAGTGCAAAAAAATTCGATGTTTTTTGCGAATATCTCAAAACGCAGCAGGAAAAACCCCAAAAAACATAAAGAACGACAATCGTAAAGTGATTTCAGTGCTCGTATCAAACTACCGCTTTCCCCATACATAGATATGTCGACCAGATTATTTTTGTTACAATTTAATGTGTTAAAATACTTCATATTTAATTTTCTAATTATTTAAAGAGTAAAATAAGTCCAAATTAAATCTTAAGTTATTATATTGCAGGTATATTCCAACAACTTGCTCACATGGTAAAAGAACAGGAAGAAATGGTGGATAGGATAGACAGTAACGTAGAACACGCGGAAATGAACATTGAATCGGCCCATGCGCAAATTGTTAAATATTTTAAAAGTATATCTTCAAACAGGTGGTTAATGATAAAAATTTTTGGAGTTCTCATTGTTTTCTTTATAATCTTTGTTGTATTTTTGGCATAAATTTATATTGTGTAAGTTTTGTATAAAGTAATATATTTCATATATACATTTAATTATTGTGATATTTAAATTTTCCCGCACCATCTGAAAAATTTTCTAGGACCGTCCCTGGTTGATATATAATAAATATTTCTGTTCCTATTCTTTGAAATCGTTTCATAATTTTATTTATTTACCAAGTAAAAATTATTTCACACTTTGAATATGTTTTACTTCAGTTCTACCGGTTTCACACAATAGGCAACAATCACGGAGTGGGCGACATCTATTATTGATCGTATGAACAACAAACCAACCTCCATTTGTTTATATGGGTGAAAATTGAACTTTATTATATTATTTTGAGCAATTTAAGCATTAAAAGTGTTATATTTAAACGATATTTTGTGAAGAACCACATAATCCTAAAATGAAAAGGATTAAAAAAGCTGATATGGAGATAAAATCGCGAAAAATATGCTCTGTTCCATAATGCTCTACATATGGCAATTCGATTATATTCCTTCAAATCGTAAGGCAGCTCAGAAATGGATCTCATGCATAACCTTTTGATGATTTTTTTATTGAGACCGTCGGTTCCACATAAAATGATGTGGCTAGCCTTAAAAACCTCTTCACCTTCCTTAATTGGTCGAACACGTTCGCCAACATAGGGTGCGTTCATAACGCCTAAAATCCTCTTTTGGCCGTTCCACAGGGCGACTACGATCGTTGTGGTCGCGGTGAAAACGTCACTAATGACGTGATGATATACGCTCACGACAACCAATTTCAAGAGGTCGGTCGAAGTGAGCGTTGAGAGAATAAGCGGGATTTTAAAAACTCAAAGCAATAAAGATAGCGACCGTGGAAATTAATGAATTATTCCAACGCACCATCAAATATCCTACTATCTCCGGAAAAGACATGATTTATTTGAATGTAAATTGATTAGATACTCCACCTATATTAAGTATAAAAATTGAACTATACTTTTTTTTCAATATAAATCAATTTAACTAATAATTATTATAATTTATTGTTAAGATTTACACATTGTAGCTTTTGCTATATTTTTTCTAGCTCGCCATTTGTTATTCTTTACTTCAACGCTCTATACGCTCCATAATCCATTCTACTTGGGTTTTCTATTCCAGCGCTCGGGACTAAGTGGAACGGGAAAATTCAAAATTAATACCTGGACACACCTGGTCTTTACTGGCATTTAACAAGAAACCAGCGACCATAAAACTTAAACGTCGAAAACAAACCTTAAATCCAGCTTCAATCCAATAGTTTAAAACAAAAAATCAACCCAAATCTCTGAGATAACTTAAATATCCTTTAATAAAAACTTTGGTTTTACAAGTGATTAAATGACAGATTATTTGTTGTTCACACCATATATTTAATACTCCTATATTGCTAGTAGGGGTCTGGAAAAACCCAACGGTCCAGTAAAACATACATCTGTCTCCGTCATTTAGACCTGAAATGCTATGCGCATGCCCAAGAATAAAGCTTTGCCGCTAAGCTATAAAGCATACAAGAAAATATTTACCATTAACTGCATTATAAGCTTGACAAAATTCTCTTTTAAAATATTAATATTTTTGTAGCAGGATAGCAGAAACGACCCTTCACTCAACATCACAGTCATACTTTCCGTCTCTCCAAACTCATTCACTTGTTTCACTCTTTCTCCGGCAATCAACACATCGCTGTTTGTCATGCTTTTTTTTTAAAAACCATTACATATACTTTCATCCCTTTAATTTTTAGGGCATCATATTAATCATCGCCTGTAACTCCTTAGATAATACTAATATGACCTGATCATTGACGTAAAGAAGGCAGTTGACGATCAAATCATTTATTCTCAATCCATATGTACTCTCTTTCAAATCTTTTAAACAATCGTCTGTGTATAAGTTAAACAGCCATGGCGAAGCCACACGTCTGTGTCTAATACCTTTTTAGACGTTAAACCAGTCCCTGTAAACTCTGTTTATCCTGACACAAGCAGTGAAAAACATGTTAGTGCGTGCGTGTGTGAGATATTTTCTTAAAAATTCTTGACAAAATTATCTTTTAAAATATTAATATTTTTGTAGCAGGATAGCAGAAACGCGAGGAAGAAATTTCTTAAAAATTCTTGAGAAACGTCTCTTAAACTATTGATATTATTGTAGCAGAATAGCAGAAACGCGAAGAGATATTTTCTTAAAAATTCTTAACAAAATTCTCATTTAAAATATTAATATTATTCTAGCAGGATAGCAGAAACGACCCCTCGCTCAACATCACAGTCATACTTTCCGTCTGTCGTAAACTTTAAACCCAAATATACAAACTCATTCACTTGTTCCACTCTTTCTCCGACAATCAACACACCGCTGTTTGTCATGCTTTTTTTTCAAAAACCATTACATCTTTCATTTAATTTTTAGGGCATCATATTGATCATCGCCTGTAACTTCTTAGATGACGATAATATGATCTGATCATTGACGTAAAGGAGGCAGTTGACGATCAAATCATTCATTCTCAATCCATATGTACTCTTTCAAATCTTTTAAACAATTCTCTGTGTCTAATACCTTTTTAGATATTAAACAACCAGTCCGTGTAAGCTTTGTTTATCTTGACACAAGCAGTGGAAAAACATGTTAGTGCGTGCGTGCGTGTGTGGGTGAGAGAGAGAGAGAGAGAGCGAGAGAGGAAGGTTGGCATTGGATAATAAAACATATTAGGCAATGTTCAGCTTTTTTAATCAAAATTATGTCAAAGTAATAATTCATATTACTTCAAATACACGTTAAAATTTTAATCAATATAATTGGAAAAAAAATAAAAAACTTGTATTGAATGTAAAGAATTTTCAGATTTGTGCTACAGCAGTATTAGGAACTATAAAAGTGACATGAAAAAATAACATTAACATTAAGTAAAAATATGTTAGCCTTAGTTAAATTTTCAAGTCCCAAATATAAACCCAAATTAAAGTAAATGAACCTGTCATAAATTTTATTTTAATAAAGCTATATAAAGGGGTATATATTTTTCTTACAAATAAATTAAATACATCGTCTTGACACAATGCAACGTACAATTGACTAAGTAGCAGTAATGGTAACTTTGGGATTTCCATTTTATTTAAACATTCATGTATAATAAATACAAGACAAAATCTCATGGTGCACATCATCCATGATGTAAATTTTCCAATGCAGTGATACGACCTATATTCTGTTTGGTCAACGCCCAATGGCGTGCGCACATTTTTATAGTTAATTATTTAGAACACGTCGTACCGTAACAGTTTAAGCTGCTGTACAATTCATTGGATAAGTTCCTTATCGCACGGTACGGATGGGGGCTAGGCGAAAAAAAGTGAAAGATTTTTCCGTCACGAAACATCAGTCGCTTATACCGTGTACCAATTATACCTGCGCAGCCGGTGCGAACTTATTGGCTGCTTTGAACCAATAAGCGCGCACCTATGACTGGGCACAGCCAATCGCATACGCGCTATGGATAACTCTTGTTATTGATTAATATACATCAATATAGCATTGTGATAGTGGCTTAGAAGATAATAACAATGACGCTAGGTAAGTGTCGAGAGTTAAAGTGCAACAATATGTGAATAATTTATTTTGAACCTAAAATTTTTATATTATGGCTCTCTTATTTTTTTATAGCCAATTAGTTGACAAATTGGTGGTGGGGAAATGTGCTAATTGTACTCATAATCTTAATTTAAATTTAAGTTAGCTATACATGTTTAATCCGCCCCAGTTGATAATACCAGGATCCGCTACTGTAGTAGAATAAAATAACGTAATGAAACTTGTTTATATTAGTACTTAACAAACGATGTTAATTATCTATAAAATAAAATTATGTGCGCCATGACACACTTCCATGTGGTTCGAAACATACGCAGTTCGACCTTGTTGATAAAAATTCATTGTTGCTGCTTTTATTAGTATCTTTTCAGAGTTTTGATAATGTTCACAAGCTATTTGCTTCACGCTTAGCTTATAATTTATCCATTGTTAAAAATTCTGCTCTTCTCAGAAAAAAAGTTCCATATTTAAAATGGCAACGTTGTGACGCTATCAAATTGTGTGACGTGCATAAGATTTTGTTTTGTATTCATTGTAAGATATCCAAACTTTAGTAATAATTTAAGGGCGGTAATTATGTTTTCGACGTTATCAAATTAAAAAATTAAAAGGTTGATTCACGATTTTTAAATAAAGACAAAATCACAACTTTTATTAAATATAATTCACGAATCAAGCCGTTTTATTTATTTTAATAGGATCTTCGACAGTACTTAAGAGAATTGATTATAACTTACCACTCGATGTAGTGGCTTTATTTTAAAATTACTTTAAATTCCATTTAATAAACAATTGTTTATTGTAAAAAAATTGGTAAGTTTAAAATCAAATTTTAGAGGTGTTTCCTTAAATCGTTGTACCAAGTTCACATTTACTATAATACTTTCTAATTATGTAATTTTGAGTTTTTTAACGAAAATATTCCCTTACTTTTGATGCTTTTTTGTTGTCACCTTTGCGAAATAAGACGATCTAATTTTCTCAATAATCAAACGAAAATAAAATTTTTATTTTACAAAAATCCGTCACCTTTTAACAATATTTTGTCAACAAATTTAAATGCAACGGTGACTTTAATTGTTATTAATTAATCCTCGTTTGAGATTTGACGAAGAAAATAATTTAGCATTTTAGTACTGTAGAAATGAATTACTGTTGAAAGGCACTTACGAGGTTAAATTCGACGGAGTGATTTGAACGACTCTCACGACGACTGACAAAAGCCCTGCTTGACAATTAGAAAGTAGAGCGAGCGTAAACTATAATGTATAGGTTATTTTTTGGAACGAAGTTCCTTATCGCACGAAAGAAAGTGTAAGATTTTTCCGTCACGAAATAGCAGTTGAAAAAATAGATCGCATGCGCGTTCTGTGTTAGAGGAGAGGAGACGCGTATCATAGAAATACTTTGCAATGAGACATCCATTTGTGTAGTTCAGGTGATTGTCAAAAAATAAATAATACGTTTGTCAATAATAGTATACTACGAAAAGAACTTCGTTCCAACCGAGTGTTCCACGACACTCACGCACTTTTTGTTTCTCCTATATTTTTTTTATTCAAAAATACAAATTTAAAATGGGTAGACCGAACGATAACAACTATTCTTTAAAAGCGAAAGAGGTAATGTATTAAATGAAAAACGAGGCGAAACGTCACTTGCAAATTCCAATTAAAAGTTATCGTCGTCAAGTATTGGCTGCAACATGACTATCGAAAAAAGGGTTTGTAGTGTTCGTGATGAGGCTCAAGGAGTAGAGACAGGTAAACAACCTAGAATTTGATCTCCGAAAATATCTAATGAAAAGCTTCGCTCCAGGGGTTTCGTTTCAGAAGGACAGGGACAAAATTAAAGAATTTTGAGTGGGCAGCCAACGGTGACTGATAGGTGTGTCTCGGCCTTTAACCGACTCCCAAAGTGTTATGAGACCAATGAAAATTATAAAAATAATGCAAAACTAAATTAATAAACGCTGCGACTGCAGCATTTTATCGTAGAACGACGACATTTCGACAACTTAATAGTATTGGTGTGGAGACATTCTCCACACTGAAACATTCTCCAGCTGAAATGATCGCATAAGTGTTGACGACTTATTTTAATTCGGTGTGGACAAAATGAAAATAAAAGTTGGTGACTTCCAAAGAATTGCAAATTCAGTGAAGACGCACCTTAAGAATAGAACCTTTTGAAAAGGACAAAACAGTATCGTGAGGAAGAAAATCATTTATACTGTTGCGACATATTTGCACAGTTCTCATTCTATGACTGGGTAAACGAAATTAATTCCATCGATTTTAAACAATATCCTGATAATGTAAACCGAGTTTCTTTTACGTAGTATATTTTTGGATGTGAAACATCTAATGCGGAGGGTGAGGGTTTAACCGGCTGATCAGAGTGGCGACTGTCAGTCTTCCGTCCGACCCAAAATACCTTAGCTGCAGTAACTAGAAAATGAAAGCGTAAAGAGCACGCCATTGGTAACCAATTCGGTTCAACGACGGCGGTCGATGTGCGCTTCTGTTAAAGGTGCAGTGGGGACTCCGAGTGTGCCTTTCATAAGTAATTTATCAATCTAACAAACGTTTATAAATTGAAATTAAGATCCTTTGTCTTTCATACAACTTAATCTCTTGCAAAAATGACTACTGAATTCCAAGTTTGTATTTTTATAGAAATACCAAATATCTTTTCACTGAAATTTTATGAGCTATCAGATTTAATAATGAAAGTTATATTTTTATACGTACAGAGACAAAAACACATTCGAGATTAAGTCACTATAAGTATAAAAAACTTGACGATATATTCAAGTTGTACAAATAAACAATATTTTTTTTTTAAAATATTATTATACTTAAATTCGCGCAGTGTCAACTAAATTTAATGAAAATAAAAATCAGTATTACAATTATAGTTTATTTACTACTACTGCAAATGATAGACGCAAACGTGTCAAAACGATGAAATTGTCCTTGCTTATGCTCGACGGCAATGAAAATTTGTGAAAGTTCGTACTTATAAGTTAAATAAAAAAATACATAACAGAATGATAACTTAATATCATGCTTAGGGGTTAAACAAATATATTTATTTATCATTATGCATGCCTATTGGCTGTAGGCCTAGGTCCGTTAGCGTTTCTATTCTGGTTTTGTTGTCGTGGCCTATTGTAACCGTTGTTTTGGTAATAGGACTGGTTGTTAGTAGGCCTAGGTGGGCCTCTGTTCGATGGCACACCGCCGTCTTTTCCTACCGGAACAGGTTCTTCTTTTGGTCTCAACGTATCATCGATTCCATTGTTACCCATCTGCAATTGAGTAACTTGGTGATTGGCTGGCGCTAAATTCGCAGGCATTATTGCAAAGTGTGTCGGTATCGGAATAGGATGCGATGGATGGGCGCCGAAATTCTGGTTTGTGAAAGTCTGGCTAGGAATTTGTTCTGGTGGATCAATTTCGGATTCCTAAAAAATGTAACTATTTAATAAGGACTGTCAAAATGAGCATAAAATAATCACAGGCCAACAAAGCATGGTTTGTATTTACAGCGGCTACTTAAAACAGTGATATAATGTGCTAATACAGGTTTCACTTGTCAACTGGAATTGGTCTATACTTTCTTTTTCTTTAAAGCTTCTTGTGTAGCTTTTTCTACAATGAGTTGCTTGTTGAACTTCTCAGTGAAGTGACCAACAGTAGTCCACCAAGCTCACCCCAGCCCGCAAAGTTTATTCAAATGCAATTCGCGACAGCTAGTTTAACGAGTTTCTATTATTTATTTTAAATATTAAAGCTATTCAATTCTTTAAAAACCGCTTAATTTAATAAATTTAACTATAAAATGTGAAGAAATTGTGTGCGATCCAGCTTTTTTAATGTCATATTTGGATTCAGCACCCTAAAAACTATATGAATAAGGTATTTTCAGTAAAAAAGTTTTTTCATCATTGGCCTGTGTAATTACTATGGTCCTTTTCACCGTTCTTGGCGTGTGCCCAAAATAATCTACTACGTGGTTCTTAATATCCATCTCTTTCTGACACACATGTGCATAGAGATAAAATATTATTGTAAGGGACCACTAAATCAGACTGAGTAGGATAAATCGTCAAAAAAATAGGATGGTTGCCAAATATATCACTCATTTGCCCGTCACGGTCCGTCCCTTTAAAATAAATGGACAACCGCCCATTTGCACAACACGGCAAGTGGCGAACACCGTTGGAATGGATTGCTGATCCCCAATCTTCTTGTTAAAACCTGTCAAGCGCATATCTGTTTTGCACTATTGTTGTTGTTGTTTAGATTTTAGTAAAATGAATGACGAAAAATTAATTTGCTTGGTTCAGAAATATAAGAAAATGTATGATTTAACCGCCGGTTCAAATCGTGTCCATCAGCTGCTGAAAAGCCAAAAATGTATGTGCAAACATTGCAGAAAAAGTGTAGTGAACTATGTGAAATGCGTAAATTGCGTAAAATGCCATAAACTTCTTCATCCAAGTTATCTGAAGCAAGCAAATCAGGCAAAAATCCGGATGGCTTCCATAAAGTGGAGGACGAAAACGACGCAGTGAGTAGTGAAATCTCGTTCAAACTCAAAGTGTACATGACTGACAATGCCCTGTTAACGCATAATAACAGAAATGAAACAAAAATACGAGAATTAAGCATCCTACCGAAAATAATGACAATGAAAAAAGCGGCTGGTTCATACAAAAGAAAAAACGAAGAAAATTTCTGGTGGTCTCAATATCCTGAGCTGCAGACAATCCCTTAGTTTGTGGAACTACATGTACCCCAATTAGACCCAAGCACAAAAACAGAAGATCTTAAGATTTTTCTAGACCAAAACATTCCCAATACAACCTGTGAATCTAGAAATGACATAAGCCTTACGCAAAAAAAAAGGAACTTTGTACATATCGCTCTCCGGATGGTAACAGCATACTATAAATAAACTAGACTTGCTTTTAGAAGAAAAACTTAATAATAACTCGAAAGTCATGGTTTTAGAAGACTTCAATTTCAATTTCAAAACTAATGATGACACAGTCAGAGACTGCAGAAATATTTCATCCTATAACTTGGTCGAACAAGTTTTCACTGACACTGGAGTAACCAAAATCAGTAAATCCAGAGTCGACAACTTAATCACAAATCTACAGGAAGGTACATTTGTTCTAAAAGTGGTAGAACCTTTTATATTAGATCATAAAGGCATAATTCTAAAAGTGAAAAATAATGCGAAACCTCCTGTCAGCACCTTTGTCTGTTGCCCTATGACAAGTAAAGCTATTGACATCTCAAAAACTTAAGAAGTTGAAAACACAAATTGAAATTTTTCTCATCACTCTGCCATCAGGCTCATTATATTATAAACACTCTGTTAGACATTTATTTGCGTTGTTTTCCTGCAAAGAAGGTAAGTGTAGGGGGTCGAAACTTTATTAAGAACATTCAATATACTCCGAACTTCACAAAGATATTAAATCTAAAGTGGATGCAGCTCAGACAATATTTGATGTCACCAGATCTAAAGAAAGTCTCGAAATATTAAAATTCTTGAAAAAAAATATCGTTACCTGATCAACATGAAAAAGATAATACTTACTGCTGTTTTCAACATTTGCTAAATAGAGAATTGGAAAATAAGCATCTCTATGATGGTTCTGATACAATAATGTAGTTTTCCTATTACTAGCAGCGTCTGAACTTTTTTTAATTATACTACCGTGGAAATTAAACCATAAAATTATCAAAAAAAGTCGCCACTATGAACGTAAACCTCCAGTTAGTTTAACTTTATAATTATTATTTTATTAGACCAACGATATACATTTTGCTCCGCCACTGGAGAGTTAGCAATTCAAGCTTAGACAAGGAAAGAGAGTCAACTCATTACATATGGATGTTATGAGGACACGCCAAGAACAGTGAAAAGAACTATAAATAGTAAAACCATTTTAAAAACATAAACATCAGTGTCAGACATTTATCGTAACTAATTTTGGGAATTATAATTTAATCGAAACATGTACATTTATAGAACTTTAAATCAACTACAAAAATGAATATATTAATTTTTTACCTGAAGGAAAAAAAAGCTGCCTGTACCAAGCACCTCAGTAATTTGTCTAGGCGGTGGAGGTTGTTGCGGAGGGGGCGGTTGCTGAGGTAGCTGTTGGTAGAATATAGTAGGCTCAACGTTTAACACCTCTTCCATTGGTGGTGGTGGAGGCTGTTGTTCTACCACCGTTGGAGGAGGAGGTGGAGGAGGAGGCTGATGGAGGTTAGATCTATTTTCTATTGTCAAACTTTCAATCAGTGGTATAGTAAGAGGTGTCACAGGAGCAGCTGGAGGTTCTTGTAGAGGTTGAGTAGCTTGAACTGGTTCATGGTTACTTAAACATTCATTTGGTAAAGACTCTGGTTCAACTGCAAGTTCGGGTTCTACAAATTCTTCAAATACCTATAAAAATTATAAATTCTAAAGGTCTGCCAACATTAGATTTAATTACAACAAAGGTTATTCATACCTGTGCCTGATCAAAATAACCACTTTCATGAATTTTTCCCAATATTTCTTTAATCTGGCTGTAAGAGCCTCCAAATACTTCTTTTGGTTTACCATCTACTGCTGCTAAAAGGTGTTCAGCTGCAGCTTGTACCTCATTCATAAAAGCAGTAGCATTGCCAGTTTCATGTTTAGGCGTCACAGCAGGATAAAGATCGTCCAGTAATCTAACAGTGGTTACAATCATAGTTAAGTTTCTTAATATTAAATAAATATATGTAAAAAAAATAATAAGTCCATAATTCTAAAATTTTTTGCACATGGTAAGTAATATTAGTCTTTTATTTGTTGCATATTTTCAGTAATTTATAACTTTTTAATAAAAACAAAATATATTTGTGAAAAATAAATGTGTATTATTCATTTTATTATTCCTTTAGTGAAGATAGAGAGACTTACTAATGAGCCACCAGTCAAATTTTAATTAATTTCTAAAAACAGTAGAACCTCGATAAAATAATAAACGGCTTTTTTCTACAAAAAAAGAGAACATTGCTAAAATTTCTTCAGGACATCTAACTGGTCTTTGTTTTACCAGTGTTCTGACAAACAAAGAAAATCTGTACAGTTCCCGTTTATTTTTCTTCGCCCAGTATGTGGTTGATTTTCGAATGACTTTTCGTCTCTAAATTTTCGCGAACCAATCGCAGGTCTAAGTACAAGAATTTACAAAACTGTGAAATGTAAATATGATAAATAACGGAACGTGATAGATGAAAACACAATCGTCAACGTCAAAAACGTCTGTAAAACGTGCAAGCTATTATTATCAAAGATTATTTTACCCTATTCAATTAAGCAGGTATATTATTATTTTAACTCCAATGGAACCTTAATATGTATGTATATATATATGTATATATATATATATATATATATATATATATATATATATATATATATATATATATATATATATATGTATATATATGTATAGGATGACCGGTAGTTTTATACGAGCGCTGAAATCACTTTACAAGGATTCCACTGCTTATGTCAGGATAAACGAAGCTTACACGGACAGGTTTAACATTGAAAAAGATATTAGACAAGAATGTGTGCCTTCGCCATGGCTATTTAACTTATACACGAACAGTTGTTTAAATTTTTTGAAAGAGTGAGTATGGATTAAGAATGAATGATTTGATCATCAAATGCCTCCTTTACGCCGATGATCAGGTCATAGCATCATCTGAAGAGAGGAGTTGCAGGCGATGGTTAGTATTATGCATGATGTCCCAAAAATCAAAGGGATGAAAGTAAATGTAAGCAAGACAAAAGTAATGGTTTTTAAAAGAGAAGAAAGCATGACAAACTGTGAGGTGCTGATTGAAGGAGAAAGAGTGAAACAAGTGAACAAGTTTGAATACTTGGGTTCAAAGTTTACGAGATACAGAAAGTATGAGTGTGATATTGAGCGAAATGTGTTGGAAGGAACACAAATTAATGGAGCCCTGTAAAACTTTATGAGCAGCCAGAACGTTAAAAAAAAAAGCACGATTGGCTGTGCATAGAGGAGTGCTGGTCCCTACACTTATGTATGTTAGTGAATGTTGGGTTTTGCAGAGGAAGCATGAAAATAGGATCAACGTTGCGGAGATAAGTAGTATGAGAAGTATAGTCAGAGTGACTCGGTTGGATAAAGTAAAGAATAGTGAGATAAGGGAACACGAGTGTGAATGGACAAGTCGGTAGAGCTCGACCTCGGCAAACATACCTCGATCAGATTGACATTGTTTTTAAGAAAGTCCAGGTCAAGAGTACCAACAACCGACGAGCATGCATGAGATTACTGATAAAAGTAGAAGAAGGCAAAGATGTGTGTAAGAACCATAGCAAGTGGAAGAAAGTGGTCTCTGCCTACCCTATGAAAAAAGGCGTGACTATATGTATGTATGTAAAAACTCCTTAACTTGAACCCATAGTAAGTTAAAAACCCAATAACTCAAACTATTTAACATTCTCCTTGGTCTTTATCCTATAGAGGTTCTACTGTAATTTTTGTAGCATTTGTTTTTAATACATTAAAAGTTATATGTTACTTTTAAATTATTTTAAATTAAGTCTTTTGTTAAAATATATGTGTGATATGTTCATTTTATTAGTGGGTACTGTGTTTTATTTTGTTAATTGATATATTTGTAAATATTTTTTTAATTTTATTTAAATTCAGAATAATTACTTGAGATCGGATTCAGATAATTGAGCAGCTCCATTCCTTCCATGTAAGAAGTCTTCTCGAACGCTATCGTTACCCATTTGATTAAGAGCATCTTGTACCAATAAAATTTCTCTAAGCCTTGCCAACTCTGCTTGATATTTAGCAGCAGCCTCTTTTTTTGCAATTTTTTTTGCTTCTTTTTCTGACGCCACCGCAATACCTAGGAACTGTTTACATAAATCTCTAGCAAAATCTAACGTGTTTATCACCTCGTTAAACTTGGCCACAGCAGTCTTTTGATCAGCATTCAGTTCTTTACCAGCATTTTGTAAATCCTTGTATGATTCTAATTTTGACTGGAAGAAAATTCTTATTAAATTTTTTTTGTCAAATACCGCTATTGTAATAATATGTTGTTTTATTTTTGCAAATTCAAAGCTTTTATAATTTTATAAAAGGTTGTTGCAAAAAAAAACAATTTACACCAATTATTTAAGTATTTACAGTTTAATCTTTATAATTATTAATCACAGCTGGTAACAAAGAGGTGTGTGATTTGTAATACATTATTTACAATTTTATATATTAGAAAGTAGATTTTCTTTTTTAATTAGAAACTAATATACTGCTATAATTAGACAATTTGACCTTAACTTATTACTAGAATTTGGCACACTTTGGTATTTTAAGATACTGTATGTGCAACTCTCTTTGTAGAATTGTCACTAAGGTAATATGTCAATGTTTACATAGGCACAGTATATTAAATGGTAAGTGCTTTGTACCAGTTACAAATTGAAAAAAACTGTTTATTGTCCAAACAGGCACAAGACCCATTAAAGGACAGCATATAACAATGTAACTGTGTACAATATAAAAAAACACAAATGGTAAGGGGTTAATTTTTATGAATAGATATGAATATATAAGCATTGCAAAGAATTTCCCGAGGAGTGTAGAGATTCTGATAAAAATGTCTGCACATTTAGTCTATTGGAGATTTTGTTATTATATTTCTTTTTGGTGTAAATAAAAACAAAATGAATTCTTACTATTTAAATGAGGAATGTAAAAACTTGAGATAATAACACTGAACAATCAATTGGGTAGTTTGTGAATTTTATTAGTGATTATGAAAGAGTGGTAAGTTCTAAGATCCCAGTAAACAATAAGTTATTGTCTACACTTGTTAGGGATAGATTCCATCAATTCTAAGTATACTTCATAAATTTGCATTGAATAGATGAATGTGATTCAAGTATATTGAAGACCAAATTAATAAGTCATATTCTGAGGGTGTTCTCACATTTGAGGTAAATAGAGCAATGAAGCTTTCTAAATTTTTGAAGTCTTTGCAGTTTCTAAAAATCAGGCCAAGCATTCTTTTAGCTGCTGATACAGTTTTGATAATGTGTGTTGACCTACATTTTATGTATTTTGTAATGTTTTATTTTAGCACAAGAAAAAGATTAGCAAAAACCTAGTTTTGTTAGTATTGATTTGAGTTCAAAGTTAATCACATGAATTTTTAAATTTAATTTGGAAAGACACCATTTGCAATAGCTGCAAGAAGGAACGACACTTAAGCTACAAATGTAGCTGTTGAAAATACATATAACACAAGTTTCTTCGAGGACTATCAAAAATCGTGTGCATGAAGCTCACTTAAGATCAAGAAGACAGTCTTTAATGAGAGCCAATTGCACTGCTCTTTTAGCTACTTGGACTAAGGAACACATGTTATGGCTCAAGACGTGTGACTGGAGACTACCGAAAAAAAGCATGACTCCAAAATGTACAGGAGGTTCATTCTTATAGAAGAAGTACAGTAATGGTTTGGAGCAAAATTAGCATCGAAGGTAGGACTAATTTTGTTACATGCCATAGAGATATGTTCCCAGGAGAAGGAACATCCGAAGTGCAGATATCTATATTTTATCAGAAAGTCAAGCAGCACTAAAAGCTTTGAAGTCATACAATTGTCAGTCTAAGCTGACTTGAGACTGTAAACAATCCCTGAAACAACTGGCAGCAAACAATCAGGTTACTATGATGTGGGTTCCAGGTCACAAGGGAGTTAAAGGCAACGAGCAAGCAGACTGACTTACCAAGGAAGGTGCAATTTTTGGCTCTCGAAAGCCCACTTGAAAGAAGAGATTCGAGGCTGGGAAACAGATGAAATGAAATGTCACTGACATAAAGTGCCAGGACAAAGACAAGCGAAAAGGCTGGTAAGCCTTTCGACAACGAAAGCTAAACAGCTTCTTGAGTTGGACAAGAAAGACTTGAAACTGGTGACTGGACTTCTCACTGGACACTGCCCTATGAGGTATCACCTGAAAAGATGGGCACAAGAGAGTGATAGTCGCCCCTACTGCAAGAACTTTACTGAAACTGCAGAACATTTGCTTTGCAAATGCCCAGTGCTTTTCTGCAAGAGGCTCAAGTTTCTGAAAGGTGCCTTCCTAAAGCTCTCTGATGTCAGGAACTTAGCTCCCAGGAAACTGATGAACTTTGTACGAATTCTCGAAATCCCGGGCCTTAAATAGATTGAGGTTGTGCATAAAAGATCTAATAGGTCGTGCTTGAGAGGCTGCATAGCCTCCATGACACCCCCCTACAATCTACAATAGTAACAAGGAAATACACTTATTTTTCATTATGATGTCCCCTTCCAATTATTTCATTAATTATTTAGTGACATGTTATTTAGGGGACTTTTATTTCAAGTGATGTGTAAATATAATTTTTTAAATAGAGGATATGATATTTAATACAAGTTAAGTTACATTTGAATTTTGTAAATTAATTAGCCATTAGGATTTTTTTTTTATTTTCCAGATTAAATGCAACCTACATACTTATATTTAATTCCAATCCTATTAAATAAACATTTTGTATAATTTTAATATAATTAGGCGAATATTTTATTTATAATAAAATTAAAATATTCATATATATTGGAATGAAATGATAGTGACAAATTTTATAATAGTTATCATGAACAAGTATTTTAAGAAGTTTATTTTCAATTTTAAAATAAACCGTTGTATATACTTTTAAAAAGTTGGTTGCATTCAAAGTAACTCGAAATCATGTTGCACATTTTAGTGCAATTATTGATATATTTTAAGCAGTATCAGTTTATTTCATTAATGAACTATTTGTAACAAGTATATTTTTTTTAATTTTATTACATTTAATTTGTTTAGTTGACTCATCTCTTATTTTAATTTGTAAATAAAAAGAATCTTTCTATACATTTAAGATGGAAACTTTATATCTAGAATTTCTTCAAGAAACCACCATAAAAGACAAAACCACTCTTTAAATAATTATGTAAGGAAGGAAGAATCAGCAGAGCACACTTAATTATGGGATTTATTAAGACCACAACTGTTGCAAGGGAAAGAAAAAACCAAAAATTAAAGTCTGCAGAATATAATAGTAACAGCCAATCTAGACAAAGAACTCTAAAATGGCCATGCTTACTACTTCAAGACTCAACAATAATTTACCTAATATTACTTAGAAATACAATTTGAAAAATCGTTAAAATTATAAATTAGATTTTAAATATGAGAGAATATAAGACATAAGTAAATAAATAGGTTTTTATTAATTTAACTTATAATTCTTTAATAAAAAACAATTAGCTTATTGAGCAATTAAAAAAAAGTATAACCATAACTGAAATAAAATAAACATATTTTCGCCCTAAAACTTTTAAAGAACAGTAGAAAACTAAAAATGAAGCTTTTAGAATTCTTTGTCAAGAGATTAATGATTTAAATGAGATAATTTCAACAGCAATTAATAGATTTTAATTTTGTAATTTACTACTACTAATCATTAACAGTAAACTTACAATTTACATATTTAGGTGTAAAAATAGTTCATGGATTTATATTAATTCTCATAGTTCTTCAAATGAATAAAAGCATGTAATGATAAAATACAATAAATGTGAGGTATAATACTACCATACTTAAAACCAAAATTCATATTCGTTAAAATTACACCAATTCCAACCTTGTAGGAAAAACACCATAAATGACAGCAAATACCTAGATTTGCAGAAAGAAATGAGGACATTTGTAATTGTTTACAACTGTGGAAAAAACCTATGTTTTAACAAATTATAGTAATTTAGACATACCTTTCTTTTTTCCAAATTCCTAATTTTATGTTCAATAATAGTAATAGCTTGCCTAAGTGGTGTTAAATTTTGCGAAGAATCTGCTAATGCATTTTCCGGGCTAATTTGCTTGTCAATCTTGACACTAGCCGCTGAGGGCATTTTACCACTAGTATTACGAAAAATCCAAAACACAGAAATATCTCTCAACTATTAGAGAGATATACAACTCAGTTTTGTAATTATTTGTAGGATAAATAACTCAAAACGTTAGAAAACTGTTGACAATACAATGAACAACTCCATTGAAAAGCCGACAACTTTATAAAACCGGAAACAGCCATTCCCCTTCTTTTATTGGTTGGTCTAAACGGAAATCATCATTTACTAAATGGCGGATTTATCAAATTTAAATTTATTTCTTAATGAAAATCAATTCATCAAATATTTTTATAATAACATGCGATATAGAAATGTATTTTAAATCCACTTAAAATGTTTTTAAAACATTCTACGTTTGAAAAACATCATTTTTGCGAAATGTTTAGGAACTTTTATTTTTTAATGTACCACACTAAAAAATAGTCTTGTATATAATAGCCTTTACAAAAATATTTATTGCTTCAGAAATTGTATTTTTAACCAAATATATAGGTTCCAAACAAAACCAATGCTAAACGAATATCTATGTTTATTAAAAACAAACTAATCTCCTAAAATTTTCTTGACAAAACTAAACTTGACCTTAGAGAAGGATTTGTGATCTAAGAACTTGACCGGATTCTTCGTTATACTACGACGAATCTTTGAACTGAATTGACGGGTAACTTTCTATTACTCTGGTAGTCTAAAAAATTCCACTTATATTTACAAGAATCAATTTACAAGAATCACTGCGAGGGCCGTTTTTTACATGAACGAAGTGTTTGCATCGCAAGATTAATAACAAAGCAAATATGAAATGAATGATTTAATATATTTTATAACAGTTTTTAAGCCGCTGTTTATCTTTTGTTGGTATAGTTTGTTTTAAAGTTTTATATAACTATTGTTTAGTAATGTTCGTTTCATTTTCCAGTTATTTTAAAAATTCTTCAAAGTAGGTACCTAACTATATATAGATCGTGTAGTGTGTGTGTGTTTTAAATGTTATAAAACTAACCTAAACTTAACTAAAACACTCAAACTTAACCAAACCTAACCTAACCTGTCATTTTTTACAGCTGTTCCTACAAATATGTGGTATTTATTTCAAAAACCACCACGCGTCCTCTTAATGCATTTGAAAATTTCAAGATTTTTAAGAATTTAAAAATATGTTGCTCTTGATTCATACGTCCTTGCGTTTCTGTTATCCTAATAGGAAGCTCGAGAATTTGATGACTTGGGAATATAAAATTTTTTACTCCGGATACCTTCTCGCGTTTCTGCTATCCTAATAAGAAGCATAAAAATTTGTGATCTTAAGAATTCCAACTCTGGATACCTCCTCGCGGTTCTGCTATCTGCATCCTAATAGGATGCTCGAGAATTTGATGACTTGGGAATATAAAATTTTTTACTCCGGATACCTTCTCGCGTTTCTGCTATCCTAATAAGAAGCATAAAAATTTGTGATCTTAAGAATTCCAACTCTGGATACCTCCTCGCGGTTCTGCTGTCCTAATAACGATCTGCAATTTCAACAAAATGTTAGCAATTTTAGATCGTTTTATTAGGCTAGCAGAAACGCCAGGAGGTATCCAGAGTAAAAAATTTTCATATTCTTAAAAATCATCAAATTTTCGAGCTTCCTATTAGGATAACAGAAACGCGAGGATGTATCCGTATTAAAAATTGATCAAAAAACCGAAAACTTGTCTTAAAAATCTTTTTTAATTTCCGATTTCATTTAGATGCAATGTACGTGTTATCTACATTTACTACTGCAAAAATACTGGCTATAATGATGATGCATAAAGGGATAAAAATAAATTGAAAAAAGAAGAAAATGACAGATAAATTTCCTACCTAATGAATATAATTATAGATGACACACATTGCATTCGAATGCAATGGGTGTTATCTACATCTTCTGTTAAAAATTTGTTTACCTTCAAACAAGGTTATTCGTCAACCGACGTGTTTTTGACGTTTCATCCTACTCTGACTGATTTAACTGAAAGTGTTTCCTAACAATAATAATTCAAATCATGATAATTATAAATTCTAATAGTTTTTTTAAGATAGAACAAGAGGGTGGTTGTATAATAGCAAACGAATTTTGTGATTTACGGTCCGAATTCCTTTAAAATGTATCAAATGTAAAAAAAATATGAAAATTTAACATAGCTGACGGATTTTTTTACTAATGGTCCAATTCTATGGGCGACGTGCAACATGTGGTCACTTTTTAACATCGGTAGAAAAGATGATGTACACGTAAAGCCACTGCTTGAGATAGGTAACGTGAACGTGGTACAAAAAATGGCATATTTAATAACTTAATAAATAACGCAAACACAACAAACTCTCTTATAAACAAGTGTTAAAAAGGGTTAGGTTACATGTAGCTGGTGCCACTTTTTAACAGATAGATAGAATCTCAAACTGTGACGTCACTCTTTCCTTCGTGTTCAAGCTGTAACGTCATGTGCACGTTACTCATTGAAAATTGGTATCCTTAGTGCTCATTCTTCAACGACTTTTCTAAAATGATTTAAAGTTTGAATTGGTTAAGAAGTTTAAAAAAAGCTTCAGTGTAATTAAGTTGTGTTAACTGCGCTATGCTTTGATAAGGTTAGTTTGTATTAGAGGTGAATTATTGAAGAAAGGGAACTGTGTAAAGTTCTCCACTTTATTTCCAAAGAAGCAGATGTCGAGTGCGGATTTAAACCGAAACCATCCAACCACACGTTTACTTCTTCGACATGATTACATATTCCCTCTTAAAAATATTCGCGTGAACTTCTTCGTTTATCTTCAAGTAGGGTTATTCGGCAACCGTCGTGTTTTGTTGATGTTTTACCCTACTTTTATCAATTTAACTGAAAGTAGTAATTTTCTAGAAGTAAAACTAAAATGGGTGATTTTTTTTACTTGTGTTTAGTAAATTAATAGAACATTAGTTTTTATATACAATTAATATTAAAAAAATAAAGCAATTTATTTTTCAGTAAAACGACCCAGAGAAAAATTTGAGGATTACAGTATTTCTTACCAGAAATTTATATAAATTTTAAAACGTTAAAAATGTTATTAGTTTTTTTATTTATAATGAAAATATATACCTATATCAAGAAAACCAATAAAATATTGGACAGTTTATATACAAATAAACAAGATTTTAATACCATTGATTAAGCGGATAAAAATAAGATTTTTGAAGTGATAACCTCTTATGGCACGCTGTGAACTTTTCGGGCGCGTAGTCGCTTTCCCAAAAGCGTAACGACATTTTAATATTTTTAAAAAAAGTTGGATACTCAGGGATTTGAACCTGAATACACTGACGCGCTAAACAGATAGCTGTACCATTCAGCCACCACGCACTCTTACTTCAAACGTCCAAGATTAGATGCACAAATTATATTTGTGACGTCATGTTGGTTGAAAATAAAAGTTGCTCGGGGATTTGAACCTAAATACACTGCCGTGCTAAACAGACAGTAGTCTCATTCGGCCACCACATAACCAAAGTTTACATGTCGAACAGTAATATGGATAGTTGGGGGGTCGTTGTCGTCGTTACATTTTTTCGATGTCAAAAAAAGGCGGTGGACGTTCGTTTTTTATGATTAACAAGAATATTGCTGCTACTAGTCATGGTACTACTCTTGATGCAGTATTTGCAAGATTTTTAGATAATATGGAGTGTAAAATTTTTGTTTATTATAGCTCCATCCATAAGCCCATTGTTACTTTTGTAGGCTGATATAATGATAATGTAAATGAACGCGAGTCAACTGTATCTATTTAAGAAGGTTGATTATTATACATAAGATATATTTTATATTAAATAAATAAGCTGTTCACTTTCTAAACAAATTTTTGATTGTCACTAATTTACCAAAAATTTTGTATTCATTCATAATCCTCACCCAAATGATCATTTTAATTCTAATAATAAACGTAAGTTTTTGTTACGTTCAATATTTAAGTTTCTACGCAAATCATTTGAAGTTATCACTTCTGTCGGGCGTCCCGAGGCGCACACCTTTCTTTTTTTTAATAAGGCTGTATTTGATAAATTTATTCATTTTTTGATATTAAAAAAATTATTTAATTCTTATTTTTTGTGTTAAATAATTAAATGGTATATAGTTATGATTTGAAATTCCAATTTGTTTGTATTTTATAATTTTCATAATAAAAAGTATGTATAAAAAAATTATATTAACGTAAAACAATTTACAGAATTTACAAATTATCAAATGTGTTTATTGATGTATGTGATTTTACATTTTTTCCTTCTGAAATACTTATGAAATTGGAAGAGCATAACATAAAACACTTTAAGAAAAAAAAATGGGTTTTAAAATAATTTTGGTTTCCTAAAATGTTTTATTTTAAATGTAACATACTAAATGCAACCAAGAAAAATAAATTTAGTATGAATAAAAACTGAATGTGAGAAAACAATTAATAAAAAATGACAATATTTATTTTTCTTCATCAATGCTGCACTTTTTTACACATTATATATACCTTATTTTTTATTTTATATCAAATTTTGACAATTCGCTTTTACAACCAAAAAATAAAAAAATATTCCGTACTTCAAAATAATATTTTTCCTACAAAAACTATACATTAACTAATCCAATTAAATACAGAAAATGGGTAGATTTTCATAAAATGGCGTTCCCATAAAATATATTTAAATTATTTTAGTTACCCAGATATCAAGTACATTTTTGCAGAAATAAATACAACATTTTTAGAACTGAATTTATTTAAGGTTTTTAAATCAGAAAATGTGAAATTATTTATACAAAAACGGGGCCTTTCACTCAACCAAACTCATGTTAGAACATAGTTCAATAATATCCTTGAGAAAATTTAAGTTTCATTGCAGTTGTACAACGAAATTTTAAATTTCACTCTACTAATTTTTCCCATGAAGTGTCTAGATGTGTTAGTATATGGCACAAGGATAGGTGTCTTTCAATTCTTGGGATGTCAAAAAATAAAATACAAATATCAAGCAAGAAATGGACGAATATAAAAAAACGAATAGTAACTACTGTCTGTTTAACTTTAAGATGCCAAACATGTGAATGATTTTGCCGTGTTCCTATGCTCTCGTCGTTACTACTGATTAATTTGCCATTCAAGTCCACAAACGTAGGTACATATAGAGTCGAATCTTATTATAAGCCTTACAATCTGTCAACAAAATGACAGTAATAAAGAGGAAAATTACTTGTGATTTATTACCCTTTGCATTTGTATTTTCTTAAATTTAAAAATACACAGGAACGCTAAGATCATTTGCAAACCTTTTTCTGCTATTACTTTTTCTCAAGAGACCATTCAACATATCCAGCAACAAGATCACAATATTTACTTTACCGTTAAATTTATGCCTGCATTTAATTTTTTGTTGCAGACAGTAGGTATATTTTGGATAATGATCATTGTTGTTATTTCGTATTAGATGATTTAATAAAGATATGCATTTTAAGGATTATTTACAAAATACGAATTAAGCAATAAAATATATTTTATCAACAATAAGCTTAAACTGCTCATTACTGGTTAATCACAAAACAATGCCCAAAATTTGATATTAAAGAAAACATTTTTGTGGAAAACAGAAGAGGAATAAATGCTTAAGATTGGATAAGTGGATGGTTCAATAGGGAGAAATCACGGAGATGGCGACATCTATTATCGATCGTATGAACATCTCGAGGTGTGAACAACAAACTAACCTCCTTTTGTTTATATGGGTGAAAGGTGAACTTTATATATATAAATTTGAGCAATTTAAGCATGAAAAGTGTTATATTTAAACGATATTTTGTGAAGAATTAGTGTTAATAAACCACAAAATCCGTAAATCCAAATGATTAAAAAAGGTGATATGGAGATAAAATCGCAAAAAATATGATCTGTTCCACAATGCTCTACATATGGAAATTCGATTATATCTTTGCATAAATTTCCTTCAAATCCTGAGGCAGCTCAGAAATGAAAGATGATCTTAACGATAGGAAAACCAATTTCAAAGTTTATGTTTGTTTGCAGCAAGCACTTTGTGAAAGATGATTTTTTCAGTGGTAAGTTTGATATTGTTTTTCAATGTTCTATCATTTTATTTTTGATTATTCATAGTGACTTTAACAAACACAGAAAAAGCGTTTGAAAGATTATTAAGATTTTTTCATAAAGACCGTCAGTTCCACATAAAATTAAGCTGCCAACTTTAAAAACCTCTTCACTTTCTTTAATTAGTTAAACACGTTCACCCACATAATATAATAGGTCCGAAATTGATATTTCGACTTTCAAGACATTGCAACAAGAATTCCAGGGACAACAGAACTGAAAAACTTCGAAAACAAACCAAAATTGATATCTGGACACACCTGGTCTTTACTGGCATTTAGCAAGAATCAGCGTATAAAACTAAAACTTTGAAAACAAACGTTAAATCCAGCTCAATCTAATAGTTTAACATCAACAATCAACCCAAATCTCTGAGATAACTAAAATTCCCTTCAGTAAAAAATGTGGTTTTACAAGTGATCAAATGACAGAATATTTGTTGTTCACACTCCGATCCGACATTGTCATTAACAGCGCCATCTCACGTTACGTGATTTTTCCCTATAGAAGCCAGAGAGAATCTAACATTAAAAGAAGATCAAAATAATGTACTATAATTATATAGTTTTGAAAAAATGCTGTCAAATGTACACTAGCGTGCAGACTTCGGGGAATAAAAAAAAATGTATTTTGTATATTTTGAATAGTTAATTTTTTCCTGATTTCAAAAATATACCCTACTATATACCATTTATGAGTTACTAAAGGTCGAATATCGTAATAATTACTGTATATACACAAAATTTAACATTATTAAAGTCAACTATGAGAATGGTAACTATTAGGTTTATTACAACAACTCAAAAAAACCGTACAGTGAACGGTCACAGTCATGCGCAATAGATAAAACTAATTCTAACCGTTGCATGGTCGAATGTGGAACTGGACTGACATGCGTATTGGATAATTTATCAGTTATCGCTGTCACTTTTTCAATTGGTCAATGAGTAGTTAGGATGTTAGGTCGATTACATAAAACGATCACAAAACTTTTCTAGTATTACTCGAGGGAGTATAAAGATAATGCATGCACAGAAATGAAATCGCATACACAACATGTTTTATTTAAATTTAAAGTTCGGGCTCGACTCGTTGCGGACGTGCAGGTGGTCGGAGTTTGGTGTTTAATCAGTGGCATCACATCGGACCACGCGCCTTTTGTCTCTTATTGCCAATGTTTGGAGCGCGCTATCATCATTGACAGTGGTGGAGGTTTTCAAGTTTTTAAGTCATTAAAGACAGGATTCGATTTAAAATGAAAACATTTTTGATGCAATTATAAATTTGAGATGTTAACAATTATGCAAGCAATAACACAAAGAACATCTTTTATGAGTCATTTATTTTGTATAAATACTTTCTCCTTCCATGCTGTAAACCATTTTTATTATTTCCTTAAAAGAAACGTCACATATCAAACACAATTGTCACTTTCATAGCGTACTTTAGTAGGTAATGTTTACTCAAAAACGGTATAAGGTAGTGGTAATATAAAGTATATTTTTGAAATAAAAAAAAAAACCATTACAAAAATTCAATCCTATTAATTTTTGTTTGGAACTTTTAATCTAAACAATATCATATTAGTAGTTATTTTTCGAACCACAACAAAAACAGATAGGTCTCAATTTTTATATTGGTTTCATTATTTCAAATCATAACTTGGTAATGAATGATTTAGATTAAGAATAGAACTTTACGATTATTAAAACTTCCTGGCAAGAACACAAATCTTTAGACGATTTCTCTAATTTTCCATTAGAATAATCCGATTATTTCAAACATTCGGATACCAATGTCCAGATTCTCAAAATCATCCGATTTTGCACATCACTACTCCTGCTAGAGTGAGTATTGGCCTGTTAGACGCAGTCGAGACAAGCAAAACACACTTGACAAGTTACAAAAGTAGCTTAAGCCGAGTCACCACCAAAGGAAAATTGTCAAAAGTTTCTCTAATTACCGTAAGTTCTCAACAAAAATTGTAAAAAATGTCGAGAATCGTGTTTATTGCTCTGTGAATACGCTTGCTCATTTGGGAATAACAGTTGCACGTCTTGTCACGTGGACGAACACGAATTAATCGGCACGTTAATTGATTTATATCACACAATACTTAGCAACGCAACGTCTATTTGTGTAGTTCACGTGTTTGTCAAAATGACAATTGCAAAAATAACGCGCAAGCACGTTCTGTTGTGGAGGAGTGGAGACGCGTTGCATAGAAATACTTAGCAACGTGACATCTATATGTGTAGTCCACGTGTTTGTCAAAATGACAATTGGAAAAATAACGCGGAAGCGCGTTCGGATGTAGAGGAGTGGAGACGCGTAGCATAGAAATACTTAGCAACGTGACTTCTATTTGTGTAGTTCACGTGTTTGTCAAAATTCCACTTGCAAAAATAACGCGCAAGCACGTTCTGTTGTGGAGGGGTGGAGACGCGTTGCATAGAAATACTTAGAAACGTGACGGTTATTTGTGTAGTCCACGTGTTTATTAAAAAATATTCAAAATATAATAGGTTTATCAATAATAATAATATACTATGAAATGAACTTCGTTCCAACTGAGTGTTCGACGACACTCACGCACTTTTTTTATTTTTTTTTGACACAATGGTATTGTGCCTAAATACAAAAAAAAAATTATTATTAATTAATTAGTGTTTTAAATCCCTGAAATATCCTATAGTTGTTTTAGGCTACGCGCGACTGCTGCCGTTACAAATGACAGCGCGCCCGCTTGAAGGATTAATAATACATAACAATTCAATTGTGCGTTTACATTTTAAATGTTTATATGGGTATTGTATATTAATAATCATTAAAATTATACATTTACATTTTCTGAAACTATCACCATAAAATAAATATAGACTATTGTTGGATTTATTCTGAAAAACATAAATCAATACCCCCTTGGTCTATAAAAAAAATCGAGGAGCATTACAAAATACACATTTGAGATGTATGATTATTCTTTAAAATAAATCTTTTATTCCAGATTTGTTATCTAATCTCATGACAGCTTATAATAAGGCTCAACTACTAATTTTAAATGAGTAACATAAATTAAAACAAACGTTAGGCCATTTACAAACAAAAATTATTAATAAGAATATTTTATTGCGATTGAAAATTATTATCGATATTTAACAAAAATTAATAATATTTTGTTTTAATGGAAATTTATCAATATTTAATTAACAACAAGTATGTAAAAACATTAATATTTAATTTGAATAATTTTTAAAATGGTTAAAAATTTGATATGTACATCGCGGAATGAGTTATTCTAATTTCAATTGGTACGTTTTCTATTTTTTATTACTACGAGGCGAGTTGTTATTGATAAAGCCTCTTCCGGATACGAATTTATCGTTTTTTTTATGTATTTAGAACGAGCCCGGAAGTAAATTTCATATTCTTATTAATAATATTTGACTTATTATCAGACAAATGTATTTTGGGAACTGGCCTAGGTGTGCGAAAAACAGAAGTTACAAATGATAATATTCATTTTATTAATGAGTGTGTGCTCGTTATAAATAACCAATGCGGAAAATTTACAAAATAATAATTAACAAATAATACAATATCACTTTTTAAAAATCGTTAGAGCACTGAAATAAAAAATGCACAGCATGCCATGGTAAATAACCATAAAAAAAACAGATTACGTACTTATTCAAATATTATGCATATCGATCACTATCTCTAAATTAATTACAATTTAATATTATTCATATAAACTCTCATCAAATATACACAATTTTGATTTAAATTACGGCTTAAATTAATAATTCAATTTTTGAATCACTGTGAACGCAATGAATTTTTTATTCTAAAACTATAGTCTATGCTGTCTATTTCTGCCCAAGACGTTCGTACTTCCAAGAATAACTGGAAAAAAATTACGATTTAGCTTTTTGATACATACATTATTATAATAAAGAATGTTATTTCATATCACACAAAATTATGTACACTCCAACAGGAACAACTGTAGCCATAAAGGTTAAATGCGCAGTGGGATTACGAAAGGGAGGTGTTGCCAGATAGTTGAAGTTTACGTTATACTTTACACTCTGTAAATCAAGAAATTGTTCTTTTGTTTTTTATTTCATTTATTGATATACTTTTATTATCAGTAATATTTTGAAAGGTAAAAATTGTAAAAAAAACAATGTTGACAGTTTGTTCGCTTAAAAAAAATCTCGTTTTATTAAGAAATATTGATTATGTGGATATTTTTGTTTACTGTGATAAAGGACATTTACAGAGAAACATGAGGAAGAGGATAAATAAGTACAGGCCCCATAAAATTAGTACGACAGAAATTGTAGAAGCGTTGAACAGTATGAAATTGGGTAAAGCTGCTGGGTACGACAGGATAACAGTTGAAATGCTGAAGGCTGGACAAAGCGTGGTAACTTGTCTGCTGTACCACCTTTTTAACCTTTGTTGGAGGAGTGGTAGCGTACCAGACGACTGGTGCGACGACTGTTATCGTGCCGCTTTATAAGGGAAAGGGTTCGCAGCAGGACTGTAAGAACTACCGAGGTATTAGTTTACTCAGCATAGTCGGCAAACTGTATGCAAAGATATTGATTAAAAGAGTGACGAATGAAACTGAGAAGATAATATCGGATGTGAAAGCAGGATTAAAAAGAGGAAGGAGATGTATGGATCAGGTTTACTCATTACGAAGTATAATCGAAAAATTCTTGGCTAGAAGTTAGCAGGTCTATTGCTCTTTTATAGACTTGAAAAAGGCTTATGACAGAGTGGTGAGTAGTGAATTGTGGTCGACATTGTCTATGTATGGGGTGAAATAACTTTATAAAAATAAATGATTTGATCGTCAAATGCCTTCTTTACACCGATGATCAAGTCATATTAGCGTCATCTGAAGAGGAGTTGCAGGCGAAGGTTAATGTTATGCACGATGCCCTGAAAATCAAAGGGATGAAAATAAATGTAAGCAAAACGAAAGTAGATAAAGGAATGCTTGGATGGTTTGGACACGTAGAAAGGATGGATGAAGAAAGATTGACGAAACAAATTTATAAGGCGAGTGTGAATGGACGGAAGTCGGTAGAGGTCGAACTCGGCGAACATATCTCGATCAGATCAACATTGTTTTGAAGAAAGGCCAGGTCAAGAGTACCAACAACCGACGAGCATGCATGAGAGCACTTATGAAATTAGAGGAAGCAAAAGATGTGTGTAAGAACCGTAGCAAGTGGAAGGAAGTGGTCTCTGCCTACCCTTACGGGAAAAAGTCGTGACTATATGTATGTATGCATGTAGAAATATAGTTTTGCCGCCATCCAATGAATGTCCAAAAATCAGTAGCGCTCCAAGAGATTTATCCTCCTTTTGTTACAATATTTAACCTAAAATGTATCACTACTTAACTGCTGTGAGATTTAGTAACTTCTGTGTGCCTATCCGTTACAGATGTTGGCGAGCATAATGGCTATACGAACTTTATTTGCTGATGCATGGAATAAATCCACAGTTGATGTATTAAACCTCACTAGGAGATTCTTCAGCCATGGGATTCTTCTTCTTCCTACACTCCTTCTACCTTGTAATTTGCTTTGAAGTATAAGCTGTAAAAGCCGGTTTCTTTCAGGATTTCTTTACCTGATATAAGATTTCTTTTTCTTTGTATACTTGGGTTCAAAGTTTACGAGAGACGGAAAGTATGACTGTTACATTGAGCAAAGGGTGAATGGGCGCCTGCATAACTTTACAAGCAGCCAGAACGTTCAAAAAGGCACGACTAACTGCGCATAGAGGAGTGCTGGTCCCTACATTTATGTATGGTAGTTAATGTTAGGTTTGGCAGGAGAAGCGAAGGAAGTGTGTAAGAACCGTAGCAAGTGGAAGGAAGTGGTCTCTTCCCACCGTTACGGGAAAAAGTTGCTACTAAAATGTTTTATGAAACCATAACTATACATTAGGTCCTTCAAGATAAATATGGCAACGCGGCATGACAGACAATGTTATTGCGTGTTCTCCCTCTTAACTTCGAGCAGCTCACGGCTTCGGTTATTCCTGTCAGAGAATAATATTGCTTACTACACAAACTCACCTGATTCAACCAATTCTCATCTGCCAACAATTCATTTAATATACACGTAGTATCTTTAGTCGCATCATTAGTCCGTTTTTCACTAACACGTTTTGCACATTCTATATACATAAGATACTTTTGATGAGTCACTTTGTTCAAGAGTTCCACTTGTGTTACACATAATCTACACATTAAGAAGTCCTGAAACATAGAAAGATAACCTTTTATTGGTATAATTTTTGAACGGCACATTGTAACATAAATTCATTAAATAAAATACACTCAACCTTAAGGACTAGGGACATTTTTAATATATATGCATATAATTAATCTAAAACTTGGATTTCCCTCTTCTCGATGACATGCATTAATTCATAAAATCACGTTTTGAGTAGTACCCATTTCCACGGCGACCTGATTGTGCCTCATATCACTGTTCACTACCCACTACCCTAGCAATTTCTTCTTCAGTCAAGTTTCGTTTTTAAAATAAAAATAATCTATATAACGGACAAGAAATGTTTTGTTTATCTCATGGAAAAATGCATCAAGTAAAAATTTTTGAGAGTCGGTTGTAAACAGCCTAATTAGTGGTACTTTTATAAAAAAGCAATACATTTAAAATAATTTTAAATTAAAATATTTCTAGACATTAGGGTTGTGTATATTTTATAAACACTACTGTCGATCTTGCGAATTTAAAACAATTCCTAATTTAGTTTTATCTGCCATATTATGGAATTGCTAATCCTTAGGAACGTTCCCGAAGGTCAGTCGTGCTCAAACTACAAAAACATTTTCCCCACATAAATTACTATAGGTACAATAATAATTAGTTGACCAGTAGTGCTTTTGCTCCACCTTCCATGTGCACAAGCACAGAAATTGACTTACTGCGTTGATTTACTCGACTTGGGAACGTCCAATAAAATTGAGTATAATTCAAAATTTCTGGGCAAATTATGTAATATTATTTCGTTGCAAAAAATTGGCTTTAAATGATATTCATTTGGATAGCTTATTACATCTGTATAAAAGAGAAGACGAATGAGCCATTATAAAAATATTTACCGAGAAAATAAGAAAGTTAAAATTAATAAAAAAAAAAAAAAATTAACAGAGTTTGAACAGATATGAAAAATATATAAGTAACATCAAAATTTCAACACAAAAAAGCAACCTGGACGGTATCCAGTCGAGCAGCACAAAATATAATAAATATTTGTGATTAGTAGGAGGAATATCCAAAATATCGATCTACAAATAGGAACTGAATCCATTGAGAGAGTACACCGGTACAAATATTTAGAATACACAATAAATGATGAATGGAACCCTGATTTAGAGAAAGCTCTTGAGTAACCGCATCATAAGCATTGGTGATGGAGAGCCACGAAATGTTATGTGCTCTCTACGCTGCTTTATGGCGTGGAAGGGTGGACATTAAAACTAACAACAATGAGAAAATTAGAGGCTTTTGAAATGTGGCTATATAGACGCACCAAGAATACCATGGACTGAAAGGAGGTATTGAGAAGAACGAATAAAGATCTGGAATTGCTTGCAACTGTTAAGAAAAGAAAAGCATCCTACATGGGCCATGTGTTTCGCAATGACAAGTATGGTCTATTGCAACTTATCATGGAGGGAAAAATAGAAGGAAGGAGAGGATTGGACAAAAAGAAACAATCCTGGATGAAAAACTTGCGTGAATGGTTCCAAATACCAAAAACTTGAACTATATTTCATACGGCGCAGAACAGAGAAACCTATGACAAGATGATCGCCAACCTTCGGTAAAAGACGGCACAGAAAGAAGATTTGCTAATAATCTAGTAATTCACTACACCACTCTAATTTAAATTGTCCACCCTTCGGCGACATGTGTTTGCATCGTTTACCAATCAGTATGAAAATGTCCCTGAATGGTGTAGATTCACAGTTGGACCCGGTAGGTATCGCTATGATCGGGTTCCAGGAATTTATTTTTTTATCTTTGACGAAAATTATTTTTTTTTAAGATTTTCATATTAGAAGATATAATCACAAAATATCCCCCCCTATATTCTTTTTTTTTTTTTAATTTTTTGACGAATTTTTTTTTAGATTTTTCGCATGTTAGAAGATATAACCACAAAATATCAACCTTCCCACCATCCCCAAATATTGTGATCACTCATTTTTAACAAGAAAATAAGCGCGGCTTCCTACATTGATTCTACGTCGAAAAGATTCGTTATTAATCCAAATAATTTTAATTTTAAGCACTGCAAAGTTGGTGAAAATTGACGTGTTAAGAATGCTTTTGGGAATAGATTAATCGATTTTTTGGGAACGTCCTTAAATTTTATATCGATTGTGCCTAAACAAATTAAAAGTCACACCTTGGTTTTAAATAGACAAGTACATACCTTTTCGTTTATGGCATTGGCATCAGGCTGGCAACCTTCTAACGTTGTTGAGTTGTACGGCTGACCATACATCAACACTCTTACAGCAACGCCGACTCTGTTACAAGCTGCACAAGCCTTTGTTTGAGTATCTGAAGCGCTAACTTCTCTGATAACATTAAAACAGGGCCACGTGCAAACTGCCGCTTGAACGATGGGGGGCCACCTCAACAGACTGAAGAATTTCTGTTTCTTGCTGTCCGTGATGTCATCAATTGTTTGAACGTTTGAAAGGAAGTAATCATCTAGTTGAAAAATTTATTTAACACATTTGTTTAACGGCAAAATTTAGATTAAAAAATTTAAAACCAGAACATTTTAATACCTGTGTTAAAAAAATTGATCTTTAAACCTTTTACACTATACTAGTAACATGGTGGAAATCCTAATAAATAATTATTTAAATTAAAATATTGTTTTAATACACAATGGATATCTAATTGATGCATGAACTATTGTATGTAGTATTGTGAAACGAGAGGAATGCGTTCTAAAGAGATGGAAGGAATACTTCGAAAGTTTATTTGAGAAAGAGGATACACATGCGCAGGTCTCATTCGGAGACATGAGTAAAAGTTGCAAATAAAGTGAAATTAGTACGACAGAGATTGTGAAAGCGTTGAACAGTATTAAATTGGGTAAGGCTGCAGGGTATGACAGGATTACAATTGAAATACTGAAGGTTGGACAGGGCGTGGTAGTGGTTAGTCTGCTGTACCGCCTTTTAACCTTTGCTGGAGGAGCAGCAGTGTACCAGAAGACTGGTGCAAGGTCGTTATCGTTCCACTTTACAAAAAAAAAAGGTTCGCAGCAGACTGTTAGAACTACCGAAGCATTAGTTAACTTAGCATCGTCGGCAAATTGTATGCAAAGGTATTGATTAAAAGTGACGAATAAAACTGATGAGAATATATGGGATGTGCAAGCGGGATTTAGGAGAAGAAGAGGATGTATGGATCAGGTCTTTTCATTACGAGGCATAGTCGAAAAATTATTGTAGAAGAAGCGAAAGTGGAAGTGGTCTCTGCCTATACCTACAAAAAAAGGTGTGACTATATGTATGTATGTCTGAACTACGTCACTAACAATTTTATTGCATTACAAATAATATGAGTCAAATTTCTTTAATAACTGCTGCTTTCTACCCACCTTACTATGAACAAAAAGTAATTGGACTGTATTTTCTTAAAATACGTACGCTATGAATATAGATGTATATATTTGGTAGGTTGGTATGACTCATAATTTTTATGACATTTACTTTATTAGGTTAGGAATTGCAGCGTTTAAAGAAAATTAACGCCAGCGATTTTTAAAATGAAAAGTTTGTAAGACAAAGAACTTGGATTAAATTTTAACAAATAAATAAAAATTTTTGTTCTTGTGCATTAAAAGTGTTACGACGATGAATGTTTATCAAAATCAGAAGTTTTTAAGTGGTACAAATCATTTGGTGAGGGTTGCGAAGCAGGCGAAGATAAGCCTCGTTTAGGAAGACCATTAACTTCAATTACTGATGATGAATGTAGTGTATTCTAGTGGGAGGGGATTACTTTGAAAAAGATACAATAAATTTAAATGATTAAAATATTTTTTCTGTGTTTTTTTAATCAGCCTCCTTATTTTTTGTCCAGTTTAGTATATTGCATGCGCTCGTTTTTATTTTTTTTTATTTAAATAATAATTTTTTTATTTTTAGTCTTGTGTGGGTGAAAGTTTGCAATCGATTTTAAACATCTTGATAATATTATGACAAAGAAATGTGGCAAACTTCAGTTTCTCCTCACCTGATCTGAAATAGAAAATGTTTTACCTACCTTCAAATGAATTCCATCCAAGCCAAAGTTGAACTGATGTAATGTTGAAAAGTTTGTTTGAAATAGATTGCAAAAATTTGTACTGAATAGACAAACAGACAAGAAAGCGAGTTAATATTGCATTGTTATCCGGTTTCATGTGTAACTCACCAGGAAGTTCGTTTAAAATCGACTTCAAAATCTGTACTGAACAGACAAACAAACAATCACTCAGACAAGAAAATCGCGGTAAAAACTTATTCAAACAGTTCTGGTAATAAAAGTAAAATATGCAATTACCTTTTTCATGAAATATCTCCATAAGAAAATTACTATCCAAAGCTTGAGAAATCAAAGTTTGGATATACACTTCGAAATTATCCTGATAACTTTCAAACTGTTTCATGCATTGTTCTTGATACTCATAGTCTATAATAGTCATCTCTTGTTTTAAAAATTCAACAATTGTTTCTAGCTGGCTCTGCGACCTGTACTTAACTGGCACTGCCATATATTGTTTTTTACTTTCGGGAGACCATGAAGTATACTAAATAATGATAAAACAAACAAGGGTTTAGAAATTACAATAACATTATTAACTGTAGTAAACTATTATATATGTTTAATATTTATATATAATTTTTGCTGATATGATTCTTGGGTAGAGATTATTAAACTATATGCAGGTATAGGTACAGGGATATATTCACTATAATTTACCCAGCCTTTATCTTTATTATTGCTTATAGAAAAAAAGTTTTACATACAAATTGTGTGGTTATAACTGAATTTTGTTAAAATGATTTTAAAAGTAACAATTTTTATGTAAAACTTTTTTCATAGGCAATAATAACGATGATAAGGTCGGTAATTTATAGTAAACAACTGTACATAGTTTACAGTAAATGATAGGAATTTTATACTAGTGCAGTCGAAAGTGAAAACAAAAATAATTGGCAACAATTTAACCATAAAATTGAATGATTTTTTAACTAAAAAGTGAAAAGCCAAAATTGTAAAATTAATTTGATCTGGCCAGTCTGAGCAGAAGATAGGGACTGAGCTGAGTAAGCTTTAACTCCAATTAAAATAAAGTTTTTAAAAATTATAAAATATGGAAATAGGATTACAAAATAAAATAAAAATTGAAGACTATACAAGTGGACTTGAAAAAACTAAAGATATGTATGAAAAAATAATGGAATTACAAAATAAAACAGTAAAGTATGAACTACTGGAAGCACAATTAGTATAATCAGATAAAACAAAGTAACAAAAATGTACTACTCCCTAAGCAACACAAAACATGAAAAAAAAAATAAAATCAGAAATAACAATTCTGACAATTACATTATATACTTAATAAAAGGGATAAGCAACCCGCCACACTTTTTCGTGAGATCTGTTACGGGAATTTCGCCATTCCATATATTTTTTTATTTGTTCGGTTGGCATTGCTAAAGCCAACCCTGACGTTTTGATATCGTTTTTTTGGAAATTCAATTTAGTTCCATCTCTTTCTGTCTTGTATCATTTGTATTAAATATATTTTTAAAATACCTGCCTTTTCAATCCGAGACTCCAATGAGTCAGGTTCTACTGACAGTAGAGATAGAGAGCAGAGATATTCAAACTTAATTTGTGTCTCTCGGAAATCTTAGTTTCGATTAATTTTGAATATATCTGGTAATTGTTTTAATGTTTAATAAGTAATTTATTTCAAATGATTTTTGTTCAATAAATACACGATTTATTTTTGTAAGTCAGATTTTATATTATGTTAATTTTATTTTCACTCAGGTAAGTTTTAGAGTTGTAATTTCTGATTTGTAATCAGTTTTTTTTTTTGGAAAATTTAAGAGGTTTTACATTTTAATTTTTTTCAAATATAATTTGAGTTTTTTTTCTGGTCATATGATTTTTTATGAGAAAAAATGAAAAGTTTGGGATTATTTTTATTTTAATTTTTTTTGTAGCAGGAATACCAGCCCTAAGAAGTATATCTTGTTCAACCAAGAACCTACTCCGACTACCTAACATAGTTTCCTTCGGAACTTTTTTTTGTAAAAATGTATGTTTTTTTTCTCATTTCATTTTATGTATTTTTAAAATCCTTTTTTTTTTCAACAGTAAAAACACAAGAGCTTTTTTTCTATTGGATAAATTTCTCTTTTTAACGAAGTAATTTTGAAAATTCTGAGTTCAAAAGAAATTTATCCGATAAAAGAAAAGCTCGAGTGTTTTTTGGCAAGATAAATTAACGACTGAATATATGAATGAACAATAACAATAATTATCTTTATTGATACAATTAAATTATTTAAATGAACAGTTATTAAATACACAATTGTTATAAATTGTTTGGTTTGGCGTAATGATTTCAAAATTGTGACGTAAGCGTACTAGATGTAGTCTGGTTATGAGGAATATGCATTTTTATAGGTGACAAAAAGGATGCACCTTTTTTATCGCATGATTAAATGACACATTTTATGTAGGAGTTAATTTATCAATATTAAACTTAATAATTAATTCTTTTTTTCTGTGATATTAACATATACATATATAGTTCTGATTTGCTAGAGGTTTTAGTGATTCCAATTTATTAGTATTTTTTTCTACTAAAAAAAACTTGGCGCTTAACTACTAACTAGTTAAGTTCAGTTAAGTTAAATTAGTTGGGAATCTAGGATAGATTGATCCGCGATCTGATTTTATTTATTCCCTAGTTTATAAATTGTGTTTAATAAATGGATAATTTTTGAGTGTAAAGCTTGTAATTATTGAATGTATAATTTTGTAATAATTGTATAATCGTTTGAGTATATATGTGTATAATTATTTGTCGATAATCCTCACGTGTGGATGTAGTGAAAAAGAAATAGATATGGATAGACTTTATTGTTAGTTGTGTTGTATTACAAATTACGACGAAATGACTTGACTGAATGAATGTCTTAAACTTCTTTGCTTCTGCTTTGTTCCCTACTTTATATAGAATTAATGGTACAATAGCAGAAAAAACTCTGATTACTTAAAAACGGAGAAAGCAAAATTTGTCCTTAAAGAGACCCGTGTGTGCTGTCCAGATGTCTGATATGCTAGCCCGCAAAATAATAAAAAAAGGTTTTTACGCTGTAAAAGTTCGTTTTCCAATTGTTGAACATAATAAATCTAGAAACTTTCCAACAAATGTGTGACTTGTAAAACAACGATTTTAAAAGGGAACAAAGCAGACATTCTTCAAATAAAAGAAGAATCTGAGCACCTCGAGTTGGATCTAGTGGTGGTACAAACAGTTATTTTTTAAAAACAGCTCCAAAACATTGTTCTAACGTGAGTATACCTTGTAACATGCAACGGTAGTAAAATTTGAAAACAACAGAACGCGGAAAAGGAGTACTTGTCTAGAATTAGGACGGACATGTAAATAATTTCTGATTTAAAATATTTAAAAGAAATAGGTTAGGTATATTGTTCCTTGGCATATACTTTTTATTATTTGAATTTTTCGAAAAAATTATAACAAAAAATAATATCTTACATCCTACTACATATTTAAGAAAAATGATAATATATATATATATATATATATATATATATATATATATATATATATATATATATATATATATATATTTATGTATTTCTAGAACTTAAGGTTATGATACAGATTAAACATGAACAGTTGCTACGCAGAATACGTAAATATGTTATTTCACCACAGTAAAGAATTCAATATTAAGTATTTAATGAGGCGTGATGTCGTATGCGACGCATGTTTATATTATGATACGAAAAATCGACGTGATGTAATGTTACGGATTGTGGTTAACGAGTACGCTCCTGTAGCCATTATTTGACCGGAAGCGTCGGCGAGTTGTTAATAAAAAGTTTTTTTTGGTAGCATCAAACGCCCGACATTAGCAGATGATTTATAGCCACGGGCGGCAATTGGAGACCTGCGATGTTAGTGGAATAATATTTCCAGAAAGAAATCGTTCTTTCGGGAACGTTTGTTCATACCTATTTAAAAGATAGCGGAGCCGCGGAAAGTTATAATTAGATAGTGATATAATTTTAAGAAGATTGTTTTAAAAAGTTTAAGTTGAAGTATAGTTTTGTGAACATAGAGATTTGTAAAGTGAATATCCAAGTGATTTAATACATAAGTTTATTGTATTACAAGAAGAAAGATTAAAATAAAATGTTTAGGTTTTGTACTGACTTTTAAATTATCGAACCCAAGATCAGATATCGTAACAGTACATTCGGTATTCAATAAGGCGTGATGTTAATGTTATGGTGCGATACCAAAATCGCTTGTACAATGTGAAGATGTTGCCAACTGAGAACGGTTTCTTTGTTCCATAATGCGGAAAAAACGTGGAACGTCCGTTTTGTTAATGGCAACAGTCGAAGCCTTGTAACAGTTGAAACAGGAACAAGAATTTTAATAAACTGATAACTGTTTCAATCTGTTCCAAATAACTGTTCCGAGTATTTTGTATCATCCCTAGTTGGATCGAATTAAGAGATCAAGATCTACTACCAGAGAAAGAGTCTACAATTCATGTTTAGTATTATATTATAATAATATAAAAAAAAGTAAATATTTGGTTACCCCTTCAAAGATTTTACCGTTTGTCTTTGAAAAATTCCTACAGTGTCACACACAGCAGCAAATTTAAAGAATTTTTTGTCAGAAATGAATGTAATGATGTAATTTACTAACCTAACTAAAAAATAATATTTAATCGTTTGTGGAAATAAAAGAATATCCGTTTTTCCATTTCGAAGATAAAGAATGGATATGTGATTTTGCCTTTCTCGTCGATATAACTCTGCATTTGAATGACTTAAACATGGAACTTCAAGGAAAAAAACCAGTTTATTCATAACATCTCTATATACAGAGTGGACCAAAAGTCTGGAAACGGACAATTATCTCGTAAATTGCTAGTCCGAATTGTACAAAATTTGGGATAAGCCTATTTTGAGATACGGAGATTCCAGATCCGACATTTGCAATGTTGTCAGATTTGACGTTTCTCTGATATTATTAGTCACTTTGGTTTTTTAAATACATTACCCTGTATATTTAGTCATTATTGGAATCTCCTCTTTAATACGAATTCAGTCATGTGTAACACTTATGATTTTATGTAGATAGAATGGTTAACGAACGAAAATATTTCATTTCCACAGTATTGCTTCAAGCGAAATTATTATCGGTAGCTAAAAGGCACGAAAGAGAAAAATTTACAAAGTGGATTAAATTATACTCAGTTATGGACATCGTGTGCTAAGACTTCCACCTTATCATTGCCAAATTAATCCCATTGAGTATATTGGGGGAATATACAAAACTTATTGTGACAATCTAATGGTTATAGTGATAAGGCTGTTTTGGAAACCTGGCAACGAGCACTTAATACTGCCACACCTGAAATTTGGGAAAAATGTGTCACAAAATGTGAGAATTTAATAGAGGAATGGTGGGTTCGTGAAAACCGCATCGAAGCAGTTAATCCTGTCATCATTTACAATCCGAATGAGGATAGCGACGACACTTATTCCGATTATAATGATTATAAATCTGATGCTTGATAATACCGTATTACATGATTAAACATATTTAATAAAATTGTGCCGATAATTTAATTGGTGACTAATACGACACCGTCGTTTATTGGTGAAATGAGCTATAGGTTTATTTTGTTAATAGTGATATTTTAAGTTCATCATTAACTGTGTATCATGTTTCTTAAATGCAACCGACACAACATTTTTAAATTTGTAGCTGGCTCGTTGTAAAAAAGGTTGCTAATCCCTGCTTTATAATAATAATGTCACATTGATTAAAGATAATGATAGAAACCTTCCTTAAAGTACACATTTATCACCTATCACCTTCAAAATTTAGAATTATTTACATTTTAAAATTGTTAGGATGTGTTTTCTTTGTACTTACCGTTGATATGTTTCTGTACAACGTAACGCCATTTTGTTCAAATGGTTCATATTTTTGAAGTAAGGTTTTCCCATCAACCCTCCATATAGCCGGCCATTCTTCTTTCAATTCAGATTTAATCACAATAAATTCTCCAGCCTACGATAATATAAGAGATAAAATTAGTTTCATTTAACCGATGCCAATCAAATTATTCTGGTTAATAATGGTTACCTGATGCTGTTTCTCTCTTAATTTATTTGACTGCATGTATAAAAAAATTCATTTTTAGGTAGTCATTTGGGCAAAAATACTTTAGACGCCATTACACATTTATTTCTTACACTTTCATCGAGTGTGCACAAAGGTTAGGTTAACGTTAGATAAACCTAATAGGAGAAATAAATTAAAGCCCACTGTTGCTCTAATTACTAAGCAAAAAACGGTGGTAAAATAAAAAATTAAATATAAATTAACCGTTGTTGAAATATTTTTAATTTTAAAAAATATTAGTAGAGAACATCATATAAATTCGAACTTAAGAGGACCCGTGCTCTGCTGCTCCGCAGCATTGTGTTGATAATATAATTAAAATATAACGTTTTAAATCAAGTTGAATGTTCACACCTTCCATCCATCTCAACCAATTTAAGTGAACAGCTCAAATGAAAGAGCTCGTTCCAGCGAGTGTTCTTAGACCAAAACGAACCACGTACCTCAATTAGAACGGAAAATATAGAGAAGGAAAGCTATGAAAACATAAGAAATGTACATGAGGAAATCGCGTTTGAGTATAACTTGAGAAGGATGAAATTTAGGTGATTTCAAATGATTGATAACATGATAGAACAGCCGGACGAACTCGTAATAGATTTCATGAATTTTTTTAATATATCGACTTGCTAAATTAAGATTGCAATTAAAAATGTATGTTGGATACATTTTTAACATAATTATGTACTGAATTTCGCCAGCAACAATTAGTAAATATGTTTAACACGAACCAACATTCAATGAACAACATACGAAATGAAGTGATATAATTTTCAAAACTAATATTTAAAAAGTTTATAAAAACTTCATAATTCTAGTTACTAATTATTGCTACTCAGCAAGGACCACATGAAGGTAACAAGTACTTTCCTCGCCGGGATAGATGTGGTTAAAAGGAAATATTGAAAACATACATAAGTACATACTAATACGAGGATAGTTCACAAATAGTTGTCCCCAACATAGAAGCAAACACATGAGAATAATGTAACTAATTTATTTTTCAATATAGCCACCTTCAACGTTTATATACTTGGTGTATCAGTGTTGAAGTGTTTCAAACCATTTTGAAAAAAATTCAAAACTTTGAGTCTTCAGCCATTTATCTACCGCCGACATCACTTCGTTATCATCAGCCAAACCTGATTCCACGAAGATGTTATTTTAAATTTGGGAATAGATGGTAGTTGCTGGGGGCCAAATCTGGAGAATAAGGGGGTTGTTCAAAAATTTTAAGTCTCGCATTGTGAATGGTAGCTTTTGCAACACAACTTTTGTGGGCCAGAGCGTTGTCCTGGTGAAAGAGCATACCTCGACTCAATTTTCCCCTTCTCTCTTCTTTGTTCGCTTTGTGAACTTTTGGTATTAAATTCGCATAATATTCACCTGATATAATGCACCCACGCGGTAAATAATCCACGAAAATAACACCTGCAAAATACCAAAAAGCTGTCTTACCAGCTGATGGGACAACACGAAATTTTCGAGGGGGAGGGGAATCCCTATTCCGCCATTCCATGCTTTGTTTCTTGGATTCTGGATCAAAGTGATGAACCCATGCATCGTCGACCGTAAGAAATTTTCGCTTAAATTGTCTCCGATCCAACCTGGCGAACACGCTTCCGGTCTGCCGTTAGCATTCGTGGAAATCAACGTGCAGAGTTTTTGAGACCCAGTTCCTGATGTAAAATTTGTTCAATGTTTCATACAGAAAACCTACATGTCTCTGCTATAGCAGAGACATGTCATTTAATGCCATGTCATGGACTAAATTCACATTTTCTTTGGCCACCACAGTTTTGGGGGCTCCTGCACTTGGTGCTTGTTGACAGTACTCTCTTCCCAGTTTGAAATCTCGTGACCAGTTCTTGTTTACCTGGTACGAAGGGACAGAGTCACCCAATACTTCTACCATGTCCTTATCAATTTCTTGCAATGATAACCCCTTTATAGAGAAATACTTTATGGCACTTTTTATCTCAATTTTGTTCATTTTTATAAAATCACGCAGACCTCAATGGAAAAAATTAGTATTTAACATACACGAACTGATGCGCTGATGCTAATTGGCACACACTAACGTCATACAATAAGCTTTTGCCTGATACTTTATTTGCATTTGTCATTCAACGCCAACTATGTTAGGGACAACAATTCGTGAACTATTCGTAGTCACGCCTTTTTCCCGTAGGGGTAGGTAGAGAACACTTCTTTAATTTAAAGTAAAAACAAAAATATTTCATTCAAACTAAGATAATAATCCTATCGGTAGAGGTTTTGGAAGGTAGGAAGTTTTGACTAGGATACCTAATAAAATAATAACTGATCCATAATAAATATTATTCAACCCAAAACGAAATATTGAAATACGTGCACATATTACATCACTTGTCATTATTATTAAACTAATGGTTGACAGCTCAAATCATCTTTATTTTCACCCAGTTAATGTGCTGATGGTGCTCACTCTTGTTGCTAGTTTCTTTAACATTTATTATTAGATCTAAAAGTGATTATCTCAGGTGATTTTCTATCCACCTCTTTAACGACGCGTTTTACTGTACTGATAGCAACTCACAAGCTTCAGCTACTTTATAGTACACATTATTCAAAAGGAGTTGTAAAGCCTTGTTCTTTCTCGATTTTTAAAAAGTTATATATGTACATTTTAAATTATTTCTCGACTTAAATTACTTTCTTGACACTACTCATGTTTACATATGTTTAGAATTTTTTTTTCAATTTTACCTTCCTCTTAAGAAAAAAAACTTAATACTTTCGCAGATAATAATATTCAAGCAACTAATTTAATAACAATAACAAATATAACTACGATAAACTATACGAAAAGAAAAACTTACCAACAATTTTACAGTTTGTAGAGCTAACATAAAAAACACAACTTGACTGTACTACAGCATGATTAACACTCGGAACAGATTTCACGATGTTTTTAGAAATGAGACTAATTTAATGAAATTAACTTTAAACGTGTGATTTTTTTAGGCGTTGGCACGCTTCATAAAAATTTCCATCGCCTCTAGATTGATCACAAAATAAGATAATTAATCTTTGCGTTAAATGAAAACAGCTAATAATTAATTACTTAGTCTGCTCTATGTTTTATCTTTAAAGAGTTATACAAATGATTATTAATCTCGCTCCATTTACCATCCCAAATAAATTTAATCAAAATATTTTAATATATAAATACATACAGTCACGCCTTTTTCCGCAATGGTAGACAGAGACCACTTCTTTCCACTTGCTACGTTTCTTACACGTCTCTCGCTTCTGCTGCTTTCATTAGCACTTTTATACATGCTCCTCAGTCGTTGGTACTCTTGACCTGGCCTTTCTTCAAAACAATTTCTACCTGATCGAGATACGTTCGCCTAGGTCGCCCGACTTGCCTATTCACACTAGCCTTATGAATCTGCTTCGTCAATTTTCTTTCATCCATCCGCTCTACGTGTCCAAACCATATAAGTATTTGTTACTATATCTTCTTTACACCACAGCGTTCCCTTATCACATTATTATTCACTTTATTCATCAGTCATTCTGGTTATACTTCTCAGACTACTCATTTCTGCAGCATTCAGGTTTCTTCTGCCAAACCCAACCATTACTACCATACACAAGTGTGGAGACCAGCACTCCTTTATGCACTGTCAGTCGTGCCTTTTTGGCACGTTTATTTGTTTCCTTGCCAACACCCTTTGCTCGATATCACAGTCATACTTTCCGTCTCTCGTAAACTTTGAAGCCAATTATACAAACTCATTCAGTTGTTCCACTCTTTCTCCTTTAATCAGCACCTCGCAGTTCTTTTAAAAACCATTACTTTCGTCTTGCTTACGAATACTTTCATCCCTTTGATTTTTAGGGCAACATGCATAATATTAACCATCGCCTGCAACTTCTCTTCAGATGATGCTAATATGACCTGATCATCGGCGTATGGAGGCACTTGACGATCAAATCAATAATTTTAATAAATATAGAATATTTACAAAACTTCTTGAAAATATAAAATAACACACAATCTTTTTATTAAGGCAAGGCCTCCACCAGTCATAGTGACATAAAAATCACTGACTCAGAAAATCTTCAATGTACACACTCTGCGATAAATAAATCGTTAAATTAAAACAGTTTTCCAATCGATGTCATTGAAACTATGAGTACATGTATGATCGCTATTTTGTAAGAAGTAAACGACGCAGCACATCCAAGTCAAATCGCGACTAGAAGTCGCTATGTAGGCTAAGCCTAAAAAATAGAGGGTAGCAGCACCGCGTGAGATACACAATTAAACCCACTAATAATAAAGAATCTTCGTCGGCTGAAGCATTTTCTGAAATTGTAGTAACTCGTTTACGAATATAGTTCATTTATTCTTTCTCCACGAAGACGAGAGAGCATCGGGATGATTTTCATGTTTCCTCTAAATACTTGCCCCAATTGTCCGGGACAGGGAGTAGGGGAAAAGACTCTTCTTAAGGGGGGAAACCAGTTTGGACCGAACAAAAAATCGACTTTTTTATTGCTTAAACTGTTAGTATAACTACTCAAGAATATGTGGTCAAAATTTGAAAGCAAAATTCGCATTAGTTCCGATGCTTAAGTGACCGCCCGTCGGTTCGGCTCTTAAGCGCGCGGTGGTTAGAACGGAGCGGTCGCTCAGGGGCCCTTCTTCCGGTACCTGCCTCAATACCGCTGTACTACGAAATAATAGAGAGAGAGGGATTTCGGCAGATGTTCTTGTTTGACCTGGGGTAGAATTTTCTCGAACGTTTACGATATTTCTACAGAGCGTCGAGTTTGCCTATTTCAGCTACGGCTTTTCTCGTTTTCGCTACAATTAGGTTCATATTCTTGGAAAATATGTTGTTAACGAAAAAAAAATTGTGATGATATCAGATAAAAATTGCGACTATAGGAATGCCCATCAGCAAAACACTCGGATGGCAATCATCCATGGACAGCACGTTCTAACGCCACTATTTCCACGAAAAACACCAAAATTTCGGCCTCCTAAACCGGTTTTCCCCTTAAGTTTGAAATACCTCGTCTAATAATAATTGATACTTTGGTCCATGTTTTGATGCTCTAAAACCATTTTATTAGCTATAGATGAATTATTATTGTTAGGGACCACTTCCGGTTAAATCGGCCGGAGTAGGATGAAAAGTCAAAAAAACACGACGGTTGCCGAATAACTCTGCTTGACAATAAACAAAGAAGTTCGCGCGTATATTCTTAAGCGGGAATATGTAATCATGTTTAAGAAGTAAACGTGTGTTAACCAATACGATTTAAATCGGCACTCTACATCCCCTTCGTTGGGAATAAAGTGGAGCCTTTGACAGGTCTCTTTCTTTAATAAATCATCCCTACATCGCCGCCGTTTTCAGCCTGCCACGGCTACGAGGCCGTGCGATCGCAAATGGAAATTTTATAAGCGACTTCTTTTAAGGATTATATCCTCGCCTTTTCAATACAATACCTTCGGGCCTATTGTAACTTTGATACCATCAGAAACATCATCGAGTGTTAATATTACAGAAATAACTGATGATAGTGAATTGTAAACTTTATTTGGATTATTATTGTTTTTTTTTATGTAAATAACATTGTCTTGATAACATAAAACTAAAATTTTTGTTTCATAATTTTAACTTTGCTCAATATTTGTGTATTCCCCCTTCATTCCATTCTTTTCTTATAAAACTTAATTAATTATTTTTCAATAACATTTAATTTCCATGTTTCACATCTGCCAGGCGTCCCGTGATGGCCCACTTTTTTTTTAATAATAATACAATTGTGTAAATAGAATTTATTAATTGTTCTTTTTCCATAGACCTCCTTCGAATGAGCTAAATCGTAAATTGCACATTTATCCCGCAGGGTAAGAAAACAGAATCGTCCGCTCCATATACCTCGATGCGCCACCTCCCCGCTTATAGATTTTCTAGATACGCTTCCATTTCAAATACAGCGATTTAAAAACCTCTCGCTGCTCCACTTTATTTGCACCTTAGGCCGCTTTTACAATCACCGGTAAAAGCGGAGCCGGTATCGGTACCGTTTTCGCTGTCATTTTTGTACCTTAGAAGGAAATATTAAAAAAGAAGAGGCCCAAATACAATTTTGGGTACATCCCTTGGTGGCTGTTAGATACTTGGAAGGCAGTAATAGTCACCACCATGGAACATTACCAAAGACTTACTGAATTCAAAACAGGCAGTTCTACAACAACGGCAAGTCCTGACTTGCATGAACAAGGTCGCATAAACAAACATTAAAATGTGTCGGGACAGCATTGCATCCGGCGCCGGTGTGTGTAAAAGCGACCTAAATAGTTAATAGTAATAAATTTATTTTTTATTTTAAGTTTTTTTGTACATTACCTAACCTTTGTAACAAATACCCTTTAAATAGAGGTTTTAAAATTGGGTTTCATTGGAAACAACAATTTTTAACACGAGATTTAAGGTCTGAAAAAGTTATTTATTTAATAAAATTTTATGTTGCTTCGATAGCAATGCTTGTACACTACGACAGGATTAACTGAAAATACGAAATGCGCCAAGTTGGGAGAGACAGAACATTGTCCATCTTAGAGGATCGATGTAGTTCTGGTTACATTAAGAAATTTTGTTTTATATTTTAGCGGTACGTTGCAACTACCGATTCTAGTATTTTGTAAAAGTCGGTTAATTTTCATCTGCTTTTTACGGCAAGATAATTAATTTCACGAGATTAGGCTCCTAAAACACGATAAATATAAATAAAATTATTTGACGTCTAAAAACCCTCTTCTACGAATTCAATGTTTTGAGATCCAAGTATTCACTTCGACGTATTTAACCGAACTGAGCTTTCTCCCCTTCCTGGCATTTTGCCGCTGCGCATTTAACCGCGGTTTCAACTATTCCTGCCGAAGTGTAAATATGTAAAATATTTTAGTTTATTTAGTAATTTATAATATTAAAAATAAACTTTTTTTGCAGAAATAATTTTTAATAGAATAAAGATAATTATTTACACATGTCATTATAAAATATCACTTAATATAACAACAACTGGATCAGGCAAACAGTTATTTATTTACTTTAATGTGTTGTATTGCTCACCTTAAAAGGTCCCTCTTCATTAGCAGATGGAATACTGTTTTGTATTGAGGCAGCAATATTGTCTTCCAACGTGGGCGCATTATTCTGTTGCTGTGACTGCTGTTGTGGTTTGTTTTTATGGGAAGATTTTTTCTTATGAGCATGGTCACTATTATAACCATCACCTTCACTGATTCCTGCTCCTTGAGCAGCAGCACTAATTAGATTCTTTATGTTCTTCTTTGACTTGCTGCCCACTATTATACAAATATTTAGCAATTATTAATAAGATAATTTAGTAAATTATTATCAAGCAGTTAATAAAAAATCTTAATTTTTTAATTCTATTTAAATAACTTTCAATAGATTATTTAAAACAATTATTTCAAATAATTAGATAATAATAGTTAAAAACTACTCTGTTGTAGAATAGAATTATTATTGAAAGGCACACCACAACGGATTGGGATTCAAAAACACGATGATTAGCGAATACCTGCTTGACGGTTACAAAGAAGTAGGCAACTAAAGTTTAGCGGGTACGTGTAATGATGTATAGGTTAAAAATTTAGTGTTATTCTGTGGGTGTCTTTTGCTGCTCTTGTATTTTTTTTATTTAAAATACAAATTTAGGCTACAACACTTCAATTTGATAAAAAACTGAGTATCACCTATTTATAAATATATTCTCATAAAAAACTAAATATTACTCGATAGATATATTCTCATTTTGAACAAACAGCACGCCACTGATTACAAGCGTGGCCATAAGTCCACAATAATGTTACAGCGTTGCCAGCACGAGAACAGGTCAAAGAGAATCGATTGGTATTCTTTGTCATACTCATAGCCACTCTCGTGTAATCATTGCGATAAAGCAAACAGAGTTTTATAAATGGGATTTTATTTTAAATTGTTTAAATTGTTAAACAACGCCGCAGTTTGTTAAATTTTTATGTAATATATTTGATACCAATATTTTTTTTATTTCGTCTCAAAATTATTCATTTATAATTTTTTTATTTACTTTTAATTGCAATACATTTTTTAATAGAAAAATACCTGGTAACCGTTACAAAATATTTAGGATACGCCATTGGTAACCAAAAGTGAAGTGAAGAATCTTAAAGTACAACAATTCATGCATGCAGTCACGCCTTTTTCCCGTAGGGGTAGACAGAGACCATTTCTTTCCATTTGCTCTTACACACATCTTTCGCTTCTTTCATCAGTGCTTTCATACATGTAAGTGTGCCCTTCAATAGTAATTTATCTCTAAATGGCAGTATGAAACGATTATTATAGGTAAAATCGTATTAAATAATATTAAATCGTCATAAACTTACATGGTCTACCCCTTCTGTTCTTCTTAACGACAACTGTTACATCTTCTTCATCATTATTTGCAGCTGGAGTCCATGCTGGATCAGAATCCGAATCTTGAAACTCTGGTGGTTCTTCAGGTTCATCATCCTTACCAATTTCGGCTAAACTGTTCTTCTTTTTTGCTGCTCTTTTTGTAGACTCCCTTCTCGGCACATTTAGTAGGTTTTGATCTTTATCCCTCTTCATTTTATCTTTGTCTTTTTTATCTTTGTGCTTTTTTTCTTTGTCAGATTTATAAGGTTTGTCTGTTTTGATTTTCTTGGGTTTGTCAGAAGGAGATTTAATTAATTTAATTTTGTCTTTGTCCTTTTTTTTTTCTTTCTCTCTTTCCCTATCTTTATTAATCTGAAAATATTAACTCTTTAATTTTAACAATTTACTAACTGCTATTTAAAATTGCACCCACAGCAGTAAATACCCAAAATAAAATGAATTTTGTAGTCAGCGTGTCAAAAAATAAACTTACTAAACACAAAACATCCACAAAATTAAATATATATATTTCTATACACATTAATAGCGTGGTCTGAAAAGTTTCCGACCTAACATGAAGATGGCAGCACTCATCAATAAAAGCTAGGGAATGTGGTTGCGCATCTTTTGACAGCTACCCACCAACATTTCAGCGATTTAGGACGCGCAGTTGTCGTTTGACAAATCATTTGAGTGAGTCAATGTGATTGTTTTTAATGGAAAAGTAGAGTTTCGAGCTGTCAATAAATATTTTTTTTTGAAAGGCAATAAATACGCTTACGCAAATCAAAGATGAGTTGGACGCTGTGTACGGGAACTCTGCACCACATCATTTACCACTGTAAAATGTTGGGCAGCTGAATTTAAACGTGGCCTTACCAGCTTGGGGGACGATGAACATTTGGGACGTCCAAAAACTGTAAGCACTGACGATAACACAAGTTCACCAAATGGTGTTAAACTATCGTCGAAATAGCCCACACGTTTGCTCACGTTAGACCGACTTGTTTTAATGAACATTTTTAAGGCTCTGTTGGCGCAGTTTAAGCGCAATAAATCGAAGGTTTGGCGCCGAATAATTATAGTAGTTGAAACTTGGGATACACCATTATATGCCCGAAACAAAAATACACTTAAAATGGTGGACCGTGAAGGGCATCATCACTTGAAAAGCTGAAGGCAGAAATTGCAGAAATCAACAGTCTGCGCTCGGAGGACAGACATTTTCTTAACAATTATTTTGCAGAAAAAGACGCTGAGTACCGTTTAAACAGGTTGAAGAGATGGGAGCATCGTTGGGAGAAGTGTGTAGAGTTAATGGAGACTATGTAGAAAAATAAAAATAAATTTACAGAAAAAATGTCTTGCATCTTTGTTAGGTCAAAAACTTTTCAGACTTTCCTCGTATCTCTGATAATATTGTTACAAATCACGACCAACATTTTAAAGGCCGGATCTGTTCAATGAATCATACTTTCAAGGAATAATTCGATGAAGGCGCGAGAAATGAATGAAGTGTCGCGCATGTGATTTCTGTAAATTTGGGGAATGCTCCATTGCAATATATAAAAACGCTTATCGGCTTGTGCGTTAGTCCATGAGGAAGAAAAGGTCATTCAAACCCAAAATAAGATTTTATCCTTGGCTAAAATACAACAAATGGTAGCCAAACTAAAGAAAAAAAAAGCTCCAGGCATTGACGAAATAACAAATGAAATGATTAAATTTGGAAGAGACACCATGGAAAAAAAATATTTTAATTCCGATTTTCAAAAAGGAAGAAAAACCGACCCAAAAAATTATCGAGGTATCAGCTAGATGAGTGTGTTTCTAAAACTATTTACTAAAATCTTAGCAGAAGAAGTAATGTCAACTGGGATCTGTGAAGAACAGCAAGGTTTCAGAAATAACATGTGCCATATTTATAATCCGCCAAATAACTGAAAAGGCCATAGAGTTTAACAAGACGGCCTATATGTACTTCATTGACCTTACCCAGGCATTCTATAGGGTACGCTTAACTGATATTACAACTCTATTAATAAAAAGGAACATTCACCCCAATATAATAAAAGCTATCCAAAAACTGAATATCGAGAACTATGCATATGTGAGAACTGCAAATAAATTAGGCAATAAAATACCTGCAGCAACTGGGATCACACAAGGAGGCAGCCTAAGCCCAATCATATTTATGGATGAAATCATAAACGAAGTAAAGCAAGCTGTGAGAGAATACCACCAAATGGGAGATAAAAAAATAAAAATAATATGCTATGCTGACGACGCAGAGATCATCTTGGAAGACAAAGATAACCTACAGAGGCTCCTATATAAATTCCAAAAAAAAGCAGAAACGTTCAACATGCAAATATCCATACAGAAAACAAAATCCCTTACAGTATCTAGAGAACTGAGAAGATGTAAACTAGCGATTTACGATCAGAGTGTAGAACAAGTGATGTCCTTTAAATATCTAGGGGGAAACAGTAATAGGAACCTAAAGGACGAAGTAAAAGCCGAAACAACAAAGGCGTCATTAATATCAGGATACTTAAGAGATTTAATTTGGCGGAATAAACATATGAGCACTAGGAGTAAAGTCAGAATATATAAAACTTGCGTAAGACCGGCCATGACATACGCGATAGAAACCAAAGCGGAGAACGCAACAACTAAACGACTTTTAAGAACAACAGAAATGCAAACACTAAGATCAATAACAGGACATAAGTTATTTGACCGGAAGAGAAATAAATATGTGAAATAATTTGTGAGATTCAAGATGTAGTAAGATGGACAAGAAACCGGAGAAGAGAATGGAGAGACCACGTGGACAGAATGCCAAATGAGCAGTGGGCAAAAATTGCGAAAGAGAAAACACCAAATACAATTCGACCACGTGGACGACCACCTATAAGATGGTAAGAAAGCAGGTCTTCAGCATTCCAACTGCCTCTGGCAAACCATTGATGCAAACAGGACATAGTCTTAACATAAGAAGAAGTTTAATAAGTGAATAGTGCTTTTAACTAGGAAATTTGGATTATTAACAGTATTAGTTTTGTGAATTGTAATTTGCAGTTATAAATAAAAAGTGTTATTTTTGAGTGTGTACCACTTATTAACGAACCCATAGGCGTAACAATAATTAAATATTTTAATAGTTTTACAGTTATATTAATATAATTACCTCATTAGTCGTTCCAGCTACAGGCTTTTGCTTATTTTTCTTGCTAAAGAAATCGTCATCTGAGCTAAATCCGTCATCAGAACTATCAAAACTGTTACGTTTTCTTTCTTTAGGTAAAGGGAAGTATCTAGGATCGTCTTGAGGGTCACCTTGAGACGAAAGTCTAGCGGCAGGAGTGGGTATAGGAGGTACAGGAGGCACTGGTAGATTGGGATTTGGGACACCAGAAGGAACTCCATTACTTTCTGGAGATTTTTCTTCCATCCCTTTCATAGGAGCCCTGGGCCACGTTTGTTTTCTGCTACCTCCTCGCATCGCCGGAGGTGGAGAAGTATCCCGCTCCCCCTGTAAAAATTTAAGGTAGCTATTCATGAAACTAGGACCAGTACCTGTAGGCTTTTCTGCAGCTTTATTGGTAGCGGAGTTCATCGATAAGGGCGGTTTCGGTTGAGGTGCATGTTGATGTTGATTATTCGGAACTCTTGTTGAATCTGAAATTAAAATTTGGACAAATATTAATTTTGGTTACACACGTATCAAATACGAAAAGTATGTAAAGATACTGTTAATCAACATATACAAATTATTTAAATACATTTTCAGATACTGTTAGACAAATGTCTGCGTGTAAAGATAAAATTAAAGTTATAACTATTTATATCACCAACGAAAACAAAGTGAGTCCAACTTAGCATAGAGAAGGTGGCGACAAATAAACAGCCATGCATTAGATGGCTTATGAACGCATGTTCACAGGGCTGGCTTTGTCCCGGGCCTAGAGCGATCAAATTTTTGAAGGCACTTTTATTGATCGTAACTACGGACCTAATAAATAAATCTCTTAATTTTTCAAATTAAATGCACTTTATACTTCATCGTGTTGACTTGAGAGTTAACTCTCAGTCAGTTGTGTGATTTTATCGCAAATTGTTTATGTTTATTTTTATTTTTCTTCGCGTCAGAGAAAACGGGCCACCCCAAAAATTTGTGAAATTAGCAATTTTTACTTATTTCTTATTTTTTAATTAAGTGAAATGGGTTAGTATGTATACTGAGAAGGCATACCGACCCTGAACAGAGGATAAGCAAATTTTCGGAACCTTAGAAACGATACAACAGTCAATTACTTGTCAAGCACCGATCTCCTAATTGAAAATTTCGACAACTGCATGTACGTTTATAGTGATTTAAAAAGTTTTCTTTGTAACATTTATGGTGGTTTAATGTTTGTGGCGTATCTTTGTAATAAAGTAGCCTTCACAGAACTAAGTTTAAATCTTAACAATGGTTGAAAATTATCGGAGAGCTTTTTAGATTGAAACATTGCTGGAAATTGGAAAAAGACAACGGGATATAGCGAGACGTTTGAATTCTAGTTATTCAACAGTACAAAGAACACACCAGCGGTTTTTAGAGACCGGCTCTTACCAACGGCGGCCCGGTACGGGTGTGAAACGAAAAACAACAGCTCGGGAGGATCGCTTTCTCCAGATTGCTCCACTGCGAGACCGAAAGCAAACCGCTAGAATGCTCCAAAGCAGCCTTCAGCAAGCTCATAGAACAGCAGTCAGCATGTCTACTGTTCAACGAGGGTTAAAAGAAAGTGGTTTGACAGCTTGCAGTCCAGCTAAAGGACCCTTGCTTACTGCAGCTCACAGAAGACGCAGACTTGAGTTGGCCCGTGAACACATGAATTGGAGAACAGTATGCTGCCTGTACTCGGTTACCAAGGATTGCTTATGGGGGTGGTTCAGTAATGTTTTGGGCAGGTATTTCTTTTGAGATATACACGGATCTCGTCGTGATTGACAGAGGCGCGCTAACAGCACGACGATATATTGCAGAGATCCTAGAAGACTATGTGCTACCATATGCTGGGTTTGTTGGTAATGATTTTCTGCAAATGCAAGATGACGCGCAACTGCACACGGCAAGAATGGTAACGGAGTACCTTGAAGAGATTGGTATTACAAAAATGAACTGGCCAGCTTAAAGCCTAGATCTAAATCCTATTGTGCATATTTGGGACCAGCTCAAAAGGCGTGTAAGACGTCGTATACCTGCTCCAACAGCACGTGAAGAGCTCCGATTCGCCCTTATTGAGGAATGGACCAATTTTCATCAAGCAAACATTCAGAATGTGCTGCATTCTATGCCCACTCGCATGAGAAGTGTCATCCAGAATCGAGGTGGTAATACACCTTATTAAAGAGTGAATCCCGTTATTTCTTGGCTCCTGAGTTCAATTATTGTTGTGTCAACTGAATATGTTATTTTTCAATAAATTAATAAATTTTCAAATTTTTACTTACTTTCTGTTTGTAACCCATATAAGCATCATGACATGTTAAATATGCATTATTAAATAAATATACAATACATTTATTACAACAAAAATAAGCTAAATTTAAAAATTTGGATAATTTCAAAATATTTTATGGTGGCCCGTTTTCTCTGACGCGCAGTGTATATTTGCGTATAAAATTGTGAAGAAGCACGAAATGAAAATGGTAAGAAAATGGATGAATTTGTTTTCTCGTTCCATAAAAACTCTTGTTCCTCTCAAAGATTAATTAACTTCAATACTTTATCATCACACCACTCTTATTAATTTGTGAGTCTTAGTCTCGCGACTACTCACGAGACCGTTTTGTCACAAGTGGAGTGGACACTTGGCTTTAGGTTGCAAAATTATTGTAGAAAAACTATGGTGACGTGTACATGACGTTTTAGCTTGACAACGATAGGAAGAGTGACGTACATGTGACGTTACAGCTTGAGATTCTGTCAAAAAATCCCCTCGGCTACCTGTAACATAAACCCTACTTTTGAAAAAATGAATATTAATGTTTAGTAGTTAAAAATCAGCAATAACATCACAATATTGTTTCTTAAACCAAAATAATTGTCAAAAAGCTCACTTTAAACTTAAAAAAACCCAAAAAGAGCTCATAAAACCAATATATTCGACCAAATGCTTCTCATTGGCAAAGTTTTTACATTAATCACACTTGTGGTTCGAATTTATATGCACATTTATTTGTAACAATACAATTTATGCCAACTAGCGAACACAATCATTAACTTTAGAAAACTGACTGACTCGCTAATGAAGGCCAATTTATATATTTAACGTTGAATCGAGAAAAGACGAGAAGCTTCTAGCCGTATCCAAACTGTTCTATCGAAAAATCGAGATTAGTCGGGGAGTTACTGGAACAGCAGCTTTACAATTTTAGTGAAAAACATTTTTTTTCTTTCCTTTCATTACACAGCAACGCAAAGTATGGTATTAAATTGAATGGTGTGTTTTCTCAGTAAATCTATGTTCGCTAGAATACCTTTATTTACTTCCCCGTTCGCGCCAGAACGCTTTAATCGTGACCATGGCTCTTCTAGCAAGATTTGATTTCTAGAATTCTATGGCTAGTATCGCCAGCTTATCGAAAATACTTATTTTTGTTTTTTCAAGCCACGCCTACATCAGTTCCTAATGGACCTATCTCACGAAAAAGTAACAGATGTGTAATTGAGCTTATGTAATGCAAAACAAAGACGTGTATGAGACACACTTGCTGTTTGGCAAGCAAGTGGCTTGTTATTTAAAATCAGGTATTTTACCTATTTTATGTTGTTAAATGTCAAATATGGGTTATTGTCCCAGAAAAATTGCCCAATAAAAGAGAATAAGAAGAAGAAAAAATTCAAATATTAGAGGTTGTTTTTGTAGAGTTCATCTGAGTTTATTTTCTGAATTTTCTCACCGTGTTTAATTAATTGTAATATTTGAGTTTTATAAACAAATTATAAACAAATCTGTCTTATTCAAGGCAATTGAATCGTATTCTGTATTTGCAAAGGTAAGAGTTTTCATCGTCAAATGTCAAATTTTACCTGGGTCCACCGTAGACATAGGAGACTAGACTGCGGATCTAGACGCGAGAGTTGGCTCCCGTTGAGAAAGAAAGTCGCTCGAGAGTTTTTTTCGTGCTCTCTCTAATGGGCTGGGTTTACGCTCTTGTCTCAAACCCGACCCCTCCATTCAGCTCACCGCGTGCCCCTTGAGCGTAAACCCCGCCCATTAGAGAGAGCACGAAACAACCTCTCGAGTGACTGTCTCTTTCTCATCGGGTGCCAACTCTCAGCACGGGGACCCGTAGTCTAGTCTCCTATGTCTATGGCGTCCACAAGCGTCGTGCGCAATGAAATAGGTCTATAGCATTTTATACGAATCTATCATCATTGGTATTACTAACATTTATTTAATATAATTTCATTGCTTTTAATCAACATTTATTGTTATAGATTAAAGATGTTCAACAGTGCTATTGAATTGTAAAATTTTGCTCTTACCTTGAGAAAGGAAGTTGAGTTCCTCCTCAATATTCGGGACCACAACTTTTGGATGTTCTTCAGGTTGTGGTTGGTACTGATTGGAAGCCTGTGGTGATTGTTCATGATAATTCGTCAGAGGAGTCAATTCTACACTAGATGGATATTCGGTGGGATGAGGTGGCAAATGAAAAGGAGCAAAATAGGGTAAAGGAGGAGGAGGATGATGACCGTGAGGATGAGGTACCATAAGACTTTGATGTTGTTGGTGTAACGATTGAGAAGTAAGGAATTTAGAAGTAGGTGGGGGAAGATTCCACCTATCGAAATCAAAATAGGCACCGTTTTGTTGAGGTTGATTAGCACCAGAACTGTGAGCAGGAGGAGGAATTCGACCTAAAATCACTACATTCATATATTTCCCATAAAATGACAAATTTTTAGAAATTATTATTATTCTCTAACTGCCAGTTTCATATTTGTGTTTGAATAGAAAATACTTTCATTTGATACAAAGTGTCCACTAATTTATACATACAATTATATTTTAGCAATTGTTTAATATAATTTGAGCCACAATGATGTTGCGTTGCAAAAACTGATTTTGGAGTAACTTATAGAAACATTTTTAGAGAAGCTATTAAATTAATATAGTAAAAACCACTGAACCATCGAACTTAATGAATAAGGTGAAAAATAATTACAAGTATATTTGATTAATAATGTAAGCAGTTCCAGTTTCAATTCAACAATACTTTGTAAACAAAATAAAAATAACATACTCGGAAGTTGGTGCATTTCCGTAATTGGTTTATCACTACTCTTTCTTCGTTTAGGAGGTTTGGGTTCTGTTTTAATCTCATTTTGTTGGACTTGACAACTCTGCTGTTGCTGTTGTTGCTGTAAATTTTTAACAATACTCATAGGATCACCTCTGCAACTTGACAAATCTTGTAAAGTCACCTGGTGACCGCTATTTGAGTCAAAATAAGTTTGCTGTCTTTCCCCAACTCCAAGTACTATTCTCTGTTGATTCGATTCGCTTCTGTTCATCTCTATGTTGTTATTTGAAGTGTAGTTGTTATTTGCCTGAGAACCTGATTGATTGTTTTGAAATTTTCTCTGACCCTAACAAAAAATTATTATATTTTAAAAAATGTACACTTTTAATAATTCTGTATTTTTAATAATCATATACTACTCTGGACAAAAAGAAATAAGACTGTATTTTTTAAAATATACGCGCTATAAATATTGATGTGTATATTTATTTGCTAGCTTGGTATGACTGTTGTGAATAGCTCATAGTTAGCTTAAGTTTTATTAGATTAGAAATTGCGGCGTTTTTTTGTCAATGAAATGGAAGGATATGCATCAGATAGCGATTTAGAAAATTATCTTGACAACTCTAAAGATGGAAAATCAGATGGAACAAATTCCATAACAAGTGAGAATGCTGACAGTCCTTGAATATGTAAAGGTAGGGAGAAGGAGGAAGACAAAAGTGAAGATTCCAATGTAATACTACAAATCTTCCACTTCGGCTAAGAAGAGAAAGAACAACCCCAATAAAAGATAAAGATTATGTGCATTGATTTTTTTCAATTTTATGTGAAGAGATGTTATATTATTTGAATTATGTTATCACTACGCAATATTTGACAACGGATTTTGATGAATGTCACTAAGAGAGAATAAAAATTCATCCTGAAATCTGAATAATAATTTATTAGTTAATACTGAAAAATGGAAAAATCTGTGGAACAAAGAATTTGCATAAAATTTTGTCAAAAATATTAAATTTCTCAGAACCACAAGTTTGTAAGTGGTAAAAATCACTGATGCTCGGGAAGTAGTCGGAGGACGAATCTCGTTCAGGAAGGGCATCAACCTCAACTGCTAATTAAAATATTAACAAAATTAAGGAGTTTGTACTTTCCAATCATCAATTGATAATAGACATATTGAAATGTATAATTACTGGCGGTGAGACTAGGATCTATGCTATGTTTTTCAAACAAGTGAATTTCATAATGCACATCTGTTTTCTTCAACTACATACTGTGTTATCCAAAAAGAGTTTCTTAAAACTGGCCAAACAGTCAACAAAGAATATTATTTAGTTCTTTTGCGTTGTTTACATGTATCAATTCTTAAAAGACGACCAGAATTATGACGAAACAATTCATGGTTTTTGCATCATGATAATGCACCATTATTCGTCAGTACTTACTCAAAAATCAAGTGAATGTGGTTCCGCAAATACCGTATTCGCCAGATATGGCTCTGTATAACTGTATCCTTTCTTCTTTTTCCTTCTTTAATCTAGGCGGATCGCCCGTTTCTTTTCATCGTCCCTCTGCCTATTGCACTGCTAAGTTGTTGCTCCATCGTTTTCGGGGGCGTCCTAAACTCCTGTGACCCATTGGTGATTTGTCGCATGCTGTTCTGACTATTCTTTCGTTGTCCATTCTACTGATGTGCTCATTCCACTCCCTCTTTCTGTCGAGAACCCACTCATTAATGATTTCTACCTTGCATGTCCTTATATTCTCGCTTCTTTCTCTGTCCAAGATCTTCTTTCCAGTTATTCTACGAAGTACTCTCATTTCTGTTGTCTCTAGAAGTTGTTTAGTTCTCGTTGTGTCTGGTCGAGTTTCTGCTGTGTATGTCATAGTTGGTCTTACTATTGCCTTGTAAATTCTTGATTTGGTTTCTATTTTAATGTTTTTATTTTGTCATATTGTTTCATTTAGGCATCCTGCTATTCTTGTTGCCTTCGTTGTCTGTTCTCTCACCTCTGTCTCAACATCACCATAGCCTGAGATTTTTATGCCCAGATACTTATATTTCATTTCCTCTTCATTTTATTTCCTCTTTCCTCGATTGAAATTACTACTTCGTAGACATCGTTTGGTGTCAATAGAAACCATACAAGATAATACGCTAGCTCCTTTGAAGGTTATACCATAAACTGAACTTAAACTGTTTACTTCAAAGGAGACCCTAAATTTGGATGATTAAAATTGTTTCTGTTTGTCGTATTTAATCAGTCTCATTCTTTTTTGTCCAGTATTCAACTAGTATGCAATGCTATATACATATATTGCTAAATATATATTTTTTTGAAATAGTTAACTAGAAACGAAAGTGTTTACAGCTGACCAACTACTTGGATGTATTTAATAAAATCTGAACCTGTTAATTTAAAAAAAAAAAATTTATTAGTAATACTTCAAATTCGTAGGCATTAATAGGCGAAGTTCTTCCTAAGAATGTTTCAAATATAAAAAAAAAAAAATCTTGTTACCTGTCTCTCATCCCAACAATTTTGATTTTGTTGATTGTTATGATTTGGCCTTTCGTAACGTTCGGGAAATGTTTTTTCATGGTTTAATGCTCTAGTTATTACAGATGGATAAGCGACATTGCTAGTTTGAGAACTGGGTCGTGGAACTGAAACGTCCAATGGCGAAGGCGGGGCTACTTGATTGCTGGAACTCTGCTGAGGAGACGATATTGAATTCATCGGGCTATTATACATAGGATAGGCTGGACTTTGTGCATGACCTAAAATCGGAACACAAGAAAATGAAAAAACTATTTTTGAATCTTATCATTTTTAAATAAAAAATTTAACACTTGGGTACAAGAGGAGCTTTTTTTAACTACTTTATGAAATGTTAAATTGTAAAATAAAATACAATTATGTATAACTAATTTAAATTGCTCATTGTAATTACCTAGAGGTGACGCCTGGGAATGTGCTTGAAGTGGACTGGGTCTTCTTGGTACTACCACATTACAATCTGGCCCATTAGAATTATTATAATCTGATCCACTTTTAGGCCTCTGAAATTCTTCAGAGTTAGAACTGCTTTGTGGGTAATGTCTGTAATTGTGCTGAAACTGAGGTGCTCTTTTTCCTGATGAATTACTTCCAGAATAGTTCAAACGTCCTGGGGCATCCATTATCGAAAAGCTTATAGGAGAAGATTGACTCTGATTTTCCTCATTGCTTGATCTATTGAAAAAATATTTTTTAAGATATAAAATAACCTGCTTAAGTATGGGAGCAATTGTTAACGCGAGACAAATTGAGCTAGCCTGGCAGTGGTACCGCTGCAAAATTGAAATAAAAACATTTACTACTGTTGTGTTAGTTTTCGTTGGCAGTCACATTTCAGTAAAGATCAAAGAAATATCTGCCGGTTGCTCCGTTATTGGCTGCGTTTTTTTGTTAATGCGTCAGCATGTGCTGTAAAAATAAAAATACCGAAATCTTGGTGTGCTCAAAACCGCTTCAAGCCACCGATTATTAATCAGGCTGCAAGGTTGGACGTGTCGCTGATCCAGTTTAGTGAAGTACCGCAATAAATGTTTAAATTAATTAGGTCATACGTTTAAAGTAATATAGGTATAAAAACTATATTATCAAGCGTCCTATTTACACAATATATTCAGATTGGTTAATCGATTTATTTTTAATTACTATTCATTGTAATATTTGGCTATTCTTTTTTTTTCAGTTTATTTAAAATTATGGGCAATTTTTATAATACATCACAATAACTTGTTACACCAGTCACTTTTCTTTAAAAAAAAAACATGAACAATATGAATATATTAATAATCTAACTCACTTTGGCATATTTTTTATATTTGCTTCTGTGAAAAAAACACAATATGTTTCTTATATAAAAAAAAATTATTTCTCTACAAATGCGATGCCTAAGTAAATGGTATTGTGGTTAAATATAGATGATTTTTTAAACAACTTTGTTACAAAAATTGAAAAAAAGTAACGCGAATTGGTAATAGACCCATTTTTGTAAACATCCTTTTGAAAATTATTTATTGTTGTTAAGATTAGATAGATTTTTTTAACTTTTAATTTTGATTATTTATGGAACTAACTGCCAATTTTTAAAAATATTGTTAAGAATCGCGACCAACATCTTTAAAAACCGGACCTGTACATTCCATTCATTCGAGAATGATCGATTTTAGCGAATGCGCCAAAAACTTCTCGATTCGTGTTTTCTGGAAATTTGGGAAATGTTCCATGACATTATATAAGAACGCGTATCGGCCCACAGAAAGTTAGTTGATAACATTTAATTGATAGATAAAAAGCTAGTTGATGAATAGTTGAGAAGTAATAAGTAAGAGAAGTTGTTTGTCTTGTAAAGTAATTTTCTTTTTTGTGAACAATCCACAAAGGTGATGCATAATTACCAAATTAACCATTATTACTTTAATGTGAGTATTAGTTTGTTAATATAAATCTTATAAAGTTGAAGACCAGGAGGTTAAACCCTAAACGTGATGGCGAAACCTATGACCTGTGAGTAGGGTTGGAAAGGTGCTAAATTATATATTTAATTATATATTCATTTATTTTATACTACATTTTTGTTAACCATTGTATATTTAGTACTTTTGCATTGAATTATAAATAAAATTTTTTCAATGCAAACAAGAGCCCATATTCCTTGAGAGTGATAAATGCAAAAAATTGAAAAGGTTTTACCCACGGGTTTAAAGATAATTGAATAGAATAAGATAATATACGGAAGCGTCCTTTACCACATACTATAACGCCAAATAAAAATGTATCTAGTTTTTTGTATATACAAAAATTGGTAATTTTTATGTTACTGTGTGGCCCAGTAGTTTTTACAGTCAGTACAAATTTTTAACCAATAATATTTTAATTAGGAACGCCACACAAAACTATGCCTTAATTTTCGTAAAATGTTTTTATATTATCAACATAGATGTGCACAGATGCGAAAACCTTCGAAAGATCAAAGGGTTTTCTGATTTATGTATGGACATTTAAATGCGTTTGATTGCATTGTTGCCACAATCTGCCACTATCGTTGCTCATATTATTTAATAACGTTTCTGTGTGATTGAGGCTTACGTCTGAACATACCGAATGCACACGAAAGCTCTTTAAATACACACAATGATATTTAAATTGGTTTGAATGTTTATCTCTCTCGTCGCAAGACTTTTTTCCTCAACTTTCGCATCTGTTCGTTCGTAATTTGTGTTATTGATACGACTTTATACATTTATGGAAAAAAGGGTCAGTTGGCATTCATTTGATTTTTTTATTTTACAGTTACTAGTAGGAAGACTTTTTATTAGACGACATCAGAAACGAAGCAAAAAGCCCCGTTGGAAAATATATTAAGCTGGCATAACAAATGCAGCCCACAAAATTTTAATATGGTAACTTATTAGAGAATATTAATCACTATTTTATTACCATATCGGGAATTTAATAGCTGCAATTTACATAAATATAGCCAAGATTATGCTAGCTTGATGGTCAAGCTAGCACACTGCATGGAAATCAATATTTTTAAACTCTTTTTGCAAGTAATAGTATTAATCGCTAATTTATAACATATCAGGAATTTGATCGCTTCCATTGAAAAAAAATTAAGGATGATTCTACTGGCTCAACAGTCAGACAGCTAGCACACTGCATTGAAATCAAAAATTTAAAAACGTTTTTAGCAAGCATATATTAATTGCTCCATGAGAGTTGTTTTGGTTTCATAAGAAGTTAGTAAAACACTTCTACAATATGGAGGAAATATTCATATTTTAACTTATTGTTACGATAATACGTCTCTGTTCGGGCCGAGGCGGTATCGTCTACACAAGGCGCTTACCTATTTCTTTGGCGGCATCAAAAACGCCCCATCTACCGAATGATTTATGGCCGCGGCGTGATTGAAGGCGTCTAGAAAGGTCAAACAAATTCGGGAATAACGAAAGAGAATTCTCTCGCTCTTTCGAGTAATAAATTGTAGGTATATAAAATTGTAGCGGTCGCGAAAGTTTTTAAGTTAAGTTTTCAAGTAATTATAAAGTGTTATAAAGAGATTGTAATTGTCTAAGTGATTTATACAGTAAGAAATTATTGTAAACTAATATTAGAATAAATTGTTTAGTTAATATATGGAGTGTTTAAAATAATCAAACCCAAGAGTAAATTCTATAACATCATTATAAGTTGTACAAATATTTATATTTCAACTTTCATCTTATTACGATTTTTATTGTTAATAAAATTCAAGTACTCATGTAAGATAATACTGCAATCAGAAAGAATTTTATTATTTAAAAAAAACATTGTCACAGAAATTTTTCACAGAGTAATGGACTAAAATTTTGTTTCTTTTATATTTAATTACTCACTGGAGTTTCTAGTAGAAGAGTCACCAGAAAAATAGAGTAACAGGAGACACCAGTCAGTTTACTTCAAAGGGTTACAGACATCAGAGAATCACAAGTTCAGTTTTGGTTTGGACAAAGTAACTAGTTGAGTGATTAGTAATAGATGCAATTCTTTTGTTTGCTTAGTCACATACATGCAGTAATTTATAAACAGAAAGTTTATTGTTAAAAAATTTAAAAATGAAATTAGATTTTATTTGTACTCATGGAGTTTACTTAAACTGGAACTACATACATACATATAGTCACACCTTTTTCCCGTAGGGGTAGGCAGAGACCACTTCCTTCCACTTGCTATAGTTCTTATACACATCTTTTGCTTCCTATACTTTCAACAGTGCTCTCATACATGCTCATCAGTTGTTGGTACTCTTGAACTGGCCTTTCTTCAAAACAATGTTAAATAAATAAATTTGTTTCATCAATCTTTCTTTATCAATCCTTTCTACGTGTCCAAAACATCTAAGCATTTCCTTATCTATATTTGTAACCACATCTTCTTTTACACCACAGCATTCCCTTATATCCCTATTCTTCACTTTATCCAACTGAGTCACTCTAGCTATACTTCTCAGACTACTCATCTCCGCAACATTAATCCTTTTTTCATGCTTCTTCTGCCAAACCCAACATTCACTACCATACATAAGTGTAGGGACCAGCACTCTTCTATGCACAGCCAGACGTGTCTTTTTGACACTTTCTGGCTGTTCATAAAGCTGTGCAGTGCCCCATTCATTTGTTTTTCAGCCAACACCCTTTGCTCAATGTCACTGTCATACTTTCCATCTCTGGTAAACTTTAAACCCAAGTATTTAAACTCATTTATTTGTTCCACTTTTTCTCCCTTAATCAGAACCCCTTAGTTTGTCAAGCTTTCTTTTTTTCAAAAACCATTACTTTCGTTTTGCTTACATTTATTTTCATCCCTTTGATTTTCAGGGCATCACACATAACATTAACCATCGCCTGCAACTCCTCTTCAGATGACGCTAATATGACTTGATCATCGGCGTAAAGAATTTGACATTCAAATCATTCAATTTCAATCCATATGCACTCTCTTTCAAATCTTTTAAACAATCGTCTATGTATAAGTTAAACATCCATGGTGAAGCCACACATCCCTGTCTCACACCTTTTTCGATTGTTAAACCAATCTGTGTAAGCTCCGTTTATCCTGACACAAGCAGTGGAATCCTCGTAAATCCCATATCATCTTCTCAATTTCATTTGTCACTCTTATAATCAATATCTGCAATAACTGCAACTATTGTGACAATATAATATATACTAACCTTTGTCTCTCTTGTTGGTTACCAAGTTCAGAGTAAATTTTCGTTTGAGCCTTGGTTTGAATCTGTTGCACAGGAGATGCTTGTTGTTTACTGGGTGGGGAAGCAAAAGCTTTTTCAATGGTAGTACGAGAAGCGTTCGGAGAACTTAAAAAAGTGGTACGAGCTGGAGGCTGTGGAACTCTATATTCTTTAGAAACGGTAGTAGGCGGCGAAGACACAATACATGATTGTTGAATATTAGAAGTGTTAGCAGACGAAAAAGTCTTGCTGGTGTTTGAGGTATTATCAGATATACTGGATGGGACCTGAAAGAAAGTACTGGAATTGCCTTGTGATGCATTTGTTTTTGTTGCCGCTGAGGACACTTGTGGACTTTGAGCCCTATTAGTACCGGATTTGGCAATTTGAGAATTTAAATGGTTATTGATGCTTTGCGCAGCTAAATGAGCATTGAAATTTTCATAAGTTTTACTTGTCGTAGTAGCTACGACACTTTCATGGGGTAAAATACCAAAAGGACTACTCTGCGGCCAAGCACTGGCTGCTCCTTGTTCAAAAAAGGCTTGAGTTTGGGGATGAAATTCCCCATCCCCAGATTGCTTGGTAGCAGCAGCTTGAGCCAGGGCCTGAGCCCTTTGCTGAGTAACTTGAGATACATAATGAGCTGCAGGTTTCGCTCCTGCTGCTGCGTGATGAAAAAGAGGGGTAAATACTGATTCATATCCCACTGGGGGTGGTGACAAAAAGCCACCAGGTAAAAGTTGGGCTGTTGTTGTTGGTGGAGCACCAGCTGCTGTAGTTGTTGCCAAATGATGATGTAATTCTCCACTTCCAGATCCCGCTTGCACACTGGCAAGACGGTTATAGGGAGTTGCATACCATGGCCCCACTGGATCCATGATTGATGATAATTAACTCATGTCGCTTAGCCATCCCATCTAAAAAAATAATATCAATTGTTAGCTGAAATATGTTTTACATATTTAGAAAAATATGACATAACTTACTAGTAAATGTTAAGGTAAGAGTTTCCACAACAATAAATATTTAAAAAAATTTTAAAGGTTCTTGCACCGGTTCGGTAAATAATATTTTTAATACAATGATAGTTTAATATTATAAACATCTCTAACATATTTATATGTGTAAAATCAATGAAAACCAAAGTATTTTGGAGTTATGAAACCCTTTAAATAACCATCAGTTAAATATATTTTATTAAAAAAATTAAATAAATGAGTTTTCTTTTAGAATTTTAAAGATAGTTTTATATTTTACTTCCATTGGAAGTGGAAAAATACAGGAAGATTTTTGTTGTTAAGCTTGTACTGAATTTTTTAATATTACATTTCTATTAGTTTATCACATTTACTTTCAACAGTGCAGTTATATTTTAGAGACATTTTTTAAAACAATTAGTGCAAAAATTATCACAATGTAGTTTAATGAGTAAAAACAATGCTGTGGCTATACTATACCACATGAATTAATGAACAATTCAAAAAGGCAATGCAATAAAAAAATGTACCATAAATATTTAAATGGATGTGAGTTGCATAGTGTAAGTGTGTATGGGATCAGAATCACTTACAGCCCTTATTAGCATAGCCAGGGGAAGGAGCATAGAACATAATATACATTGATACTTAATTTCAGTAATGTGAATTAAAAGCATCAGATTTGGTTATTTTAATATTCAATAAACTCTACTAAAAATCAGCTGATTTTACCAATGTTATTGACACCTGCCAGCTAATTGGAAATCTTTGAAATTCATTTAAAGACAGTAGGTAAAAGATTGTAAAAAATTTGCAACTACCTCAAAAAGATTTCCTAAATACAGCTCTTTAAATAAGTAGCTTTTACAAATATTATAATAGATAAAAAATGCAATAAGTAACTTTTATTTATATTAATTGATTGTATGTTTTGCAGTTAAATTTAAAAAGCATATTTACTACTTAAATAATTATAAACTCATTATTTTTCTTATTAAAAATAAATTAATAATCTTATTTAAGGTTCTCAACTAAAAATATTTTACCCATACTTTGAATTGGTTTGTTAGATTAAACTACCTTTATCTCACTGTATAACAAAAAAATTAATTTCACTAAAAAACTACATGTACTTTTACTCATATTTAACTTTGATCAAATTATAACAGTAGCTAGCATAGCCAAGTTATGAATTTGAGCTTTTGTGGCCATTAAAAAAGATATTTTTGGGAATATTATATCATATTTGCACAATAATTTTTATTGTTATTATTTAAAATACCATTAGCAACTTAAATAGCATCTGAAAGTTCTACAAAAGTACTTTCGAAAGTGTTTTTTTTATTAAAATATTTTTATATCCTAATAATTTAACCTTTTAGGTATACCCTAATAAATGTTTACCAAAAAAGTTCACAAACCAAATATAGTACACAAAAACATTATAAAACAAAACAAATAATAAAAATATGGCAACAGATATTTGATATTGATTAGGTTGACAGTATTTTGGTTAATTAGACAAGTAGGTGGATATAATGGACACTAAATAAATCAACTATGTCTCTGAAATCTAGCTAATTGCTCTTAATTTACTTATATAATAACAAACAATAATTATATTATATACAGAAATAAATGCTATCTTTGAACATAAGAGTAGCAGAGTAACCTTGAACTATTGTGAAGCCCAATTTCTTTGAAAAAATCTTAATAACATTACTTTATTTAATTTACCAAGCATTTCAACATTTTATTTCTTATAGGGTCAACTTCGCAGAAAGAAGAAACCTTACAGCCGAAATAAAACAAATCAATCTTGACCTCTGACATGAAATCAACAAAATCAACGCTATGCCCTAAGCCACTTGAATGGTAAAAATCTTGTTTGGAATCCAAAATATATCAAAGATTTTTTCAAGAAACCAATATAACGTATTTTAGATTAAGATTATACTTACTTCTCATTTAAAATTACTGAAATCGGGAATCTTTTCAACATAAATTTCATAAATATGGCTACATAAGATGTGGACAAGGTCTATTCATAAGTAAAAACCACTCGAAATCTAGTATTTGACTAAGTCACTAATGCCGAAAAACCATTAAATAGTAAGTTTATACAACCGGCTGACTATTTATAAAGTTTTTTCTTCGAAAAGCTCATGTTAAACATGTTTCCTTGTAATAATTTTGTATGCACTATCTCACCAAACTTTGTTCCGCCATTTTACAATTTTCACTAACAATGGGAGGCGCCATCTTTTGGACTATGCAGTTTTGGCGCTAAAGTTAATTTTTTATAGTATTTTGTATGTCAGCTAAAAAAGCAAGTTAAGAAAAAATAATATTTAATTATAAAATTGTCAACATAGTAAAACATTTATTCGATACGTAATTTGCATAAATATCAACTAGAATGTGGATAAACGTAGACTATATTTTTTCTAATTGTTATTTGTTTCATACTATAAAATTATTGTTTTTGACCTTAAAAACATTAAAAGAACTTGAAATTTTTAATGTCTAATTTTTATATAATTCAAACAATATTAAAACCCTATTGTAAACATATTTTTGTTGGTAATTTTTAATAATTTGGTTGGTGTTGATGAGTATGTCATAAGTCATTTCTATCCAAATTACCAACATTGTACTACAATAGATACAGTATGAAAATTAAATAGATGTAAGTAAACATTCTTTTTTTTTTATTTTTGCTAATTGCGATGTCATTTTTTTTTAACCAACGGTCGATACAGCGTCGCCTCTTTTAAAAGGAGATTTCGCAACAATATGTACCCAAAGTACCTTTTGATTGCGCTCAATAAACTTGCATTTAGCACTTCTGTAATCTATTTTTTCTAATTAAAATAAAATATTATACCATTATAATAGGAAAACAACTGCTACACTATAGTTTTTTAAATTGCAATTATTATTACTATTGGAAAAAAAATTCGATACTAATATTGGCTTTATGTATTTACATAAACTAGAAATCGACTGTGGATTATGAATACTGGTTATTTTAATTATTTGGCTAAAAGCATAAATAGTTTAAATAATTAATGATTTTTGAGAGTATCTGCAAATAATATTCTTTTAAAAAATTCTGTGTATAGAAGTTAACAGTAACCTCTGTAATGCACAATTTTAGATTAAGGTAAAATCAAATTAAGATATTTTGTTGATGTAAGTATGAAGCAAAATTATGTTAAACTACGCCTCTGAAAACTTAAATGACAGAAGACATAGTGAAGATTACTATTCAGCAGAATAGAACTGAGGGTCTCTGCTAACTTTGGCCCAATATTATATTTTATTTATTTTTTTGTTCATTGTTAGTGTAGGCAAATACTGCGTGTCCCATGGACAGCTCACAGAATTAACATACCTATTAATAAAGAAATAAATGAAACCCAGGGACGTCACAGATTGTCTTTACTAAAATCCTAAAATTTTTCGGCCACATCAATAGAAGAGATGATAACAACCTAGAAAAACTGGTGATACAGTTGAAAATGAAAGGAAAAATACCAAGAGGAAGATCGCCGATGAGGTGGACCGACACTATCAAGGCAACAACCAACAGCAAGATAACACAAGCAACAAGGGAATCCAGAAACAGGAAAAGATGGTGGGATATTGTACGAAGAGCAACAGCAAAAGAGTAAACCATAATCATGACTTCTGAAAAGAGAGAAAAGGAAGATCAGATGATAAAACAGATACACCTAGATTGGTGTCATCTTAATCTGATTCTTCTGACAATGACCCTGTATTTACAGTAAATTCCAGGTGATCCATAGTATTATCGAGATGTTATTTTTGGATTTATTCTTTTTCGTATTTTTTACATGTTTGCAATTTTTTTACCATTCATCAACACTTAATTTTTCAAATTTTTGACGTATTAATTGTTCTACGTTTCAATAGCCTAAATGTAACATTTGTTGAAGCCACCCAGTTACTTACTTTCTTTATTTTTTTGATAGGGTTTAGTTCAGGATGGTGAGTTTGCTGTACATTAGTAATTTTTTACTTACCGGTAATGTTCCACAGGAATTTTTACACCATTCTCAGTTTCTTCTTGCATAAAAATTTCTTCACATTATTAATATTTTCTATGTCCAAAAATTTGTCCGAAACCTAATTGTTGCTTTGGTAGAAAGGAAGTGGTCTCTGCCTACCCCTACGGGAAAAAGGCGTGACTATATGTATGTATGTAGCTGTAGCTATGTATGGTAGGGAAGCCCAACATAAATGACATGGCGTTTATTTCCATAGCATGCTAAAAAAACTCGACTTATTTTTTGAGAAATTTTATAATGTGTTGCCAACATTTAGGGGCATTACTCTTTTAATCCAAAATTTATTTCGCTAATGCTAAAAGATTTTATGTTTTTCAATTGACTAAATGTATGTAAGTAGACCAAATAAAATTGTATGTAGAAAAAAATTTGATTAAACCCAGAAATTTAAGTTTTCTTATCAAAACACACGTGCATGTTATGAGATCTCATAACGTTGGCCAACAAGAGCCTCGCGAGTGTTATGGTTGATTTTATTATAAAATCGCATTTGCTCTCACGTGTCAAAACAGGCATGTACGCGCATATCGACTGATGTGACAGTTTTGAAGACGACTGACACGATGGGAGAACTTACAGGCACTTTTTGGAAGAATAGATGCCCTAGAGAGGAGAGTTGAAAGGAACTGTTTGCTAGATATCTTAAGTTATTTCGTTTTTCAGATTTTAAGAACCATCTTTAATTATAAATTTTTTTAAACTTATAGCATTATAACATTGCGTTTGCTCTCACGTATCAACACAGGCACGTAAATGCGCGTGTACGCACATGTCGACTAATGTGATAGTTTTGAAGACGAGTAACACGGTGGAAGAACTTGGAGAGACTTTTTGGAAGGAGAGAGAGATGTTGTTACGATATTTAATCTTGAGTTTTTTAATTTAAAACATTAAGTACAAAAACTAAATAATTTATTCTAATCTGTCTTCTGGTAATACAATAAACTCTTATAAATCACTTAGATGTTTAATTTAAACTTTTAACAATATTTTCATAACTATATCACTTTCTAAAATTAACTTCAAACTAAACTAAACTAAAACCTGCGGCCCACGATCTTCTTAAATAGGTGCAAATCAATTATTCGAGAAAGGGAATGTCTATTCCGGAATTCTACAAATATTTTAATATCGATAATAAATCATTCGCTCATTTAAAGACACCACAAAAACCACACCATTGCCTCCGGTCAAATAATGGGACAGGGGCGGACCCGTTAAGCACAATCCGTAATATTTAGTTTTTTACATTTTTAGAACCTTTTTTAAATTGAACTTTTTTAAACATATGGCACTATAACACATTTGCTCTCAGGTGTCAACGCAGGCATGTACATGCACGTGTACGCAAATGTCGACTGATGTGACACAGTTTTGAAGACGAGTGGCACGATGGGAATACTTAGCGACACTTTTTGGAAGGAGAGATGCCATAGAGAGGAGAGTTAAAATGAACCCTTTGCCAAATATCTCAATATATTTGGTTTTTCTGATTTTAAGAACCTGTTTTAAATTTTAATAACATATGGCACTATAACACTACATTTGCTCTTACGTGTCAACGCAGGCATGTACATGCGCGTGTACGGGAGTGTCGACTGATGTGAGTTTTGAAGGTAAGTGGTCAGATGGGATTAGTTTAAAAAACTACATTCAGGGACCTAATTATTATAATAACAATATATCCTTTTGGATTTCAGAAAACATGACAAACGGGAGCAATAAAAGAAGAAAATTCAATTTTACAATGTAACTAATGTCGAATACATGACATTTAAAACTTAACGTTGCGTTCTGCAAGACAAAGAATAAAAAGTTGTAAATGCACTAAACAATAACATTTTTACAAGTTTTATAGCGTTTTAAAATAAATATACATGTTGTGCAATAGGTAAGGTAAAAAAAACATTGGAAGAATAAACTTTATTGTTTTAGCTGTCTATCACATTTTTATTTCAAACGGTAGACATTTTTAGGGAGCATTTATTAAATCTACACTCTTTGTATATTTCTAGGTATCACGATGTTATTTTATTTTTAAAATTATAATTATATACGCGTTTTTGGAACATTTGCTTTCGGTTTTGTACGTACCGTTTACTTTTTTTTGGATATTTAAGTAGACCCTAAAATTTTACTGTAATAAAAAAAAATGATATTCAACACATTTGCGCATATTACTAAATTTATCTTTTAACTTTAAATCTAATATAGACGCAGTTTACATTGAGACGTAGTTCACATGTTTTGTTTTTTGTTATGGGTGACATGCAGCACGTGACCACTTATTTACATAGGTAAAAAAGGTGACGTACACGTGACGTCACTGCTTGAAATGGGTAAGGTGCATGTGGTACAAGTGACATCTTTCATAAAGTTGTGTGTTTGGTTAACGATTTTGGTTTTCTGAGTTTTTTTGGGTTAAGAGTGAGATTTTTGACAATTATTTAGTTTCAAGGAACAATAATGTGGTATTAGTGACTTTTAAAGACTAAACATTAATATTCAAGGGTTAGGTTAGGTTAGGTATCATGTGAGTTGGTCTATTGTGGCTCACACCTAGAGGTTACAGTTCACAACACAATCCAGCCCTTTTCTTGAAATCTGTAGGTTCTAGGTTGTTATAGCCAAATAAGTTAAACCTTATTCTTCCCAGGCAGGGGCATGAACATAGTATATGTTTAGCAGTTTCATCTTCCACGCAGTAAAACCGACAGTCCGTTTGTTGATTCAGACCTCTCCTTCCGAGGTGATACCTTAGACGACAGTGTCCTGTAAGCAGTCCCGTTAGAATTTGCAGGTCGTTCCTGCTCCATTCTAGGATCTGCTTAGTTGTGTTTATCGAGGGTTTAGGTAAGAACGCCTTCGAGTGAGTCAACCCTGGTATATCGGACCAGTGCGCGAGTCTTTTTCTCTCCGTCCAGTCTGAAATAATTGTCTTGGCGACACTTGTAGTGATTCCAAAGACCATTTAAGGGTTAAAAAGTAGGGTTTATGTTACCTATAGCCGATGCCACTTTTCGATAGATAGAATCTCAAGCTGTGGCGTCACATGTACGTCAATTTATCTACCGTTGTCTATCTGAAACGTCACGTGCACGTTACGCGTATGCCTGAAGACAAGGTTTTACTATATGTTTTAGAATATGTAAAATAGATTTAATGATAATAATAAATTTGTGCTTCACACCAATTTTTAGTCATTTAATAAATTGAAAAATATTTACACAAATAAAAAAACTAGAGAGAATAAATATCCTTTATTGCATTTTAAATTTACAATATCCTCAAACGACGATGTTCCACAAAAAATTTATTTTTTTAACTTTATGACCATTTACAGTTTGTGATACCCGAAGCAAAATACATTTGAACATGCACTAAACATCGTGAGTTTGCTTTGAAAAAAATGCTATTTAAAACTAAAAATACTGTCATTAAAATTTAAATTTTTAAAATCGTTAACGATATAAAGACAATGATAAAATAAAAAATGTTATAAAGAATTTTTTGCAATCCTACAAATTATTTAAGAAATAATTTATCAGTTCTCGAGAAAAACATGCAAAGATAAGAAGATTATAAAAACTCCCATTTCTTAAACACACCATATATCTAACCAATAATTATACAGTACGTCCGAAAGTAAAAACAACACATATTTTGGCAAGAATTTGAATTCATCACAGAAAAAATTTGAAAATTAGAATCAAACTACTCTATATAATTGGTGGATTTTTAGTAACTTGTGTATACAGGGTGGCCAACCGAAAACGAAACGGAGCCATTTGCAGGAACCTCGTCAACATTTTAGAAAAACGCTCAGATCCGTCGATTTTTTATTAAAGGGTGACACTCTTTTCCGGTATTTTTGACTTCACTACTTTCAACCCTAAGCGAGGGTAAGAATTACCCCATTATTTTTAAATGGCATTGGGGGTCGAATAAGATATCTTTTGAAATCTCTGACAATTCTCTTTGCAATAGTCTTTAAATTTTACAATTCCTCACAATACTTTGAACAAATTACATGTTAAAATTCCAATTATTTTAGTTGCTTACTTACTTCTTAATTGATTAAATGTTCAAACTGATGACCGCCCGCTTCCATACAATAATAAAACGCACGTTTACGCACATTCCAAAGAATTTCCTGAGTAATTCGACGGCACTCGTCAACGATTCATTGACACGACGACGCTGGTTGTGTTTTATAGATTTTACTTTTCAGATGCCCCCACAAAAAGAAATCGAGGGGCGAAATACTGTGAAAATAATCCACAGTATGATGAAGATCATTTTTATTTTCAACAGGGCGGTGCTCCTCCGCATTATGCGGCGATTGTTCGTCAGTATTTAGACCAACGTTTTCCACGGCATTGGATTGGGAGAAGAGGCAGCATTGAATGGCCTCCACTATCACCAGATTTATCGCCCCTCGATTTCTTTTGTGGGGACATCTGAAAAGTAAAATCTATAAAACACAACCAGCGTCGTTGTAAGATTTGCGTCAATAAACCGTTGACAAGTGCCGTCGAACGTTTTGAACAAAATCTTTATTAATGTATGGAAGTGGGCGGTCATCAGTTTGAACATTTAATCAATTAAAAAGTAAGCAGCTAAAATAATTAAATAATTGGAGTTTTAACAGGTAATTTTTTTCAAAGTATTGGGAGGAAATGTAAAATTTAAAGACTATTGTTAAGAGAATTGTCAGAGCTTTCAAACACATCTTATTCGACCCCCAATGCCATTTAAAAATTTTGGGGTAATTATTACCCTCGCTTAGGGTTGAAAGTAGTGGAGTCAAAAAAACCGGAAAAGAGTGTACCCCTTTAATAAAAAATCGACGGGTCTGAGCGTTTTTCTGAAATGTTGACGATGTTCCTGCAAATGGCTCTGTTTCGTTTTCGGTTGGCCATCCTCTATTAAGTATAGAAACTAATAGTCCCAATGAAAGGGAAGCAAATCACGTACGTTTCGGATTTACCATATAAATTTAAATATCATATAATTTTCATGCAAAAATTAAATAAACTCCTTTCAAGTTATATACAAAAAAGTTACATAATATAAAATTGAACATCAGTTATATACAAAAATAAATATCACTTCTAAGATAAATATCATTGGTAACGAACTCAGTATGAAAGAGACTAGAAAGTTTAACAGTGTTTTCCATCATGTAAAAATACAAAAAATTCATGTTTTTAAAAATTAGTCTTCTAATTCCTCCTATATTTTTATTTTTGATACAACTACGAGTACAAACAACTTTTAGTTACTACATATAAATAAATACGTTCAGTTTTAATAAAGTAAAATTATTATCGAAGGGCACATCACGTGACTAAATTCGATGGAGTGGGATTACAAAACGCGACGATTACCGAAGAACCTGCTTGGCGGTTACAAAGAAGTATGTGCCTAAAATTTAGCGTGTAGGTGTAATAATATGTAGGTTAAAATTATTCGATGCTATTTTTTTTTTGTTCAAAATGCAAGTTTAAAATGGACAGATAGAACGGTGAGAAGAGTTAATCTGCATGAACAAAAGAGGTAATTGCTGATGCAATTAAATAAAAAATTGGGTGAAACATGACTTTCAAATTCCAATTAAGAGATACCGTCGCTATGATGTGGGTTCCAGGTCACAAGGAAGTTAAAGGCAATGAAGAAGCAGACTGCCTTGTCAAAGAAAGGGGCAAATACACAATTTTACGGCCCAGAACCCTTCTGTGGACTTTCCAAAGCCCACTTGAAAGAAGAGGTTCGACGCTGGGAAACAGATGAAATGAAATCTCACTGCATAAAGTGCCAGGACAAAGACAAGCGAAAAGGCTAGTAAGCCAAGGAAAGCTAAACAGCTTCTCGAGTTGGACAAGAAAGACTTGAAACTGGTGACAGGGCTCCTAACTGGACACTGCCCTCTGAGGTATCACCTTAAAAAGATGGGCAAAACAGAGAGTGATAGTTGCCGCTACAACGAGAACTTCGCTGAAACTGCAGAACATTTGCTTTGCGAATGCCCAGCGTTCTAGACTCTAGATTGTGGATATTTTCAAACATTTTGAAGATAAACTTCGCGCATTTATTTGTAAACTCCAGTTATGATTAGGCAAAATTGGGGGGAAATAATTATTCAGAATTCTAGACATTAAAAGCACTTGTGGAGGATAAAAAATACGACGATATTAAGGAAAATATACAAGAAGCCATTACACCTACAGTTGATTGATAAACTCCATTGTTACTTCCCAGAATATACTGAAAGTTGATCAACAGTTGATCAAATACTTCCAGAAAGAACTCTCATTGAATTTTAAAATAACAGGAACTGTAAGGATGCATTTGAATCTAATTTTGGTGTAAAAAGCAATTACACCAAAATCCGAATTATCTCTGAAAAAATTTAACAGAAGTCGTCGCTCTAAAGGTTTTACTTCAGAATACCAGAATAATTTTTCTAAAATACAGAAGCAACAGCTAACTTTAAAAGCAGTTTTGTACGCCATCCACAAGTAGGTTTCAAAGATGGGCAATCAAATTTAAGAAAAGTACTCTTTGATTAAGGTTTTTGGTAGCAAAAAAACACTTTTTCTTTCAATTTAAATACATTCTCTGATAGATACATATTCAGTAACCGTTATAAATTTTAGCGGACTAAAACGTATAATTTAAAATTTTGTGCGAGTGTTTTTTACTGCTCTTGTACTTTTTTATTCAAAATACAAATTTAAAACAGGCTTTATGAAAATGGAAGATTTGGAAGATTAAAGTATGTTTTCAAGTCGGATATTCCCATCAGTCTAAAACGAAAAGTATACAATCAGTGCATATTACCAGTGATGACATACGGAGCCGAAACATTGACGCTTACAAAAAAGTCAGCAAAGAAACTGCATGTCACCCAACGGGCGATGGAGAGGGCTATTCTGGGTATCTCCCTCAGAGACCGAATACCAAATGAGATTATTCGCCAAAGAACAGGTGTTATAGATGTAATCGAAAAAATAACAACTTTAAAGTGGAACTGGGCTGGCCACGTAGCTAGAAGAACTGACGGAAGATAGTCTAAAAAACTATTGGAGTGGCGTCCGAGGCACGAAGCTTATCGTAGTAGAGGGCGCCCCCCCACACGATGGACCGATGACATCAAAAGAATCTGTGGTAATTGGATACAAATGGCTCAAGATAGAGCAGAGTGGCAAAATAAACGAGAGGCTTATGTTCAGCAGTGGACTACTATAGCTGAGTGATGATGATGATGATGATTATGAAAATGGGACAGAACATGGTTTGCAAATTCCAAATGAAAGTTATCGTCGCCGAAGATTGGCTGCAACAGGAATATCGAAAGTGTTTTGCAGTGTTCACAACAATGCTCAAGGAGTAGAAACATGCAGGCAACCTTGCATTACATCTCTAAAAACACCTAACAGAAGGTAACATGGACAACAAAATTAGTTTCAAAAGAAGTACGGGATGCACAAGAAAGTTTTGAGGGTTGGTAGTCAACTTTTAGAAAAGTACTATTTGAATTAAGTTTTTTCATTGGCAAAAATATTTTTAATTGCAATACATTTTCAGTTAAACATTCGGTAACCGTTACAAATTATTTAGGATAAGCCACCGGTAAACAATTCGGTTAAATTTAGCAGTTGATGTGCGTTTCTGTTAAAATTTAAGTGGTGACGCTGGAAGTGTGCCTTTCATAAATGAAACTATTGTACATTATTTTTCCTGCTTTAAAAAAAAATACTACATAAAAGATAGAAAGTCTTCTACCAATTATTTTAATAAACCGATTTGATAAGTAACAAATAAAAAATAAATTTCAGTTTATTTTTTTGGCAATTTAGTTTATTCAGAAAATATTTCATACTTTTAGGTCGATGGAAACTCTTCTTACTGGAAAATACATTTAAATATGAGGAGATGGCGAAGAAATTCCATCGGATACAGTTTTTTCCAGCACTACATCCAGTTCATCTAAAGGTAGTAAAATTTGCCAAAGAAAAGTCAACAGACCTTTTTTACGCAGGAATGAATTTTCTTCATACATCTCTAATGTAACCTTACACTTAGACATAGGTACCAACATTCTATGTAATAGATGTTCTCTGTAAAAAACCAATGATATAATTTTAAAGACCAAATTATATTTTATAATTATTACATAACTAGTCCGGTAGACGTTGTTCTGCACTTACCGGTAGGTGGCGTGTTGAGTTATTGCATAAGAAAGAACCGAAATCAACAAGCAATATTATAGGGACAACAATCTTTTACATCTTTAAAATAGGAAATATCGAAAACTGCTAGTTAAAATCACCCAGTTACCACCCAGTCAATGAACATCTAAAAACATACATATAGTCACGCCTTTTTCCCGTAGGTATAGGCAGAAACCACTTCCTTCCACTTGCTACGGTTCTTACACACATCTTTTGTGTTCTCTACTTTTATCAGTGCTCTTATATATGCTCGTCTGTTGTTGGTACTCTTGACTGAGCTTTCTTTCAAACAATGTTGATCTGATCAAGATATGTTTGCCGAGGTCGACCTCTACCGACTTGTCCCTTTATACTCGCCTCATAAATTTGTTTCGACAATCTTCCTTCATGCATCCTTTTCACGTGTCCAAACATTCTAAGCATTCCTTTATCTATCTTTGTAACCACATCTTCTTTTACACCACAACGTTCCCTTATCTCACTATTCTTCACTTTATCCAACCGAGTCACTCCGGCTAAACTTCTCAGACTACTCATTTCCGCAGCATTAGTCCTATTTTCATGCTTTTTCTGCCAAACCCAACATTCACTACCATACTGATAAGTGTAGGAACCAACACACCTCTATGCACCGCCAGCCGTGCCTTTTTTGACACTTTCTGGTTATTCATAAAGCTATGCAGTGCCCCATTCATTTGTTTTCCTGCCAACACCCTTCGCTCAATGTCACTGTCATAATTTTCATATCTTGTAAACTTTGAACCCAAGCATACAAACTCATTTACTTGTTCCACTCTTTCTTCCTTAATCAGAACCTCACAGTTTGTCATACTTTCTTCCGACTATGCTAAGTAAACTAATACCTTTAAAAACATGGGCAAGTTGGAAAAAGGAAAAAAGGCGTGACAATATGTATGTTTGTAAGTTGCAGAATGATTCCTGCAAATTCTCCGACGAGGACAAAGAATCTGTACACTATCTTCTAATACAATGTGAACTATCACAAAAAAGAGTAAGATTGTTCGGTAAAGCAACTCCCACCTAAGATGATCTTAGAAATTGTAACTCAAGATCACTCATCTTGTAGTTCAAACGGCTCAAATTGGATTTGGAGGACACACAATAAATAACCCAAGGGATGGCACAAAAGATCTTAAGGTCGAGGTGCCCAAGTGCTGTTGGCAGGCCCTATTAAATAATAATAATAATAAATATTGCATAAGAAAGTCTGTACAGGAAAGGTCATTGGCGCGTCATTGGGCCAACTATAGGGATTTTGTAATTATCTTTTTTGTCACTATATATTGTGAATATAAGTCACTATAAATATAGTTTGTTAATAACTTGACTACAGCGCCACCTATCGGATATTTGCATATCTATCGCCTCAATAAACATAATATATTACGTAAATATCAACGATTATATGTATATACCGTGTGGAACAGCAATATAAAGTTAATTCATTATTTCAATTTCAATTGTGCATACATAAAAAATCCCTAAACGCGTCAATTTTAGATTATAAAATGTCATCCTACCTCTTTCGAGTAACAGTTGAAACCCCCAAATTTATAGGAAGTATGGGCTTATGATACATCATGTAAAAGGTCTCTTTATTATCCATTCAGAAATGTTATTATTTTAAAGTTATTGCAAAAATTAACACGAAACAAAATAAAATTAAGCAACAGATGAAATTCGCTGCAACACTTGAGAAAGTAAGCAAAAACCGTTTCAGTGTTTTTTTGGACGGTACCAATTAAAAAAATTAATAATAAAAGTTACCATAACAATGTTAGTTTTGTTTACAACACTTAAGCAAATTGTTATGCTATTATAACTGCATAACAGTAGTTATCAGTGTTATACTTGTCGTTTGAATTTCGTTAACTGTAATTTAAACCCACAAGTTCCAGCGAATCTGATGGATATGGAGTTCCCCCATATTCTTATTCTTCTCTTTCTTCATTAATAGCGTTCTTCAAACCACTTACGGACATACGACTCTTCCAATTCTGATTTCCACCTTATTCTGTTTGCGGCTTCCCGTATCCAATGTAGTCCTGCTGTTAGTTTGATATCATCGTACCACCGCATTGGTGGTCGTCCTCTAGGTCTCTTGATGGCATAAGGTCGCCAGGTTAAAATTCCTTTATGCCATTTATTAGCACTATCTCCTGCCACATGTCCAGCATAGAACCACTTTAACTTCGCCGCCCTTTCGACCACATCTGTTATTTTGGTTTTTTCTAACCCATTCATTTGTTTTTCGGGTCGTTTAGAGCTATTCCCAACATAGCTGGCTCCATTGCACGCTGCGTTACTCTGAGCTTATTCAGATTATTTGATGTCATTGTCCAATTTTCCGCTCCGTAGGACATTATCGGCAGAATGCACGTATCATATACTTTTCTTTGAGTCTTTAACGTTATTTTTTTTTCTTTGAGTATATAACTCAGTTTGCCAAACGCCGCCCAAGACTGCTGTATTCTTCTTTGTATCTCCACTATTTGATTTCCTCTTCGATGTTAAACCAGTCCGTGCAAGCTCCGTTTATCCTGACACAAGCAGTGGAATCCACGTAAAGTGATTTCAGTGCTCGTATTAAACTACCACTCACCCCATACATAGACAATGTAGACCACAATTCACTCCTCACCACATCCTTTCACATCCCATATCATCTTCTCAGTTTCATTCGTTACTCTTTTGATCAATATCTTTGCATACAGTTTGCCGACTATGCTGAGTAAACTAATACCTCGGTAGTTCTTACAGTCCTGCTGCGAACCTTTTCCCTTGTAAAGCGGCACGATAACGGCAGTCGTCTGGTACACTAACAAACAAAGGTTAAAAAGGCGGTCCAGTAGACTAGCTACCACGTTTTGTCCAGCCTTCAGCATTTTAACTGTTATCCTGTCGTACCCAGGAGCTTTACCCAATCTTCTGCCATTATGATTATGTCATCTGCATAACGTATGTGGCTCAAGTGCTGACCATTCACATTAATGCCACGTTCTGACCGATCCAGTTTTCTAAACGTCTTCCAAAGCCAATGTGAACAGTTTGGGTGATAGAGTGTCGCCTTGTCTAACTCCTCTTTTCAGTGGGACCTGATTGGTTTTCGTATTTAAAGTAGTATGTTGCTGTTGCTTCGTTGGTAGTCTCTTGTATTAGTTGTGAGTATCTACTATCGATCCTGCAATTTCGCAGTGCTTTCTGAACGGCCCAATGTTCAACCGTATCGAAAGCCTTTTCATAGTTTATAAAGGCCAGATTCAAAGGGAATTGGTATTCAATGCACTTCTCAATCAAGAGTTTCATGGTAAGCAAGTTACCCGCAGTTGAGTAACCCTTTCTAAAACCTGCCTGTTCCGTTGACTGATACTCATCCAATTTTTGCGTTAGACGTGTAGTAATTATTTTTGTTAGTAATCTAGATAGGTGCGATAGTAGAGTTATGGGACGGTAGTCCCTCTTTATTACCTAATCAATATCCGGCAGTACCTAGACGTAATATATATTACCAAATCGGTGGATAGGAAGGAGGGAATCGATAGAATGGCCAGCAGGATCACCTGATCTTACGCTATTAGACTTCTTCCCAAAGGGACTTTGTGAAAAAGTTTAGTATACAAAATTAAATCACTAGAATAAGCTGACTTAAGAATAACGCTTGCGATTTGGTCAGTCACACCACAGATGTTAAATAACGTTAGAAGACAGTTTTATTTTAAATTAGGATATTAGCAAGATGTTCAAGGTGAACATTCTAAACATCTACATTAAGGTAAGATATTACCTATTAAGTTTTTACTGTGTTGTAGCTAATTTCATTAATTAGTTGATATTTTTAATGTTAATTTTTGCAATAATTTTAAAAATAACTGTCACTCAAAGAGGGTTCATTGGAGGGATAAGATTTGTTCGTTGCAGGTTTTTTTATAAGCATGCACAATAATTATAATAATGAATTTATTCCATTTCGATGTTCCACACTATACAGGGTGTTTCTGTATTTATGCGAAAAAATGCGGGAGGTGATTGCTCGTATGAAATTATGATGGATGTTGACTATAACAAAATTTTCTCAGCCCGCCTCTTTCCGAGATATCACCCCTAAAAGGTGGTAAATAAAATTAAGTATTAATTTTGGATAGGTGCGGTCATTTCCAACATTTATTATGAATTATATTTTATTCTTGTATTTTCCATCTTTACTGTTTTCCACTCTGAATACGTAGTTTATTTAATAAAGAATAAAAATTATGATATTGTATTTTATTTTTCACCGAATCTAGTGGTTCTAGGAAAAAACTTGAAATTAAGAAATGTTTTTAAATAAACAGTGATTTTAAGTACTATTTTTATTTTACAAAAATAAATCTCGAAAAAAAGATTATGATATTAAATAAGGTAAGGGATGCTAATTTCACCCCCTTATAATATAACAGGAATGTTGAAAAAATACCGATGGTTAGTCCTTTGTGAGTGCACGGAAATTACAAAATTTCAAGTTTCTATCTTTATTTAAAATACTTAAATTTGAGAAAAATAATTAAAACTTAATTTTACTCACCACCTTTTAGGGGTGATATCTCGGAAGGTGGTAAGTTGAGGAAATTTTGTTGTAGGAAAGATTCATCATAATTTTATAGGGGCAATCACCTCCCGAATTTTTTCGCATGAATTTAGAATCACCCTGTATATACAAAGATATATTAGTGGTATAAATTAACCCATATTGATTTGAATAAATATTTGTTTGTTGTTTGTCAGAATTATTGGAGAATCTAGAAATTTTAGGGAAATTAAAGCTTTGTTTTCACTTGAAAATCTTTCCATTTTAAATATGAAACTTATATTTTTCTGCAAGAACAGTTTATTAAGGATAATGTGCAAATAAAAAGTTGAACGTGAAACAAATAGCTTGTAAACATAACCAAAACACATCGAACTGCGAAAGTACTAATAAAATCGTTAACAATCCATTTTAATTGCCAACTGCGAATGTTTCGAGTTGCATGGAAATGTGTCAGTGGCGCACGAAATGTCATTTTACAGTTGATGGTTAGCGTGTTTTATCGGTTATATAGATACTAATGTAAACACGTTTCATTGAATTATTTAATTTTACATGTAAATAAATAGTACAGCAGCATAAATTGTTGTGGAACGATGAGTTTAAAGTATTTTAGAAAATCTTCAAAAATTTGTGCATTTGCATATTGGCTAAACTGAATATTTAAATGGATGGTATCACTGTTTGGAAACATCTACATCATTGATGACGTGCATTGGATTTTGTTTTGTATTTACTGTACATGCCATTGTATCCAGAAGAAATATTCGATTTTCAAGCAAATACCAGCTCAATTCTATGTTTAAAAGTACTTACCTAACACTGAGACAAATAAATTGTTGAAATTTTCCATCTTTTCCAAGAGTTTTGCTAGTCTGATTAATTTCTTCAATGAGGTGACAATAACATCTCCAAACAGCAACCGTTTCTTGATGATTTCTTTCTAAACTGTGTGTTCGATTTCCAGACACTTCTTCCAACAGTTCCAATTCAAACTGTTCTTTAACACGTACTAAAAAAAAATTGTATTACAGCAAATCGTTGTTATTGCATTGGTTACTAAATAAACGTATCGTTAATGAATGGAAAAATTGTAACTACTTGCTTACCAAAATAATCCCACAGATAATGTTTTCCCATAAACAGTCTAGCAGATTTAAAGCCCAGCAAAAAAACATTTTCTAAACAAGATACTAAACCGTTATCACTACAAAGCAGCGCCGTTAATGTGGTGTGTCTTTCTGACGATCTCCTATGGTGCCATTTAATAATTTTGTTAACACAATCACCTACAATTAAGTAATTAATAACTCTCTACAGTGTCTAAAAAAAATGTTAATACCTACCGAGCATATGCTGGATTTGCGATGCTTTCATTTCCACCCTAGGAGCTATTGCTGGTGATCTCGACCTTGGCGTAGAACGTCCTAAGCTACCACCATTAGATTTAACTGTTATTTCTTCAACTTCATCTTTTCTAGACATTAAACTGCCAACTAAAAGTCTCTCTGTCGAACCATCATCTACGCCTCTTCCTAACCAACGACCACATGGAAATCTATGAGAAATTGCAATATTATTTACACACTTATAATTTTTTATTATAATAAAATATATAATTAATTTATTATTAAAATCAGATTATATCAATCGTTTTAAGAGGGTAGCATTTAATTAGATATTATTACTTTCTTTTCATACACAAACATATATAAGGTAGTAGAGGTATGTACACTAGAGTGGTCGTAACAATAAATTTTTTCCAACGCTCCAAAAACACCTTTTTTTATGAAAAAATATGGGGATAATTTTTAATTTTTTTTTTAACAAAAAGAACACGTGCCCCAAACCGATTGAAGTTTATTTTTTAATAAAATCGTAGTTTTTTCACAATATCTCTTAGAGCAGACGAATTTAAAAAAATCTTTTTATTTTTTCCTATAGTTCATATTTATGGAGATACTGTGAATAATAAACTAATACATACATACATATAGTCACGCCTTTTTCCCGTAGGGGTAGGCAGAGACCACTTCCTTCCACTTGCTACGGTTCTTACACACATCTTTTGCTTCTTCTACTTTCATCAGTGCTCTCATGCATGCTCATCAAGTGTTTGTACTCTTGACCTGACCTTTCTTCAAAACAATGTTGATCTGATCGAGATATGTTCGCCGAGGTCGACCTCTACCGACTTGTCCATTCACACTCGCCTTATAAATTTGTTTCGTCAATCTTCCTTCATCCATCCTTTCTACGTGTCCAAAACATCTAAGCATTCCTTTATCCATCTTTGTAACCACATCTTCGTTTACACCACATCGTTCTCTTATCTCACTATTTTTTACTCTATCCAACCTCCGCAGCATTAATCCTGTTTTTATGCTTCTTCTGCCAAACCGAACATTCACTACCATACATAAGTGAAGGAACCAACACACCTCTATGCACAGCCAGACGTGTCTTTTTTGACACTTTCTGGCTATTCATAAAGCTACGCAGTGCCCCATTCATTTGTTTTCCTGCCAACACCCTTCGCTCAATATCACTGTCATACTTCCATCTCTCGTAAACTTTGAACCCAAGTACACAAATTCATTTACTTGTTCCACTCTTTCTTCCTCAATCGAAACTTAACAGTTTGTCAAGCTTTCTTTTCTTTCAAAAAACATTACTTTCGTTTTGCTTACATTTATTTTTATCCCTTTGATTTTCAGGGCATCATGCATAATATTAACCATCGCCTGTAACTCCTCTTCAGATGACACTAATATGACTTGATCATCGGCGTAAAGAAGGCATTTGACGATCAAATCATTTATTTTCAATCCATATGCACTCCTTTAAAATATTTTAAACAATCGTCTATGTATAAGATAAACAGCCTAGGCGAAGCCACACATCACAGTGGAATCCTCGTAAAGTGAATTCAGTGCTCGTATTAAACTACCGCTTACCCCATACATAAACAATGTCGACCACAATTCACTCCTCACCACTCTGCAAATAGTCTTCTTCTTCTTCCTTCTTTAATCTAGGCGGATCGCCTGTTTCTTTTCATCGTCCCTCTGTCTATTGCACTGCTAAGTTGTCGCTCCATCGTTTTCGGGGGCGTCCTAAACTCCTGCGACCCATTGGTGATTTGTCGCGTGCTGTTCTGACTATTCTTTTGTTGTCCATTTTATTGATGTGCTCATTCCACTCCCTCTTTCTGCCGAGAACCCACTCATTGATGTTTTCTACCTTGCATGTCCTTCTTATATTCTCGCTTCTTTCTCTGTCCAAGATCGTCTTTCCAGTTATGCTACGAAGTACTCTCATTTCGGTTGTCTCTAGAAGTTGTTTAGTTCTCGCTGTGCCTGGTCGAGTTTCTGCCGTGTATGTCATAGTTGGTCTTACTATTGCCTTGTAAATTCTTGATTTGGCTTCTATTTTAATGTTTTTATTTCGCCATATTGTGTCATTTAGGCATCCTACTATTCTTGTTGCCTCTTGTTGTCTGTTCTCTCACCTCCATCTCAACATCACCATAGCCTGAGATTTCTATGCAAATAAAGTGTCAGGCAAAAGCTTATTGTGTGCCAATTGGCATCAGCGCATCAGTTCGTGTATGTTAAATGTTAATTTTTCCATTGAGGTGTGCGTAATTTTATAAAAATGGACAAATTGAAATAAGAGGTGCGATAAAGTACCTCTGTAAAAAAAGGTTATGTCCGCAAGAAAATTATAAGGACATGGTAGAAGTATTGGGTGACTCTGCCCCTTCGTACCAGGTAATCAAGAACTGATCAGTTTTTAAACTGGGAAGAGAGTCCTGTCAACATGCACCAGGTGCGGGAGCCTCCAAAACTGTGGTGACCAAATAAAATGTGAATTTAGTCCATGACATGGTATTAAATGACAGAAGAATAACAGTCAAGGTTATAGCAGAGACATGTAGGTTTTCTGTTGGAAGCATTGAAAAAAATTTACATCAGGGATTGGGTCTCAAAAAACTCTGCACGTTGGGTTCCACGAATGCTGACGGTAGACCAGAAGCGTGTTCGCCAGGTTGCAGCGGAGACAAATTTGGAGAACATTAACAGGAATCCCGATGAATTTAAGCGAAAATCTCTTACGGTCGACGAAACTGGTTCATCACGTTGATCCAGAATCCAAGAATGCGGGATTTGAAAATTTTGAACAACCTCCTTATTCTCCAGATTTGGCTTCCAGCGACTACAATCTATTCCCAAAATTAAACGAATATCTTCGTGGAATCTGCTTTGCTGATGATAACAAAGTGATGTCGGCGGTAGATGAATGGCTGAAGACTCAAAGTTCTGAATTCATTTCCAAAGGGTTTAAAACACTTCAACTCCGATATACCAGGTGTATAAACGTTGCAGGCGACTACGTTGAAAAATAAATTAGTTTCATTCTTCTCATGTGTTTGCTTCTATGTTAGGGACAACAATTTGTGAACTCTCCTAGTAACTTTGACAAAATAACAAAGATATAAAAAATACTTTACTTGTATATGTGACCAGATATGTCATTTCTAACGATAATGTAGTCGATCATCCATTTTGAGTAGAGTCCAGAATTATCGTGTCCAATTCTTAAGGTAGTAAGAACACCCAAATTTTGATGCTAAAAATTAAACAATTGATATGGCATAATACTAAATAAACACAACAAAACATATATGGAACCTCCTATTATCTTCTTTTCGAACACATTAAGACAAAAATATTGGAAAATGAATGGTGACTTATCCAAATAAATCGTAGAGGCAGATTTACCAGCAGGCTGAGTAAGCTTGAGCCTAGGGTGACAAATTTGGAAACTACATTCACCAAATGACAATTATTGGGTAAACACCATACATTACCCTGTGTCATACGCGTATATCATACATTATAAATTAGCTTAGAAATATCCCCAACAAATTTGGATGTTATCCATACAAAATTGTTAATCAGATGATAAGCCAGAGTGGTCAAACTTTTTTTTGTGTGCAAATTTAACTAAATTGCAAAATAAACTAAAAACTGTCACTTGTAGGGCGGCAAACATTTAACAGTCTATGAGTAACGTACACGTGACGTTTCAGCTTGACAACGGTAGAAAGAGTGACGTACATGTGATGTCACAGCTTGAGATTCTATCTGTCAAAAAATTACCTCGGCTATAAGTAACATAAACCCTACTTTTTAACACTTGGATATTAATGTTTAGTCTTTAAAAATCACTAATATATTGTTTTTTAAACCTAAGTAATTGTCGAAAAGCTCACCCTAAACATAAAAAAACCAAAAACGCTCAGAAAACCAAAAAAGGACACAGCAAAAATCTATTTTTTAAAAAAAAATATTTCTCATAAATACTGGATGATTCCAAATAAGTTTGGTCATGTACATTCTATGTAATACGTTTGGATCATATACTTACATTGTACTCAAAATTTAGAGTAGCCTTTGGAACTGCTAATCGATTTGTTTCAGAAAGAGTACCCGACAAAACCATCCACACATTTGCAGATGAGGTTGTGCCTTTCTTATTGGGTACTATCACAATTCGGTATGGTATCACTTAAAAGTAAAATCAAACAATCACTTTTTTTGCAGACCACAATACAATATTATGAACAGTGATTTATTTTCGACTATTCTTTAACCCTTTACATATATTTAATAAATCCAACGTACATCGTTATTGTTTTACAATTAAGGAGGTTGGATAGTCACTTTTGGAGGGGTTCACGGTGCGGAAAAAGACCTATACACAGGCCATCCTTAATTTATATAAGGTGTATAACATTATATATACTATATAAATTGATTCAGATAACATACCCTTCAACTTGGGGGCATTTGACGATCAAATCATTCATTTGCAATCCAAACTTTCAAATCTTATATAATAAGTTAAACAGCCATGGCAAATCCCTGTTTAACGCCTTTTTCGATGTTAAACCAGAATGCGTAAGCTCCGTTTATTCTGGAATCGTCGTAAAGTGATTTCAGTATTAAGCTACCGCTCACCACTTACATAGACAATGTCGATCACAATTCATTTATCACCACTTTTTCAAGTATATGAAAGTGCGTAGACCTTTTGACTTTCAGCCATTCGGCTACGATTCGTAAGGAAAAGACCTGATCCGTGCATCCCCTTCCTCTCATAAATTTCGCTTGCACATCCCATATATGTTATATTTAATAAATAAGATGATTATTGTTTAACTGTAATTTATTAAATCTTTTGTAATTATTAATGGATATGTACAATGTCGAGTCACAATCTGATCTATGACATCTTGTTGTCTATCTGTGTTTAAGGTGGGTCAGCACATGCTGCCATCAAGCATCCATACTTGGAACTGTGCATACACAACAATATCATATCAGCTTCATTCGGCACTCTTTTAATCAATACCATTACAAACACTTTGTCGACATTGCTAAGTTAGCTGATGCCTTGGTAGTTTTTCAGTCCTGCTGCGAACCTTTTCGTTGTAAAGATGTACGATAACGGCCTTGCATCAATCTCCATATACGCTGCCGTTAAAAAGGCGGTACAGCAGACTAGCTACCATATCATGTCCAGCCATCAACATTTCAACTTTAATCCTGTCGTACCCAGCAGCCTTTTCCAATTTCATACTGTTAACCGCTTCCACAATTTCTATCACACTAACTTCACTTTCATTGCAACTTTCACTCATATTCCCGAATGGGGTCTGCGCTTGTGTATCCTCTTTCTCAAATAAACTTTCGAAGTATTCCTTCCATCTCTTTCAGAACGCATTCCTCTCCTTTCATTATACTGCCATCTTGGTTTCTGATTTTTTCCAGTTGCGAGATCGTATTTTACCTCTGGCTGTTCGATTCTATCATAACTTATATTTGATTTTATGCATTTTCTGTTGTTTTATTTTACCTTTTCATTGACTGCCATTTGTCTGCGTGTATTAAAACCGTACTTTAAAATTTATTTTCTTAAAAATTACTGTCGGTAATTTTATATATGATGAACATCACTAAAAAAAATATTTCTTTAAAAATTAACAAAATTTAATCATTTTTAATTTTGACCCAACCTCCTTAAACATGAAATATTAACATTTTCATTTATAGTTTATTTAAAATTTAACTATATCCTAGCCAACGTAGTTGATATTGGGTATCTATAGCTCATTTCACCAATATACGACGGTATAGGATTAGTCACCAAGGCATCGACTTAACGATTAGATAAGATTTAACCCGAATTTTTTTTGTTTATTATTAAAATTTGTTGAGAGGCTTTATTTTTATTTTTTGCTTTATTGTGTCTAGAATTTCAAATTTGTAAGCTTCGGGAAAGTCAACAGTCTTTGGATGTCGACGGGGTTTTTATTTTTCAACTTTTTGTTCACTATTTCCATCTTTCACACTTTTTAAAACTAAAGTTAATTTTGTTTCACCAATACCCATCGTATCACATACACGCTTACGTATAGATAAAACTGGTAATGATAATTATATATAATTATATATATATAATTAATAACTTTTCTAGAAATCTAACAAAAAATCTAACAAAAATAAATCAACAAGCCAAATTGAAGCTTAATAGCTTAGTTACCTACCTCTCTTATTATGTACAATAAATAAAGTCATCAAAAACAGATTTGGTTGCAAAATTAACCGTGCTAATAAATAAAAACATTGACCCTTAATTTCCAAACAAGAAGTCCCTTATAAAATAAAATTCGTTACCTACGAAATTTGGGGAATTTACTTTCGTACTTCTTAAATGTATAGTTGAATACTGGTTATCGAGTTTCTAACGATAATCCGAAACCACCGTATATTCATGAAATATGCTATAAGTAGTTGTTATATTAAGATCTAATGAAATTGTTGTATTTTAATTAGATTAGTCAATTGCATTTTTAACATATTTATTAGATACACCAATGCGTTTACGAGGATGGTCTGAAAAGTTTCCGACCTTAACGTGAAGATGGCAGCTGGGGAATGTCATTGAGCATATTTTGACAGCTACCCACCAACATTTCAGCCATTTTGGACGCGCAGTTGTCGTTTGACAATCGTTTGAGTGAGTCAATGTGAGTATTTTTGTGAAAATCGAAAAATCAAGTATCGAGCTGACATTATCTGAATTAACTTAAAATTAGATTTAAAAAATTATTGTTTTACCAGTAGTTGGGTACGTGCACGTGAAACAGAAGTAATCAACAGCATTTAAAGAGAGCAAATGGTATAGAAATTGTTCGCGCTCTTCTTCTGATCTTACAAAAGCTAATCTTTTATACTGGGTCCTGAGTAAACTATGATCAGAGAGTAATGTACGAAAATGTTTGGAGAGCTGTTTTTTCTCTAAAGCCAAGCGTACCCACGCTCGGGCCATTCCTATTGCCGTTTTTACATCAGCCATAGCTTGAATGTTTCTAAAACAAACGAAAAATTAAAACTTTTTTGATTTGTATTATATAACTTACCCTATATCGAACAATATAGAAGATGGCAGTTCGGGCAGTTCAGATCTTAATCTTGCATCTTCCAATTGCCCACTCCAATTTTCTAAATTCGTAGCAAGCTTGGATACATCATTAGTACCGAAATGATTATCTTTCTTTGTTACATATTGATATTTCTCTTGGTAGGAAAGTAAATGCGACCATAATGCCGATTTGCTTCTCTTTTTCTGTAGTCCATGGGACCAAACTCTCTCGAGAAAATCGCATAACGAAGTTATTAAAGTACTTTCTTCAACAGCTCCAAAACTATCCATCGCATTATTACTAGATAAAGTGACTCCCTCGGCCCCCAATTTGGCGAGAAGCATTCTCTTTGTCTTAGCTTTGCAATCCTAATGAACGATCACAATAATCAGATATACAATATAAATATTATTTAGATATGCAGACATAATAATAATCAATTTAGTAACTATACAAGAAATACTGAAAATCAAATGAATGAAAATAAATGTGAGCAAAACGAAAGTAATGGTTTTTGAAAGAGAAGAAAGCATGACAAACTTGGATGATTTGGACACGTAGAAAGGATGAATGAAGGAAGATTGATGAAACAAATTTATAATGCAAGTGTGAATAGACAAGTCGGTAGAGGTCGACTTCGGAGAACATATCTTGATCAGATCAACATTGTTTTGAAAAAAGGCCAGGTCAAGAGTACCAATAACCGACGAATATGTATGAGAGCACTGATGAAAGTAGAGGAAACAAAAGATGTGTGTGAGAACCGTAGTAAGTGGAAGGAAGTGGTCTCTGCCTACCCCTATGGGAAAAAGGCGTGACTTTATGTATGTATGTATGTACAAGAAATACTCTTACCAACAAATATACTGAATTTACTATCTGATTTGTAATTTCTATCCCTATTGGAATATTTATTTGTATTTAATACTAATGGGGATATTATGTATTGCTGATGGTTGTTGTTTAAACATTTCCCCTTAACCTAAATTTGTCTAGTAAATTTCCTTTTAAATATATTAACAGCGTAATAAAACATGTGTTTTTTAAGGGCAAAGGATTTATTAAAATCCTTCGCAATATTTGCAAGCCATGCTTAATATTTTTAAAAGAGTAGTTAGTTAGGACAAGTTTCTGTGAATAATTTCTAGTTAGTCTCTTGTAGTTTTTCTTGCTCTTGTTTACCTTCTAATTTATATGTAATAAATTAAAAATTAAACTATTGGGAATATAATGTGTAGCTGAAAGATGTTGTTTAAACCTTCACTTAACCTAGAGCAATAAACGTCATCCAGAAAATTTCCTTTTAAGATCTTGTACAGAGTAATAAAATGTGTTTCTTTTAAGGGTAAAGGATTGATTAAAATTCTTCGCAACATCTGCAAGCCCGCTTAATATTTTATAAGAATAGTTAGGATAAATTTATGTACAATAATGTTTAGATAATCCCAGTAATTTTCCTTCAAATAAAGATCTTGTACCACTTTCCAAGAGTTCGTCTCTGTTAAATAAAGCTTTCGTTACTTTCAAATCATAATATTTCTTAAATTAATATAAAGTAATCTTCTCAGTTACTTTGCTACTTTAGAGGAGGACTGAATGATAAAATTAAAGAAATATTCGCAATGATGAGCGAAAGACGCATTTATGTTCTTTGTGTGAATGAGACCAAGCAACAAGGATGCGACACCACTACGCATGGACCCTATACAGCTTACTGGCTAGGCGATTTTAATAGTTATGTTGGAGTAAAGCGTGATGGATATGATAGTTTTCTGTGAATGTACGGTGATGAGAATGAGATGAGAATTTGCAAGAAGGTAGAAAAGAGGAGTTCGTAAGTAAATTATCGATACATTTGATAGTTTAGATGAATTATGTGAGGTTTAAGAATTATAGAACAAGGAAAGGGTGTAAGTTAACATTAAATTCTTCTGGAAGTCCATAAGAACAGCCAGAGGTAAAATACGACCTCACAACTGGAAAAAATCAGAAACCAAGATGGTGGTATGGTAAAAGGAGAGGAATCGTTCTAAAAAGAAGGAAAGAATACTTCAAAAGTTTTTTATAGATAAAGGAATGCCTAAATGGTTTGGACATGTCCTAGGCGAACGTATCTCGATCAGATCGAAATTATTTTAAAGCAAGGCCAGGTCAAGAGTACCAATATCCGACTATCATGTATGAAAGCGCTGATGAAAGTAGAAAAAGCGAAAGTAAAAGAACCTTGCAAGAAGAAAGAAGTTATAAAATAGTTTTAAATAAAAATTTAATTTAATTAGACTATATATAATTGACTACTTTTAGTTCAAAAAGTGTAATTTTCGATTAGTTATTTCGAAAAAATTGTACCTTCATTAATTTAATTATTTAACACATAATTTTTTATTTTAAAAATTAGTTTGTATGCTTTATTTATTATGTACGTTTACATTTTGTTATTATTTCTTATATCTTTTGTTACTTTTTTTAAAGATTATTTTATAAAATAGTTCTGCTCTGTTCACTTAAGACCGTTATATTTCACAGTTGACACATTCTAGAAATCCCATATATCGACCCCTACGAATTTATTACTTTTGACAACTGAGAAATGAACATTTACTGCATTTTATGGGCAAGCATGTAACACGTCTAACACGTCTAGTAGTACTTGTCCCTTTTAACGACATTTTGCAAATTTGAAATAAAGTCAAAATTTTGCAGCACATAATGCTTTACCATTATATTTAAGAGTAATTTTAGTAATGAAAAATATTTTTTATATCCTTACCTTTAATAGTTTTTCAACAAACGTCCAATTTGCTTGCGCTATGAGGGCAGGAGACATGTCTTGATTATTACTACTTTTTACATTCTTATCATTAGGTCCAACGGGTGGTTTCGAAAAACTTAGTCCTTTTTTTAATGCACTAGCTCTTGGTATACTTCCCTTATTCACTATAGGAGTTTTGTTCAGTACTTCTTTATCTAAAATAACATGGTCATTATACAGGGTGGTCAACCGAAAACGAAACAGCCATTTGCAGGAAGCTCGTCAACATTTTAGAAAAACGCTCAGACCCGTCGATTTTTGATTAAAGGGGGACACTCTTCTCCGGTATTTTTTACTACGCTACTTTCAACCCCAAGCGAGGGTAAGAATTACCCCAAAATTTTTAAATGGCATTGGGGTGAGATGGGGAAGGCAGAGGAGAAGAGCATGGTATAACCACGTGAAGAGAATGACCGACGATAGACTACCATGCATTGTACTTGAGTGAAAACCAGCAGGGACCCGTCCACCCGGAAGACCACCAAAGAGATGGAGAGACAGCTGGCAGTCCACATCTCAGGAAATATTACAGAGGCAAGTCCGGAATCAACAGATCATCTAGATCTCTAACAAGTAGAAGAAGAAGGGGGTCGAATAAGATTTTTTTTAAAAGCTCTTACAATTCTCTATAAAAAAGCCATTTCATTTTAAAATTCCGCCCATTTCTTATTGGGAAATTCATTAGATTTTAAATTTGAAACTTATCTGCAAACAATTAAGAACGGTAAAAATGTTATTCATTCAAGTTAAGTTCGCCAGTGGTATAAATTTAGTACCTATTTTTTGCTTTGCATTGCTTTGTGGCGATTTGTTATCACTTCTAAAAAACACAAATGGATACGATCAGGAAATTGCTAATACGGGCCTGAATACAGTACACGTTAAAGTAGTGGATTTCAAATTATTGTCTAGTAATGTATTTCGAAGTATTGGTTGGTAGCTAAAGATCAAAGGGATGAAAATAAATGTAAGCAAAACGAAGATAATGGTTTTTGAAAAAGAAGAAAGCATGACAAACTGTGAAGTTCTGATTAAGAGAGAAAGAATGGAACATGTAAATGAGTTTGTATACTTGGGTTCAAAGTTTACGAAAGATGGAAAGTATGACATTGACATTAAACGAAGGGTGTTGGCACTGCATAGCTTTATGAACAGCCAGAAAGTGTCAAAAAAGGTTCGTCTGGCTGTGCATAGAGGAGCGTTGGTTCCTACACTTATGTATGGTAGTGAATGTTGGGTTTGGCAGAAGAAGCATGAAAATAGGATTAATGCTGCAGAGATGAGTAGTCTGAGAAGTATAGCCGGAGTGACTGGGTTGGATAAAGTAAAGAATAGTGAGAAAAGAGAATGCTGTGGTGTAAAAGAAGATGTAGTACAAAGATAGATAAAGGAATGCTTAGATATTTTGGACACATAGAAAGGATGGATGAAGGAAGTGGTCTCTGCCTACCTCTACGAAAAAAGGCGTGACTATATGTATGTATGGATGGTAGTTTATTTAACGTAGTTTTGAAAATTGAATACTATAGTATATTTCAATATACATTCAATTTGAATGCATCTAAATCTAAAACACGTCACGGCATTTTCGCGGTCTATTAGGTATACATACACTACTTGAAATTACAATCGGTATTATACGATTTTAATGTAGGTACCCACTACAATGATAACCCAGGATTACTTATTACTATTCTAGAAATCTAACAAAAATGAATCAACAAGCCTAATTAAAGCTAAATAGCTTGGTGAATTAGTGAAATTTGTTTGGATTACTTACCTACCTCTCTTATTATATACAATTAAGTCATTAAGAACAGATTTGGTTGCAAAACTAACCTTGCTAACAAATAAAAATATTGACCCTTATTTTACAAACAAGAAGTCCCTTAAAAAATTATATTCGTTATCTACGAAATTTGTTTAAAAATATTAAGTGAATTTACTTTCGTACTTCTTAAATGTACAGTTGAATACTGGTTATCGAGTTTTTAACGATTATCCGAAACCACCGTATATTTGTAAAATATGCTATACAAAACGTTCGTCGTTTAAATGAAATTTAAAATTTGTATTCGATTTAATTAAAACTAGTGTTATTACCTAAAATAGGGAATTGTCGACCGAAAACGGTTCTACAATTCATAATCTCCTTTGGCAAAGGAGATTCGAAATCGGGATAAGCCAATCTTCTGTCAATTAGTTTTTGTGTATCGTGAGCACTGGTACAAGGCTCGTAGCATAGAGAGCGCATAAGATTTTCAGAACCATATCTTTTTTTCAATAATTTTATTCTGTTGTCGAATATCATCAGGTTACTGTCGACTTCGCCCCATATCGATAATATTTTGTTATCAATTAATGTGGCAAACATTTGAGATTCGAGAAACCTACACAAGAACATTCTATCTTGTTCGGGTTGATCAGATAGAAAAGAAGCTTTGTCAAAATTCTGCATGGAGTCTCTATTATTAAACCAGTCTTCTTTCTCCTGTAAATAACAAACTTTTTATCAATGCCAATTCCAAAAATTATGGATTAAACTAAACACATTGAAATCTAATGATATGTTTATATATAAAAATTCAGTTTCCATATGTTTGTGTCCGTAAAACGCGATAAGTAGTCGATAAATTAACTTAAAATTTTTGCACAACGTTGAATTTTAATAGAAAAGTGTTTTTATACAGGGTAATTGATTAGTATGATAAAGCTCAGTAGCTCTGTTATCATAAGAGATACCAAAAAAAATTGCGTATAAAAATTGTAGGCAGCTTTAAGCTTCACATTTCAAATTTAGTTACAATGTTACAGGGTGATCTTTAGCGCGGTGCCAGATCAAAGTTATGTTTCTATGTGGAAATCTTAACAAGCTCAACGGCCTGTATAATTAAAAAGGAGAATAAGAATAATAATCTATTGGAGCCAAAGTTTTTTAATGATTGTCAATGTTTATAAACACGAACGAATTTGCGATTATTATTAAATCGAATACAGTGTAAGTCAAAACTTGAGTACATTAATTTCTCAGTAATTTCAAATGGATCACCCTGTATTTTATATCACTATCGAAGACTGCTGTTACCATACTACTTTTTTTATTGACCATTCCCTATACCTAAAGTTATTAGTTTTTGAGATATTTATATTTTTCTGTGCAAAGTATTAATTAGGTTTCTAAACGTATCAATAATTGTTAGATGGCCATGATTGATTTGTAAAAAAAAAAAATATTAATAATTACTGTAGTTTAGTAGTTTAATAACGAGTACAGAAAAAAATCATTAGAAATAAGGTTTAAAAAACTTACCACTCGGGGAGAAATAAGAAACAATACACGTAAAATTAAAAAACAACAACCATTACTAAAATAAAGCAGGTCTTAATTATTAAGATGTTCAAAATGACCACCCAAAATATCTATGCATGCCTGAAAGCGGTCATTGAAAGAGTTTCTTACAATATGAAACATTTGTACAGAGTAACATTTCATATTCTCTCTTTCATTTTACAACTTGTTGTTATAGGTGTTTTCTACACTTCGTTTTTAACATAACCCCAAAAAAATGAGTCCATTTTATTGAATTCTGGTGACCTAGGTGGCCACCGTACTGGTCCACCTCTTCTAATCCATCTTCCAGGAAACTGATCAAGTTCTCCTCGAACTAATGCATTATGGTGAATCGGATCAGATCTACCATTTCAGGACGAGTAAAATTCATATTTGCTATTTTAGAGTGTAACACACCAATAAATTAACAACCAGTAATGGTGTCACTTTCTGACAAATACAGGGTGTTTCATTAAGAAAAAACATAACTTTGATCTGGCGCCGCGTTATGGAACACACTGTAACATTGTAACTAAATTTGAAATGGGAAGCTTAAAGCTGCCTACAGTTTTTTTGGTATCTCATGATAACAGAGCTACTGAGCTTTATCACACTAATCAATCACCCTGTATACTCTTTATTATGAAGTTCTAACGGAAACGTTAAATTCTAAGCGTTCTGCGAAGTTTAGATATAAACAATTTGAAAAAAACAAAAGGATTAAAAATTATGTTTCATGCTAAACACAAAGGTATTTTAAAGGATTTGAAGGGTTGGAAAGAATTCAATAGAATGTAATATCTAATTCTTATAAATACTTTTTAATCCTTTATTTTTTCAGGGATTTCTGACAAATGACATTTTTTCACTTAGCACATTATTAATTTCAATCATTTGTTTTCAAATTTGTCAAATACTTATGATTTTAACAAAAAACGTCAATAAGCGTTAAACTCGACCAACAGTATTAATGTTGATAGCGAAAATAAACGTTAGTGCGGAAAAAAGGAGTTACTTTGACCAGTCGATCGATATGCATAGTATTATTTATGATTATTTAATTAAAGGTTCGAATTTACGAATTACATCTTTAGTTTCCGCAAAGTAGTTCTTCTGATTTTACGGTCTACTCTACTTTTAAATAAAAAAAATACCGAGAGCAATAAAAAACACCCTACCATAACCACAACTAAACTAAACTATTACAACCTAGACACTATTATTACCCGCTATAAATTCCCCGCATTCTTTATTGTAATCATCAAGCAGGGCTGTTGTCGAGTGTTGTTTTAGTTCCTATCCTACTCCGAACAATTTTGCCTCTCGATGCGCCTTTCATTCCTTATTCTATTCTACATATTTATTTGTTATGTATATTTCTTCTTCTTCTTCATGTGCCATGTCCGGTCGCCCGGACGTTAGCGATTACTGCAGAGAGTGCAACCCTGAACAGGTCAACAGCTTTCCGGATGCATGTCCACTCCCTAATTTTTCTCATCCAAGAGATTTGCCTTCTTTCAATACCCTGTCTGCCTTCTATTTTTCCTTTTATAATCAACTGGAGGAGATGAAACTTTTCTCCGCGTAAGATGTGGCCAAGGTAAGCAATCTTGCAACATTTCACTGTGACCATTATTTGTCTCTCCACCCTGGCTCAACACTTCATCATTGGACATCAGATCAGTCCATGGAACCCACAGCATTCTACGATGAATCCACATTTTAAATGATTTTATCCGATTTATTGAGCTAACCTTTAAGGTCCAGCATTCCACCCCATACATAAGAACTGACCAAATAAAACGCTGGCGTAATTTAAGGTTTAGGTTATCGTCACAAAAAAGTGTTCTCATTCGTTGGAAAGTTGTTATTGCCATTTCGATTCAACATATTATCTCAACTTCGGGGTCCAAGGTGTCCGTTCCCAGATATTTAAACTGGCTGACACGTTCTATTACCTTCCCCTCAAGATTGAGCTGCTCGTTCTCGTAGCTATTTCGGCTAAATATCATAAACTTGGTTTTTTTAACATTTATGTTAAGTCCGAACTCTTGGCCAACTACACGTATTTTGTTAAATAATTGCTGTAAGCCATCCATGGTATCACTCAAGATAACAGTGTCATCCACATTCAGTAGAACGCCGTTTATTTTAATTCCATACTCCGCCTCATCCAAGGCTTCTTTGAAGATTTTGTTGGAGTAAAGATTTAACAAGAGGGTGAGAGGATACAGCCCTGTCGTACACCTCTTTGGATTTTCATTATAGGTGTAGTCAGCATACCAACCCGTGCTTCAGCTGTTTGTCCCCAATATAAATTTTCAATTATACAGATGTCCTTATCATCCAATTGGCTGTATGTATATTTAGATTTTGTAATTATTTCTTATTTTTTGTTCATACTTTTTAAAGGTTCTTTTTTGTAAGAGTTCTGATTTTTTTACTTAAGATTGTTATCATTTTACAATGGATACATTTTAGAAATCTTGAATTTATTACTTTAGACAACTAAGAAACGAATATTTAAGGCACCTAAGAAACCCTTTATTAAGCTATTTATGAATGCATTGACGTTTTAAGGACAAGCATGTAAGACGACTGGTAAAGATCATATTAAATTAACACATACACATGGTAGTAGTTTTTGCTCTGTAGGGGACAGTGAGCTAATACATCGATTTATATTCACTTTTAAACTGACGAATACGGACGAATAATTTATACAATCATACTCTATCACACAATTATTCAAACAATTACAATTTATACAACAGCGACATTTTTTTTTTACCATGCTCCACAAATACAGTTTTATAATAACTCACCTGATTAGGAAATATAACAAAATTTTCGTAAGATTGAAATATATGCACAAATCTGTTTAAAAATATCTCCCTAACTGCATTATTAAATCTGAGATCTTCTATATAGGAATCTGAGGGTTGATTTGTTTCATTGGGCTCCAAAGTCACTCCGGTCCTACGAACTATGTCGGCTATTCTTTGTAAAGCTTCTGATCTAGCCGAACCAGGTGGAGAGGGCGGCCTTTCGTTATCGAGAGTATCGTGTATGGATAATTTCCGTAAGTTATGAGGACGACCCGGTAGAGTACTACTTCTAGAGATTATTTCCTGAAAAATTGCATGTTCTTTTGTTAACTAATTATTAAGATTTCGGATTTAGCATAATTTGAAATGTTCAGAACACATCGATTTACATTGATAACATTTTAGTACGGTAGTGACTAAAGTATAAACTACGCGCTAGGCCCTCAAACAATCGGAGTTCAATTATATCAGCGCCACTTCATGGCTGCTTCTATAACTACAAATCCAGCTCGAGAAATTTTGCACTCACTTTTTAACGCAGCAATAGCGTTCTACACAAGTATACAATCGTTGATATTACCGAGGCAAAAGTACAATGCTTGCAATATGTTATTACAAGATTTTATGTTGTTTGAAATCACAAATAATATAGTTTAATCATATTGTACTTATTTATATGGAAGGAATTTTCATTTATTATAATTTAGGTTGGATTAAAACGGCGGTTCGGAGGGAACCCACTTAGGCAGGTAGTTGTGATACCGTAATGGACGGCGGTGCCCTCCCTGGATAGAGTTAAAATATCATTAGTTCGACGTAGATCCAGTTTAGGTCAATACTGCTTCGATGATGTGCATTTGGGTTTATTTTGCCACCTCAGGTTTGCTTTTTAAACTACCTTACTATGCAGGAGCCGGCAGTTTGCATTCGGTACTCCTGGCTGAGATAAGTTAGATACAGCTGGAACAGTGGTGCCCTCAGTTCAGTGATTTGATAGCAGCCTGGTTGTCGCAAAGAATGGATATCTCGCTGAACTTTTGTTCATTGCGGAGTATTCAAACAGCTGCCTCGGTAATCGCTGTCATTTCGGCCTGATACACACTGCAGTAATCAGGCAAAAGAAATTTTTTTATTATTGTTAAAGACCTTGACACATACTCATTAAATCATCTTTCATTATAATTAACCATTCAACAGCTAGTGTTACATATACATAACGACAAACTTGTTTTACACAACCTGGCATTAACACTATAATTTAAATATAAAATAGGTTTTTTGTCCTTATTTAGATGGTTTATGACGATGAGCTCGATGTAGAATAAATAGTTATTATCCTGAGTCAAACGTACTGAGTTGTTGTTGTTGTAGTAGAAGCTTTACGAGTCACGACACTTCATCTCCCGCCAACGTCGTCAGGAGTCCCAGAAACTCCGCCACTCTGGCTGGATTCAACCACAGGTCTGATGGTATGAGGGATGTGGGGTTGGCTAGGTAGGTCAAAAGGTGGATGGTATCATGTAGAGTTCCGCCACATAGATTACATTTATTTTCTCGTGTTGGGTCTATTCTACTCATGTATGCGTTGAGGGCTTTGGACCAACCTGACCGTTCCTGCGCAAGGGTTGTTCGGGAGCAGCGTGAAAGTTTAGGACTCTGTTGGGTCTATATGGCCAAACTCCTCAAGATGGTTGCGTCCACGTCGCAGGACTACTTGGAGTCTTCCAACTCCAACCAAAGAACATCAACATCAGCAACTCACCACTCAAACATACTGAGCGACGAGGATTCTGGAGATGAGAATGGTGGCGGATGTTTAGATAATCTTTGCTGTCGTCAATTAACTACTTAAACTAAAATAATTCTTCATTGATGTTGCAAAACTGATATCGAGCCTGAGACTAATAACATTGCACTTGAGACTAATGATAATGAACCTGAACATAAAAATACTCAGCCTAGAGAAAGTCATTGCTATACCCTTGCGTCCAGGTTTAAAAATAGCAACTTGAATTGAAGGTGATTTTGAAGAGGTGATAACTAGGAAATTACATAAGCCTGAATATTGCCTATATAAAGAAAAAAGCTATTTAGAAATATTTGAAGCTTTTATTGATACCGAGGTAATAGAACTTCTTGTTACTGAATCCAAAAAATATGCACTCTTTTGCAATCAACCGGATCCCAACATTTCTTCCGACGAAATGAAATGTGCTATAGCTATTATGTTACTGGCTACAATGAGTTTCTTCTAAAGGTGCAGGAAGGCCTTTAACATCACTTGCAAGAGCTTCAGATCACTTGAGGCATGATAAAATGGATCATCTGTTAATTAATCTGTTAATTTCCATCCCAAATAATAAATGACGTCGGTGCACTGACGAAGGATGTTCATCAAGTGTTCGGATATTGTGTGATGTTAAACTGTGCTTGGAGTGAAACGTCATCTTTTACACTAAATAACTGATATTTTTAATATCTGCATTTTTAACCCAGTAAACAGCTAGCGTTCCATATATGCAACGGTTTTTTACGAATGAGTGTACATTTTTATGCATTTGTTTTTTAATTGTATTAAATAAACCATTTGAAATAGCGGTATTAATATTTTATTTCTTTTCCATGAAAAAAAATAGATCCGCCGTTGAAGGGTTAAATTTAATACAACTAATGTCTTTTTTCTAAATAACATTAAGCTGAAATAAGTATTGGTCAAATAACAAACAATATTCAAAAGAAATGTGACGAAATGTACACAAATTTTAAATGATACAATAACCAAGTTATTCAAATTAGAGTAATTACAAATTTATGTTAATTAGAAGAGAAAAAATATTAACAAATATCTAGTATCTATTCATAAAATATTTTAACAATAAATGAGGTGATTAATTTGAATATTTGTTGTTACATACATTTAAATATGATATACAAGGTGAGCCCAAAAGTCAGCTGTCAAAAATACAAATTTACTATCTACACAAAAATACTGGTATAATTCAATGAACCTACAAAAGGTGCTCCAAGTGTTTTAATGCTGTTTTAAGCAAACATTGTTGCGTGAACATATGTCTATATGCTTTCAGCAGACTTTTCTGAATCCATCAGTGGCTTATTTTGCTTTAAAATACTCCTTGGATGCTTTTCTTTGAGATTTAGTCGGTGATTACACAAAACATTGCGCGACAACTTTAAAATTCTTTTCTGTAGTAACACACTTTAGCGTACCCGAACGAGGAAGCTCCACTACCACTTACCGCAGACTGCAAGTGTCAACTGACTTATGACCCACCCTGTTTACATGTTGAATTTTGTATACACAACAGTTTCAGATATTTTCAAAATATTATTAGATGAGTAATTAATTTACCTGAGTATTTCTAGTTAATTCACTGTTCGGAATATGAACACTATATTTATCCAAAACGGACCAAATTTCGGCAGTAAATGGTTCTAGATGCGGAAAAGCTGCCATTTCTTCCGGTAGCTGAACTTTACATTTATCTATATCTACGTAACACAAGTTGGCTTCAGAAGCTACTTTTAAATTTTCTGACGTTGCATATAACCCTTAAAGACAAATGATAATAAATTAGAATTGAATCTCAAAGCATTCAATGCATCAGTTATTACATATGAAAATAAAGAAGATGATTGATACCACACAATTTTATTGGCTTCGACTCAAATTCAGTCAATAGTTGTGTTTATTTTAAGATTTGTGCTCAGGTTAAAAGCTTAATATATTCTAATTTTTTAGTTTGGTTTTTCTATAAAGGGAGTTGTCTAAGTTTTTTAAACTATTATTTATTTTTCATTTTTTAGTTCGGGTTTTTTTTAATATCCTGACGAAATTTTTATGAAATTAATGTATTGTCATCGGTCCTTTAGAAGTATAAGAAGTTTCAAGTCGATCCGATGTTTTTAAGTGGGTGAAAATCGTGTCCAAAGATTCCGTTACATAGATATATTTTTTTAATATCCTTATGATCCTGGCCAGGATCATTGAATAAATTTATGAAATTATTGTATTGTCATCAGTCCTTTAGAAGTATACAAAGTTTCAAGTTGATCCGATGTTTTAAGTGGGTGAAAATAGTGTCAAAAGATTCTGTTACATAGATAGATAGATATGATTTAAGCTAATATAAAGCGTATAATAACTGGTACTTCACTCTAGAACCTACCTAGTTGTATTTTTAAAGAGAGTAAGCAAGTAAAATGGAATTATTATTGAAAGGCACGCCACGTGACTAAATTTGACGAAATGGGATTACAAATCACGACGAAAAACTTGATTGACGGTTACAAAGAAGTACGCGCCTGAATTTTAGGAGTTAGTTGTAATAATTTATTGGTTAAAATTTAGTGTGGGTGTTTTTTGCTGCTCTATTTTTTTTAATCAAATACAAGTTTAAAATGGGTAGACCGAACGGTAAGAAGAGCTACTCTGCAGTAACGAAAGAGATAATTGCTAATATAATTAAGTATATAATAAAAGACGTGAAACACGGATCCAGTTGAAAGTTACCATCGCCGAGTATTGGCTGCGACAGGAATATTTAAAAAGGTGTTTTGTAACGTTCGCCATGAGGCTAAGGAGTAGTGAAAGATAAGCAACCTTGTATTTCATCTCCAAAAGGTGTCGCTCTAAGGGGTTTTATTTCAGAAGGACAGGCACAAATAATTAAAGGAATAATAAATAATTTTCTTATAATACAAAGGTAATAGCCGACGCGATAAGAAGTACGCGATACACAAGTAGGTTTTGAAGGTGTGCAGTCAACTTTAAGAAAAGTACGTTTTAAGCGCAAAAAACCCTCGATAATAGAGTAATGTTAATATAAGTTATTATGTAAGATTAAAACATAGAATTTTTGAATAGAATAAATCGGTATCGTGAGGAAGGAATAAATATCATTTATAACGATGAAACATATTTACACAGTTCTCATTGTATGTCTAGGTAAACACTGTGAGGCCGGAAACAAATTTAAAAAAATCTTACAGTAAAGGAAAAAGGTTATCCACTGGCGGAGAAATGCGATATATATATATATATATATATATATATATATATATATATATATATATATATATATATATATATATAGACAAATTCTGTTAAAAGTGGAGTGGGGACGCTGCAATTGGGCCTTCCAAGAGTAATTCTCTTGGAAGACCTAACCCAACTTAATCTTTGTTTAGCACTCGTAATTTAACAGAATCTCTTCAAGTGCTCTAAAAAGCACATATCTGTGGGATCAGTAGATTTAAAAGTGTAATGTTAGGGCAAAAGTTCATAATCATATCTTAAATGAATTTTTTAGCAACTTAAATCAAATAAAATAATGTATGCTTACCCATTAGAAATGGAACGGGAGCATCTAAAAAATGATGTAATGATGCGGGCATGACTGGTACATAGACATGTGGCCACGTAAAAGGAAATAAAAAAGACGTAATTCCTTCAGCAACGACCATTAATTTCTGGGCATCTGTAATATAATTATAATTGATACTAGTTATTTTGTTTGGCTCTACACTTATTGAGTTACATATCTTAAAACTTGTGTCTGGTATAGCGAATGTTTACTGGAATGGATAAATCACAAGCGCAGTAATGCATAATCGGTAATTGACAACAGCGCACTGCCTCCGCTTTGGTTCGCAGATGCTTTCAATTAAATTGCAGCAGAAATGCTAGAAAATACAATAGAATAGGATATTGCTTTGCCAATGACTGAGACCTTTTGGAAAATTTGTTGTTTTTTATTTTAAAATTGCTTTTTAGTTTGTTTTTTTTAGAATATCTAACTCTTTTTGTTTTGTTTTATTTTATTCGGTGGGTATCGCACACAATTTTTGTTATGCCCTATAAACCAAAGGGATATGTAAGCAAGTAATGTTATTTAAAGAGAAAAAAGCATGACAAACTGCGAGGTGCTGATTAAATGAAAAAGAGTTGAACAAGTGAATGAGTTTGTATACTTGGGTTCAAAGTTTACAAAAGACGAAAAGTATGTCTGTGATATTAGGCGAAGGGTGTTGACAAAGAAACAAATGAATGAAGCCCTGTATAACTTTATAAGCTGCCAGAACGTGTCAAAAAAAGGCACGACTGGCTGTGCATAGAGAAGTGTTGGTTCCTACACTTATGTATGGTAGTGAATGTTGGGTTTGGCATAAAAAGCATGAAAATAGGATTAATGCTACGGAGATGAGTAGTCTGAGAATTTTATAGCTGGAGTGACTTTGATGGATAAAGTGAGGAATAGGAATAAAATAAGGGAACGATGTGTTGTAAAAGATGTAGTAACAAAGATAGATAAAGGAATGCTTAGATGATTCGGACACGTACAGAGGATGGATGAAAGAAGAGGTCGACCCAGGCGAATCTATCTCGATCAGATTGAAATTGTTTCAAAGAAAGGCCAGGTCAAGAGTGCTAACAACCGACGAGCATGTATGAAAGTAGAAGCGAAAGACGTGTGTAAGAACCGTAGTAAGTGGAAAGTTGTGGTCATTGCATAGCCCTACGGGAACAGGGCGTGACCATATATACCATGCGCGGCTAAATTATGGAACAAATTCGATATTTCGCAATCAATGTACTTTTGACAAAAATCCTAAAAGAGGTTATGTCACTGGTTTTGACGTAATCGGTAATTTTTTTTTTAAGTTGATGTAAATGTCTTGTAACAAACATTTTATTTCAGTAAAAGAATAACTATATATCGGAACAAAATGCAACAACTTTAAATAAGATGTTTAAAATGCCTTCCACCAGTCTCTTGACACATATCAAAGACCGATGAAAGTAAAAATTGAATATTAAATTATAGTTTTGAAAAAACTAAGGACACACGCTTTTATAGTATTATGAACTGAAAAGTAAAGAATAATCTTTAAAAATTAACTTTTATGTTAAAAAAGCGAACGCGGACCGATAAAGATAGAGATCTCCAGATCTTACGCCCCTGGATTTTTTCTTGTGGTGAATAGGATTTTGAACATCTTATTTAATTAAATGTTGTATTTTGTTGGATATAAAGTTATTCTTTTACTGAAATAAAATATTAATTTTTGTTCACCCTCTACAAACAACAAAAAATATTTATTATCATTGAATGCAGTATTGAAAGACCTTTCGGATGAAGTATCACAAGACATCTATTTCAATTTAAAAAAATTACCAATTACGTCAACACGTCAAAACCAGTGATATAACCTCTTTAGAATATACATTCAAAAATCGGCATTTAAAAACAAAAATCGACCTCTTTCAGGATTTTTGGAAAAGTACATTGCTTGCGAAATATCGAATTTGTTCCATAATTTAGCCGCGCACGGTATGTATGCATGAGACTTTTCGTAATTCTTAGGTAGATGAAAACTAATGACATCATCAAATAATTACTAACGACTTTTCACTCCCAACCAGGGTTGCCAGCAGAGCCAACTTATTTTATACCACTTTCTTGTTTGGTTTATGAGAATGTCTCATGGAAACATTTCCAAACGTAAGTGGCGCAGGTTAAAAACATCACCGTTACTTTTACTTATAACGAATACTACTTAGAGAGCGCCAATTTTGATTGGAGATAGCTTGCTTTCCAACGATTAAGAAACGTTTGATCTCTCAATATATTCTTTTTAACATTAGCGAACTTATTGGAGGATTATACGATGAGTCCATACATTCAGCATGATCGACGATCGTTTCACATAAATGACCCCCACCAGGAAATGGCGCTGTTGCCAATACCACCGTGTTGTTATACCTTAAGAAAAATTATGGCCCATGCCAGTTACAAAAGTTAAAAATCTGTGCTTATCTAATACAAGTAAATAAAAATTATGTTATTAACAAGCTATAGATTGGGATGTCCTACAAAGATAATATAAACGGTTAATGTTTAAGGAAAAAAATGTAAATTATATATCATATAAATATTGTTTACATTTGATAGAAAAAAACTAACCTGTACTCCGTAATAGCACCTGATATTCCAGCAACTGGCAAGTAAATAGCTGCACAACAATATCAACTCCTAACCATAAAAATATCATTCGAAGAGGATAATCGTGATGAGGTAATTCTAATGGAGGTAATGAGTTTTGTATTATGACATTTGTCGGAGGCAATTGTATATCTGAAGGTGGCAAGTGGACCAAGAGACTTTTACCGGGCGCGGGTAATTGAACCTTAAAAAATATTATATAGTAGTTATATTGAATACACACTGTTAAATCAATTGTATTTTTTTGTTTCATCGCACAAAATAATCCCTTTTTAATTGTATTCATCTCAATTCAAATTCAATTCGATAAAATGTGTCTATACTAGCTAAAATATGGCACATACTTTTTTAACATTGAAGTTAATTACAATAAGCTTCGATATTCAAAAATTAAATAATCCCGAAAAACAGCAATTCAGCAATGATCACCACAATGCAAAATACATACATATAGTCACGCATTTTTCCCGTAGGGATAGACAGAGACCACTTTTTCCACTTGATACGGTTCTTACACACGTCTTTTGCTTCTTTCATACATTCAGCGCTTTTATACATGCTCATCAGTTGTTGGTACTCTTAACCTTGCCTTTCTTCAAAACAACTTCGATCTGATCGAGATACGTTTGCCTACGTCGACTTGCCTATTTACACTCGACAGTTTTTGCAATCTTCTTTCATACATCCCTCTCTACGTGTGCGAACCATCTAAGCATTCCTTTATCTATCTTTGTTACCACATCTTCTTTCACATCACAGCGTTCCCATATCTCACTATTCCTCACTATATCCATCAGAGTCACCCCTGCTACTCATACAGAGACTACTCATCCCCGCACATTGATCTTACTTTTATGCTTCTTTTGCAAACCCAACATTCACTACTATATACAGGGTGTTAGTAAATAAGTGCGACAAACATCAGGGGGTGATTCTGCATGAAAAAATAATGACACACGTCACTGTCTAACACCTTTTTTGATGTTAAACCAGTCCGTGTTAGCTTAGTTTATCCTGAGACAAGCAGTGGAATCCTCGCAAAGTGATTTCAGCGCTCGTATAAAACTACCGCTCATCTCATACATAGACAATGTCGATCACAATTAATTTCTCTTCACTCTGTTATAGGCCTACGAAAGCGCAATCAGCCAAGAAATTTTTGGCTATGCTTCGTAAGGAAAAGACCTGATCCATGCATCCCATTCCTCTCCTAAATCCCGCATTCGCATCCTATATCTTATCAGTTTCATTCGTCACTCTTTTAATCAATCATTATCATCATCAGCCCCTCGTGTCCACTGCTGGACATAAGCCTCCTTAAGTGTTTTCCACTCTTCTCTATTTTGCGCGGTTCCAATCCAGTTTGTTTTTATTCGCTTTATATCATCCGTCCATCGGGTTGGTGGTCTCCCTACACTTCTTTTGTCAGCTCGAAGTCTCCTTTCTGGTAATTTCTTTGACCATCTTCCGTCCTTTGTTCTAGCCACATGTCCAGCCCATCGCCATTTCAGCCTTGTAATTCTTTCTATTATGTCTTGGACTCCCGTTCTGCGTCTCAAATCCTCGTATCGGACTCTGTCCCTCAAGCTCACACCTATTATTGCTCTCTACATTTTTCTTTGTGCTACCTGTAATTTTGTTATGGTTGCCTTTGTCGGTGTGAGAATTTATGCTCCATACGTGATCACCGGTAATATGCATGTGTTAAAAGTTTTACGTTTTAGACTGATAGGCGTATTACTTTTAAGGACGTTTCGTAGCTTTCCCAGAGAGATTCTCCTTTGAAGCTCGTTCGTCTGGTTATCCCAACCGATACTGATTTCATGACCTAGAATACACATACTTTTTCTGTTTCTGTTACATTTATTTCTATGTTTTTACTGGGCACTAAATTTGTCATAAATTTTATTTTATTAAAGTGTATACTAAGACTCACTCTTTTTGCAGCTGCGTGAAGTTCTCTTAACATATCTTCTATTTTTCCTAAATCGTTCGAGATAATAACGATGTCGTCAGCGAATCTGAGATTACTGAAATATTTTCCCTCGACGCTCATTTCCTTGTCCTCCTATTCAAGAGATTTAAAAGCATATTCAAATACAGCATTCAAAAGTTTCGGCGACATGGTGTCGCCTTGTCTTACTCCGCGTTTTATATTTATATTTTCTGTGTTTGTGTGAAGTTGTACTGTTGTAGTTGCTGTCTTGTAGATGTTGTATATTAGTTTGGTGTATCTGTAGTGTTGAGTCCATTTCTACAGTGTCAAAAGCATTTTCGAAGTTGACAAATATCAATGCCAGAGGTCTGTTATATTCGACTTCTTTTTCTATGAGGACTTTTAGACTTTGTAGATGGTCATTGGTTCCAAAACCAGAACGGAAGCCCGCCTGTTCTTTTGGCTGGTAAAAGTCTAATTTGTTTTCAATTCTACCGACTATTATCCTGGTAAATAGTTTGTATAAGTGATTCAGCAGACTTATGGGTCTATAGTTCGCTATTTTTGCGACTATTTTCAGTAAAAAAAAAAGATTGGTTTTGTCCCCTTTTTTGTGCAGTAGAACTGTAATTGCGTTATTCCATTTCTGGGAAATAGAAGTGTGAATAGCGTTTTTATTTTATTCAGTACAGTTGGACCTCCAACTTTAATGGCTTCTATGACTACACCGTCTTCTCCTGGAGCCCTGACGTTTTTCATTTTTTTGGATGGCGTAGTTGATTTCTTACTCGGTTATGTCAGGTAAGTCCTCAGATCCTCGATTCATAATGCCCTTGGTCTCTGTTATTGGAAGTTGATCTGGTTCATGCTTATGTTGGCTTTCAGAGTTGTTTATAAAATTCCTCAACTACTTGAAGTATTTCTTCTCTATTTGAGCTTACTTGTCATTGGCTATTTTTTATTTGTCAATTTCGAGTCTCTCTTTAGAGAGATTTCTCCTAAGAACTTTCAGACTTTTGTTATGTTCTATTGTTTCTCTAATAAGTTGTGTATTTATTTACCTTATGTCTTTCCTTATAACCTTCGTTATTTCTTTGTTTAAGGTTCTGAGTTCTTGCCTATCCATATTCTTGTTGCTCCTTATAGTCATTCTTCTTTCTATTAACGTTTTGGTGTTCTGGCTGAATTCATTTACTTTATTTCTTGTTGCTCGGAATTTAATTTGAGCTTGACTGACTGTTTGAATTATGGTTTTGTTTAGGGTGTCCACGTTTTCATTTCCTGACTGGTTACTTTCGAGAGTGCTGTTGATATAGCCCTGGAATTCTTCTATATTTTCTGAGTTCGTCCATTTGGTAGGTTTTTTCTTTGTAATCATTTTATTTCTTTCTTTAAGTGTTTGTAATTCTATGTGGGCTTTGATCATCCTATGGTCACTACTAGTAGAGAATTGATTTAAGACAGTGACGTCTCTAAAAATGCCTTTTAATCATTACCTTTGCAATAATCACCAGAATGCAAAAGACATTTATCTTAAATACATTTTATTTTATAAACAAAATTATTATTAATAAGATATTTTTATTGTTTGTACATTATATTAACAAAAATATCAAAATATTATAATGAAAAATTCCAGTGTTTTGATTTTATTGTTTTTTTTTTAACAGAAAAGCACCTAGAAATTTGAAATAAACAAATATTTTGAATAGAATAACAATGAAATCTAACGAGGTAATTTATTCAGCAAACATACAAGCACATTACTCAAAAAAGTCACCAATTATGACAAGGGTTATAATATTACAAATAATAATATATGGAAAAATAATGATTTTATTTTATGATCACTTTCTTTTGAATAATTTTAAAGTTTAGAATATTTTATATTGGGTATAACTAAAATATTTTAAATAAATAGTACGATAATGAGTGGTTTCATATTATTTTAAATAACAAATGACCATTCAACAGTATGTGCTGTATTTTCATTGATATTTTTTATATAATAAAAAATAAAAACTCTAAACAGCAAAATTAAAAAAAAAACTGGATATCTGAAGGTAATTTTTTTAAATTTACATAAAAATTGCCAAAAGAGAAGAAGCATAAGTAGAGTTATAAATATTCCTTCAAAAATTTAAACTTTTTAATACCTATTAGTGTGATTTTATTTATCAACTGTATACTTTACAGTGAAAGCAAAAATAAGAATTATTGCATATTAAATTATTTTATGGAGCAGTTACCAAATTATTTAAATTATAAACATATTTTACATTAATCAACAATGTTTTATCAGCTGTTTCAATGTTTATTTCTTGAATGAATTGACTGTAAACATCTATATAGATAATTCAAACAACCTTGAAAATTAATAATCAGAATTTGTTTCGAAACGTTTAAACTAGAAAAAATGTAATATCATGGAAGACGCAGTTTTACTAACAATTATAAACGATGATAATATACATTACATCAATATTAAAAACTATATTTTCCGTTATCATTTTAAACCAGTTCTAATAAGTTTTTATTTAAAATTTTAACAACTAGCTACATGTTTAAAAAATTTTCGGTTATTTTATAAATCGACTTTATTAAGGACAACTGATATAGAGCGATAATTTTCACCCATTGTTGAACGCAATTCCATATAAGGCTATTCTTTTCTCCGACAACTTTTTAAGTTTGCTCAACCAGCAAACTTAGGTTATCACCAAGTGCCGCAATTGAGGGTTCATGGCGGACTGTTATTTATGTAAATGAATAAAATAACAATAACACATTAATTAAAGGTAAAATGAAAACTTCCTTCAAAAGAGAAATTGGCCACTCATCTTGGTTTTCCTTGGAGTGGTATAGAGAGTGTGAGTGTGAAATTTCACTGTCGTGTGTTTTCCACTTTTTTGATAAAAAATTACCGAATTAGCAAGCAGTACAAGCAGTAACCAAAGCTGAGAAGAGTCTTAGGAGGCTGCTAAGCATAATAAATCAATAATGTAACGAACTGTGTATAGCCAATGAGCTATTTTCGGTTTCAGTCCCCAAGACTTTCCAATGACTCTTTTTATGGCCATTAGCATAATTTTGCTTTTGTTTGAGATATGCTGCTTGTGGGTATTCCATTACAATTTTTTGTCCAGAAAGACCCCGAGGTATTTTGTACCCTCACTGTATTGCAGTATTTTCCCATAGAAACGTGGACCTTCGTTTTTTGGTGAAAGCTATTAGCGCAGTCTTTTTGGGATTGACCTTAAGTCCCCTATCCTGACACCATTGTTTCACCTGGTTTAAAATTCCTTGAGTTAGTTCTTCCAGTGTACTTGAAAATTTGCTCTGGGTTAAAATGACAATGTCAACTGCATAACCCTGAGCAAAAATTCCACTGTCGTTTAGTTGACGTATGAGATCATCAACCACTACATTCCATAATAGGGGAGAGTACACCTCCCTGGGGACATCCCCGGGCTACCCCCGTCTCCACACTATCAAAGAAAATGGTCGCATACGCCTTCCTGTCTCGTAACATGGCTCCTATCCATCTGCAGCTGGTTTCATCGGTCCCCAGCTGCCGCAAGGATGTCACCATGTTTTCAAAGGGGGTGTTGTCGAAGGCCCCTTCTATGTCCAAGAAAGTACCTATCGAAATCTCTTGATTGTTTAGCGAGTTTTCTATTTTCCCAACTAATTGGTACAATGCAGACTCACAAGATTTTCCTTTTTGGTAGGCATGCTTTCAGTATATTAATATTATTATATAAACGGGAAAAAGCAAGTGCGCTTTGTTTATCAGCTGCAGAAAGCAAAAACCTGTGGTTAGACTGCAAACTATTATTCCTTAACCTTGTTTCATGAGCTTATTGACTGTGACCATTCGCTGTACGGTTTTTCAAGTAGTTGGAACAAACCCAACACTAATTGACAGTCGACATTCATTTATATACAATAATTTCATTCACTAATATAAACTTAAAAATTATTAAGTGATACATTTATTTCCACTGTCAATTTTTTTATTCATTAAACGATAGAAATAATCCAAGGCATTTTAAAATTGAAATACAAAAGCGAATAAAGAAAAAGGAGTACATAAAACGGCAAAATAAAATGAAAGCGCATAGTTTAACACAATAAGGGTACAACAACACCACAAATGTTAAAACTTCTCAACACCAGCCATGTGTTTACATAAAATTTACGCGAAACAAATTTAAATATAATTTAGTTATTTGGCTGATACTTACTTCATATAATAAGTTGAATACATAACTTTCCAAACTGAGACCAACCGACGAGTTAGAGTGTTTTGGAACACACCTAAAATTGTTTAAAACGATTTTAATGGTAACAATAAAATATTACGGTAAAAAAATCACTAAAAATATACGAACCTATATAAATTCTCCAAGAATACCCTCATAGCATGAACATATCCACATTGACTGATGAGACCAATGCTTTTTGACACGTACAGTTTATCTTTAGAAATATCATAATATGTTAAAGCTGCACCATTTGGATTGTGACTTAATTTAAAATATCTGGGTAAAGATTTTGATTGAGGACCTTGATTCTGAGTATTTTGCAGGGTTCGTGCTTTCAATCCACTCGACAGTTCAGTAATATACATGGCCTGAAATAATTACAAACATTAACTCATTTGGAATCTATCATTACATTTTTTTATTGAAGTGAAACTTCTTTAGAATCGTTGTGATTTGAAACTCGATGAAATGAAAAAGCAACAACACTAAAAAAAAACAAACACATAAATCTATAGGATTAAGCTTGCAAGAGAAAGAGATAGAATACATTATACAGCGTCTACAGCGTACTACTCGGTCTCCTCTTTGTGCGCTGGTTCGTAGCCTTCCCACTCTTGTCTACTAAGCATTGTAGATATGTGTGCGCCTTTTTATTTCCGAGCCAAACCGAGAGAGCAAGCGTCGCGTCGTATGTATATCCATCTAATTCTCTCGAAGAATCTTCTGAAGTTTCACTTCAACTGCGTGTGAACTGCACAAACACACATATTTAGAAGTGAAACTCCTTTCAATCCTTGTGATTTGAAACTCGATGAAACGAAAAAGCCACACTAAAAAGAGACAAACACATAAATGTATAGGACTAAGCCTGCAAGAAAATGAGATAGAGTACATTATACAGCGTTTCATACTACTCGGTCTCCTCTTTGTGCGCTGCTTCGTAGCCTTCCCACTCTTGTTTTATTTATGGCAATCATGTTACATATTTTTCAATAATACGGGGGAGGTTGAGATTTTCCACAAGGGATTTTTTATGTATCTGGAAATTGCCACAACTTTACAACCAGATAAATATTCAATTAGAAAAAATGATATAAAATAAAAAAAAATTTAATCTCTTAATATTGTACACTCATCAACAGTTTTTGCATAGCATGAAAAGTTTCACTTCTGACGCCGTTAGTTTTTGACTGACGCATAATTCTTTTTCTTTTAAATGACACCAACAAGTATTACAAATTTTTGAAAAGTGAATAAAAAATACTTTGAAGTATGACTCCAATAAACACAACTTTCTATTTAGTGTACTGGACAAAAATTAACAAGACTGATTAAATAAACTCACAGAATATATTTTATTTATTCAAATTTATTGTGTCTCCTTCAAGTTAATCCCTTCCCATTAGAATGCACTTATTCCAACGTTTTTTCCAGTATTCGCTACAGCCTTCAAAGCGGCCAGCGTATTCACTTGTATGGCTTCTATTGACTTAGAAGCGATGTCCACAAAGTGGTAATTTCAATCAAGGAAATAGGAAAAAATAATTTTTTTTGTCGACTGTTTGGCTAATAGGAAGGAACTCTTTGTGGACAACGCCACGGTAGTCGAAGAAAACAGTCAACATAACCTTGATTTTTGATTTGCTTTGACGTGGTTTTGGTTCACCTGCAGCACTATATTCACCAGATTATAGAGCTATTTTTAGGTCATATTAATAGATCCAAGTCTCAACACCAGTAATTATGCATTTCATATCATTATCAGTCATAGAAAGCATTTCTCCAGCCACTTCCACACGACTTTGTTTTTCAGAAAAGTTCAAATCTTTTGTAATAAAACGAGAAGACACAGAGACACGCCCAAATTGTACTTTAAAATTGTTTGCATTGATCCTTTCTATATATCAACAGTATCTACAAGGTTTCTTCAAGTCAACTGATGATTGGAAAGTAAATTTGTTTATATGTTCATCAGCAGTTGAGTTTGAAGGCCTTCCTGAACGATGTTAGTCTTTGACCTGCTCCATGACCCTCGCCAAATGATCTGTAGCCCTTAAAAACATGTGATTTTAATAAACATTCGTCGCCGTAACACTTTTGTAACATTTTTAATGCATCAGAATAAGAAATTTAAATTTTTGGAAAAAATTTAATGTAAATTCTTTGTTCCACAAATATTTCCATTTTAAAAAATAGCTGACAACAATTTTTTTTTAAACACAAAAAACGCTGCAAATTTTAACCTAATAAGGTATATGTCATGAAATTTATGTCAGCTGTTCCCAACAGTTATACCAATCTACCAAACAAATATATAAATCGATATTCATAACGCGCGAATTTTAAAAAAATACAGTCTCATTACTTTTTGTCCAGGGTAGTAAGTTTTATGATAAATAAATAAAAAAAAAGTTTACTTGATTTTATAGTTAATTATAAACTATTCATACTATGATGCCCAATTTATTTATAATTTTTATTGTTACTCCCCAATTCCAATGCTAATAATTTCAGTATTTTCATGATAAAAATGATGCATTAGATAAATTAACATTTAATAGGCATTACTTAGTGATTAACTGAGTACAAACAATTTTAGGATAAAATACTGAATTGCTTTCTTGTGTTTAATTTTTTTTTAAGAAGCGAGGAGTTGAACTAGAATTTAGCAATAGTTATAGATGTTTTTTGAAGGGCATTTATGGTTGTAGTCGCAAAATTTAAAAAAATTCTGAAACAAAGGCACAAATATAAAAATGATTTTTTCCTTTTTTTATTAAAACCCAATAAATTAAAAAAAAAGTTAGGTCGAGCAAAGTAGATATCTAGAAAACATGAATTTTCCACAAAGTATGGCAATATTAGGGCGTTTATCGTTCAAGCAGCAAAATTTAAAAAATAGACACAAGTTTAAAAATTATTTTTTTTTCCAAACCCAATAAATTAAAAATTAGGTCGAGCAAAGCAGATATCTAGAAAACATGAATTTTCCATAAGGTATGACAATATTACTATTCATCAAAGAAAAATAAATTTCAGGAATAAACATAAACATATACAGGGTGTTAGTAAATAAGTGCGGCAAACTACAGGGGGTGATTCTGCATGAAAAAATAATGACAGTTTACTATATAAACTATGTCCACAAATGCTTCGTTTTCAAAAATACGGGGTGTTTTGTTTTGGATAGGTAGAGGAGGTACGGAACATTGGCCTGCACGATCGCCGGATTTAATTCCTCTAGATTTTTGCATTTGGAGTTTTCTTAAGTCATTAGTTTATTCCACTTTTGTCGAAAATGTTGAAGACCTGTGGAATCTGATTATAGCCGGTTGTGAGGCAATAAGAAAAACACCAGGAATATTTGCGCGAATACAACAATCAATAAGGCGAAGAGATGAATCTTGTGTCATGTCTGGTGGAGGTCATTTTGCCTATTTAAAATTTTATTAGCGTTATTTTCTGTTATTGTTTTGGTTTAATGTTATTGTATTGGATAGTTCTTGAAAATGTAATAAAGAAATGAAAAATACCTGTTAAGATGTTTTATTTTTTTTGCATAAAAACGGCGCCCTATACGAAAAAAAGGCAAGAAAAAATGTTTGTCTCAAATTTACCGAGAAATTTAAACATGATTTTTAATTTGAAATATCCCAGTGGCGTATCATTTTTTTCTTTAAAAAAATTGGGATCATTACCCGTATGCGCGCCAATGATAAACATAAAATTCTTAATTGCATGTGAAAAAATGCGCAATAAGTACCTCTTAAAACCTACCAAATTTCATTTGCATATCTCGACCGGTTTCAGAGCAATAAATAAATTGTCAGTTTTTAAGAAAAACTTTAACACCCCGTATCTCTGAAACGAAGTTAGTAGGGCCTCGTAAATCAAGACTCCCGCTTGTTCGGTGATCGCTGTAATCCGGACGGGAAATGGGGTTCGCGGGGGAGGTGGGTGCAGGTGCGGGCTGCCATGAGCCAACCCGTCGTCAGTCTTTTATTCCCGCGGTCCATCGCCATCTTTTGTCTGTTAATTTACCTCCTCAGGCACTGTTATTGTTGGATAATTGTCCTGGGCATCCATCAGCAAATAAACTTGTCTCTGTTGACGGTAACATTTTTGCAATGTTCCTGCCGCCTAACACCACGGAGTGTATACAACCAATGGATCAGAACGTTATGCAAAATGTGAAGTTAAATTACCGCAAATCACTTTTGGTTAACTGTCTTGCATTATGTTATGAGAACCTCATGGACTCATTAAAAGCGATATCTTTAAAGGACACAGTTTTTTTTAGCTAATAGCTGGGCCGATGTTAAGGCATCCCTAATTAACAAATCATGGAAGAATTTGCACCCTGGATTTTCACTGATAATGACGAACCAGATGATGTTCCTTTAGCTCAGCTTTTTAATAGGTTGAGGGGACCCAACGATCCTCAAATAAGTGAGGCAGAAGCTCAAGAATGAGCTGCTGCTGGTGCCGGAAGCGATTTACAAAGATATGAAGTGTTAACTAATAAGGAGATTGTGCGAGCGGCAATGTGTGACGACGATGAGAAAGATGAGGACAAAAGTGTTGAAGTTCTCGCCTCCGAAAAAGTTGGTAATTCATAGGCAGTAGGAGCTTTAAACATTGCTTTAAAATGGGCTGAAGATAACGAATTTGATAGCCAAGAAGTTATGTTTCCAGTCGACTTGAGAGACCGGGCTTTTGAAATGAAGTGCGAAAATTACAAACAGATGAGATTTACAGACTTTTTCAAGAAGAATTAACTAATGTTTTATTTTAACTTACTGTTTTTCTTACACGGTTGTAATTTTGAACATGTACATTTTTGTCTTTGTTTATATTTATTACCATTAAATATGGCATACTATAATCCGGTCGCCTCGATAATCCGCAAACGGTCTTGTTTTTGCCTCTCCGGATTAACGAGGCCCTACTGTATATATTTATTTTCCAATAACTATTTTTTACCAGCTTCAAAAAAATATATACTTTGAAATAAATTTTTTTATTAAAAGTCGTACTTATGGATTAGATTAGTGAAGTGAGTTGCCCTGCATGAACGACTACAAAAACGTAAAACATTATGGCCCTCCCTATATTACAATTTTATATATGATAGCTGATAAAAAAGATTTTTTTTTATTACGAATGTGGGGAATTAGAAATTGTTAAAATATTTTTATATATACTTGTAACGTATGCATCGCTTCTCTAATATCTCGATTTTGCACTTCCTCATAAAAAATAAGGCTGAATCCGAAACATCTCCTTCCATCTTCTCTCGTTATAATAAACGAATGAAAGTTTGGAGCTTGCGTCACTGAATGCTTCTGAGTGCGAAATTTGAGACCAGCTGGTAAGGAAAACTAAAAAAAAAAATAAAACGCTATTCAATTTAAGTCAAAAGATATTTAACTGATAAGGAGTACTCTTTGTTTTTAAGATTACAGTTATTTATCGGTAATAAATTCTCGATTCACAATAAAATTATGTTTATTTAGTAGGATTATATAAAAATTCCATAACATCAAAGATGAGAGAAATAGCAGACGTAAAGCTTTTAATTATATTAAAAGTGTATCCGTCTTACGAATCCTTTATTTACTTAATAAAGGTGTAGTGAATAACATTTTCGTAATGTGTTAGTAAAAGACACATCGACATAATCTTTTTTGCAAAAATAAGTCCCTTTGTTAGTAAAGTAATGCCTACAAAGTAGACCAAAAAGCAAGCGAAAATATTTATTTAAATTCGATTTAATAATAATAAAGTATTTTATTGACTATATCATTATAAATACAATCAATTAGCCATCGGCCGGGGTCCTTCACTTCTTCAGCCAGTAGATATATAAATTTATGTTTTAAAAATAGTGGTACGAGATGAATGCCTTTTTTAAAAAACAAAACTTTGTATTAATTTTTTTTTAATGACAATCTGCTTATTTACAATCTACATTAAATCAGAGTATTGGTAAATGTTGTATATGTTTTCGACGTGAAAGGGAAACATCCATTGACGCTTCTCCTTATATGAAATTGTTTGTTAGGTTATTGCTCCAGATCTTCGGGCCACTTCCTAAGTGATCTTCTAATGACAGTTCTACAGTTATTGAAAAAAATAATTTACGGGAACGTTTTTATTACCAAAATTATTAACAGGAACAAATAACTTATTAATCTTATTTAATTAGACGTTCAAATTGTCTTCCTTCTTCTATTTGACAGTATTCAAGTGTATTATAAAAAGCTGATATGGTATTACACAATTGCTGATTTTTTATTTAATGGGCTGTTATCAGTATTCCATTTTTCAGTTCATCCTGATTATCAGGTTTTGTTTTGTACACAATGTTTTTTAGATATTCCCAGAGAAAATAGTCTAAAGGCGATAAATAGGGAGATCTGGCTGGCCACTCAATTGTTTCCCTTCTTCCAATCCACCTGTCTTGGAAAACTTCATTTAAGTAATTTCGAACAACAACATTAAAGTATGGTGATGCACCATCCTGCTAAAACTAAATGTCATTAAAATTGTTACCAACTGCATTTCTTATATCAGGAACTATTTGATTTCTTAACAAATCTACGTTCAAATTGCCTTCTACAAAGAATGGTCCAATAACAGTGGTGCCGATAATACCTGCTGTCCAAACAATAACTTTTAAAAGCTTTTGTGTTTTATGTTCCCGCATCCATCTAGGATTAGTATCACTCTAATATCTACAGTTGTGGCGATTAACTGTAGCATTTAAAATATACGTGGCTTTATCGGAAAAGATCTTTTTTCAAAAAGTATCACAATTCTCCAAACTGCAGTTTTGGTAATTTGGTTGCAATTTGGATACATATAATTAAATAAGTAAGCTACCTCATCACAAGTTCTTTTACGATCACCGTAACCTCTCATCATAAGAATCATTATTCTTTCCTATTCGGTAAACACTTTAATTTTAAAAGTAACTATTTACAATTAACACCTTTCACTAATGACAATGAGAAAAAATTCATAACATTTAAACATATAATGCGGTCTTGACGGTTTTATTTGTTATTTAATAGATTATGAAAAACTGAAAATTTATACAGGGTTTACTATTTAAAAAATTATGTTAATAAGTTATTTTGTAGTAACGGTGCACAACATTTTTTTTGTAAACCCAACAGAAATCGAAATATTAGTAAGTTATGTTACTTTATGTACACACTGTATAAAAAAATACGTAGGTAGGTACTTGATAAATATAAATATCATGTCAGTTGTAACTATAAATCCTCAGACTTTATTTTGCCTAGCGTAGTAATAGTCAGTTGTGAACTTGACTAGTGTGTAGTAGTACCTTAAGTCAGTTGACACTAGCAGTCTGAGGTTATGTTGTTTGTTATTATCTTCGTGTATTTGTTTTGCAAACATGATCATCATTACAGTGATGTTTGTAATTTATTTGCCAAACATGTAACCTCCATCTCGACAAGGTTTTCGCAATTTAAATTTAAGATTTGAAGAGACTGGGACGGTAACGGAGCTTCCTCGTTTAGGTAGGCCAAAGTTTGTTGCTACAGAAGATAATCTTAACGCTGTCGCGCAATGTTTTGCGCAATTGCCGACTTTATCTCTAAGAAAAGCATCCAAGGAATATGAAAAAGCAAAGACAAGTATACAAAGGTTTCGGAAAAGTCTGCTATTGAGACCACACATACCTACTTAACTTCAAGGCCAAATTAAAGAGTTTGGAATTCTGCGAGTTGTACACAACCTGACAAAATCATTCTTAAGAGCGACGAAGCGACTTTTAAGATGGATAGAAACAACTGCGTCTACTGGGATTCCACGAATCTCCACGTGGCGATCAAGACAGAGTTAAACTCTCCTGGCGTGAGTTTATGGGCAGGAATTTCAAGCGGTGGGCTAATCGAACTTTATTTTTTTTAACGGTATTGTCAATTCTGTAAACTATTTGATTAAAGAAGTGCTGTTAGAACTGGAAAATAGTCGACTTTATGAACATCTGCAGCCGGTTAAAGATAAGTTGAAATGGCAACAAGATGGAGATATTATGAGTAACTTTCTTAATAAAAACTTTGATAAATGAATTGGGAGATGCAGTAGGTACCAATGGAAGGCCTTCACGATCCCCAGATACCTCACCCAATCTGGAGTATATTAAAAAATAAGATTTGCGACAAAATTTACAAATCAGTTTTTAAAAGATGCATGCATTTTTTGTTTACAACAGCATGGAAAACACTTTAAACATTTTTTGTACGTTTACTGAAGTGTACTAGTATTTATGTATTGATAGTAAATTTTATTTTATTTTATTTAATATTAATTATCTATCTATTTGGAAGGTATTTTAAAAATGTTGAATATACCTTCACCACTTATTATAAATGATCAATTACACTGGTCTGTAATAATTTTTTCTTTTTCTCTCCTTCTTATTATTATGCATAATTATTATAGATTTAATAATTCTGAACTGAAATATAGTTTTAAAAATTCTTCTTCTTCGGTTGGCACTACAACCCGGGGTGGGTTTTGGCCTGCTCTACAATAGTCTGCCATCTCTTCCTATCGGTAGTTATGGTCCACCAGTTTCTGCATCTAAGCTTCTTAAGATCTTCCACTACATCATCCTTCCACCTTTTCTTAGGTCTGCTTCTGTGTCTCGTTTCGCAGGGTTTCCATTCAGTTATCCTTCTCGTTGATCTTTTTAACTCCATTCTTTGTTTATGGATTTGGGATTTCACAAACCTAACTATATCTTCTCCATGGGTTAACGTATTTAGTTCGTGATTCATTCTGGATCTCGATGATCCATCTGCTTCTTGCACGGGTCCAAATATCTTGCGGAGTATCCTTCTTTCGAAAATTCTTAGCCGATTTTCATCTACATCTTAAAAATTATGTATTATGTATATATTTGTTGTTATGAAATTTTTAAATAAAACTCATTTTTGAAGCTACGCTTCTTATGTTGGGCTTCGCGGGCGGGACACGCCGTAGAAAATCGAAGACGTAAACATAGGGTTGCCACCTGTCCCGATTTGATCGGGAGACACCCGAAATCATATTATTTCTCCAGGCTCCCGATATTAATTTTAAAATCCCGATTTTTGTGAACATTTTTTTTTATAAAAAATAATTTGAATTGTAGCTATTTTTAAATTTTATAAATATAGCTAAGTATGACCAAAAAACTTCATTGGAAAGCTGATAAAAAAATGCCAAATATGATTTTAAATTTAATGATAATAATAACTAGGTAATTAATATCAAACACGTTGTGGACAATAATATGTTTAATTGATGTTAATTTATCAAAAATTTCGGCCTAAAATAAAATAAATATTTAAGTTTTGAGTATTTATTAATTATCATTTATTTACCTATAAACAAGGGCGCGCCAACTATGTGGCGTATGTAGACAAAAGCCATGGGTGGCATTATTTTAAAAGTAATGACAAACCAACAACAGACCCGAAAATGAATAACAAAATAAAAGTATTATTTTCTATATTAGATACGACCTTATCATCTCTTAATGAAAGATTCAAGTGGTTGGAGCGATTTAATGACATTTTTGGATTTATTTATCAAATTTTCAGCTTGAATGATGAAGAATTAAGAAACTCGTGTGAAAATTTATCATTTCATTTGAAAGATGAAGCACGTAAAAAATCAGATATTGATGTAAATGGCTAATTTGATGAAATTATTTGTTTAAAATGCCACTTACCAGAACAAAATGAGTCAGATCCTCAGTTAATTGTTCAACACATTTTAGAGAACAATTAAATTTTAACATTTCCAGATAAATACGAATTTTTTTAACGCTACTAATATCTGTAGCATCGGGAGAAAGGTCTTTTTCAAAATTAAAATTATGTTCATAGAAAGTGACCTTACGGATTGTATTCCTTTAGATGAGTTGATTAGAGATTTTGCCGAAAAAAAGGCAAGAAAAGAGTGCTTCCAATAAGTTATTTTGTTCTTTTTTTGCTGTTATGTAACATTTTTATTGTTTCGTCAGTTTTGTTATTGCTTTGTTTTTTTACATTCTTCGTTAATTTGTTAAGATCTTCTAAATGTTATGGGGATGAGTGGTCAGGTATCATGCTGATTAAAATCAGTACACTTTTTTTTATTTCAGCTTTCGGAAATACGCATTTCCTTTATTTGCAAGCATCTATCAGGAAAATCCTACGAAATCTTGACTCCAATAAGGCAGTAGGACCAGATGGAATTCCGACAATTGTCCTGAAGACCTGTGCTCAAGTGCTACCCCAGTTCTCTGTAGACTCTTCAAATTATCACACAGCAACGGAGTATTTCCGTCCATGTGGAAAAACTCTAAGGTCCAACCGATTCCGAAAAAAGGAAAGAAGACTATTTCTGCAAATTATCGCCCTATTGCACTGCTCTCAGTCATATCCAAAGTTATGGAAAAAGCGATTAACACAGAACTTATCCAATATATGGAGAAATTTGAGATAATCCATGACAGACAATATGGATTTCGACAACTTCGGTCTACTGGAGATTTGCTGGCTTATGTCACTCAGCTCTAGACAAACACTATTGAAAAGTTTGGAGAATCTCGTGCAATAGCCTTAGATATATCTAAAGCCTTTGACCGCGTTTGGCACCAGGCATTGTTAAGTAAATTATCTGCTTACGGTCTCCCAACCAAACTGCGCCAATGGCTCTTGAGCTTCATGCAAGATCGCTCCTTACATGTGGCAGTTGACGGTATTTCTTCTGATGCGTTTAAAACTAATGCCGGGGTCCCCCAGGGTTCCATCCTGTCCCCCACCTTATTTCTTTTACACATCAACGACCTCTTGAAAACCACCACGAACCCCATTTACAGTTTCGCAGACGATAGCACACTTGTATCAACTTTCACATCCTATCGATCACTTTCGGTGAATGATACAAATAGACTTAGGCAGGAACAGGTTGATTCCATCAATAGAGATCTTGAAGCAATCGTCGAGTGGGGAACCAACAATCTTGTTCAGTTCAACGCCCAAAAAACACAAAGTGCCACGTTTTCCAAGAAAGTGAATTCCTTAAATCATCCCATCACAATGTCCGGAAATACCCTTGAACCAAGTCCCTCCATCTCGATTTTGGGAGTCACGGTGTCCAATAATATGTCTTGGCATGACCACGTTGCTAACATCGCAAAGTCGGCAAGCCAGAGGCTAGGTTTTCTGTGGAAAGCTAGAAAGTTTTTTACTCCTGATCAACTGTTGACGACGTACAAGGCTCAAATCCGACCTCTACTGGAGTATTGCTCGCACATTTGGGGTTCAGCACCAAGGCATTCTCTTCGTCTTCTAGATTCCATTCAGAAAAGAGCCATTCGTTTGATAAACAGCTCAACTCTCACAGATACCCTTCACCCTCTAGAACATAGGAGAAGAGTTGCAGACCAGTCATTGCTCTACAGATATTTCCATGGCAGATGCTCCAGAGAAATAAAAATTCTTGTACCACCATTGGCCACATTCGGCCGAAGAACTCGGCACGCTGATCAGTCTCACCCATTTACTCTCAAGATTGACACTACAAGGACCAATCTTCATCAAGAATCCTTCTTTTATAGGGCTGCTACGGAATGGAATAAGCTTCCAAAATCAGTTTTTCCAGACAACTATGACCTGCAACTTTTTAAAAAGCGTGTCCACAATCATTTCCTTTCTATAATCCCTTCTTCCCCTTCTAATAGTCGCAGTCTAATAGTCCGCGGCCCACACGATAGGTCTACCCTTTTTGCGACTATTTTCATAAAAAAAAAAAAAAATCAAATGATAATGATGATTTAAAATTATAGATTATACATTATATGGTATATAAATTAACACATATTTCGTTTGAAAATTAGATAAGTAATAGCGATTATTTCAATTTTGTGTGTACCCTGTACCCCCTTATCTGATGTATCAGTATCAAAATTAAATATAGGTATTAGCACGTATTTTAATTTTATTTATGTTTACCCACCCATGTATAGATTTTTACTAAAAAAGGGATGAGCGGTGAAAAATTATATTTTGCACACAGGCGGCCGCATTACATTCACGTAATTAAAGGTATTAATTAAATTAAAAAAAAGAGCACGACTTTGTATTTAAGAACTCAGATGCTTATATCTCCCGACTTTGTGACATTTTCAGGTGGCAGCCACACGTAAACGTTCCCTCCGTGCGACCCGCGGCTGGCGAGTAAGCAGCGCATATTTGACTTATTTTGCTGATGAGAAGGATGAAAAACCGATAAATTCGATCTGCAAATGAATAACGACCCGGCAAAATCCACGACAAGATATGAGACCACCATCGATGCGGTTTTTTCGAGGTACCTTGAGAAAATGGAATCCCAAACTTATGTGTCATACTCTTAAGCTACCATAAGCCTATAATTTCTGCGATTAAAATGGCTGAATAGATATACATGTTTACTTAAATATAAAAATTTATCAATAAATATACTCCAAAAATTATTCTTTTTCTTCACACTATTTACTTATTGTTATATTGTACATTGTAACGGATTATAAATAAGTATTAAAAAAAAATTATGGTAGTGAATGTTGGGTTTGGCAGAAGAACCATAAAAGTAAGATTAATGATGCGGAGATGAGTAGTCTAACAGTATAGCCGGAGCAACTCTGATGGATAAAGTGAAAAATAGTGAAATAAGAGAACGCTGTGTTGTGAAAGAAGATATGATAACAAAGATAGATAAAGGAATGCTTGGATGGTTTGGACACGTAGAGAGGATAAATAAAAGAATATTGACGAAACAGAATATAAGGTGAGTGTGAATGGGCAAGTCGGTAGAGGTCGACCCCGGCGAACATATCTCGATCAGATCGACATTGTTATGAAAAAAGGCCAGGTCAAGAGTATCAACAACGACAAGCATGTATGAGAGCAACCATAGCAAGTGGAAGAAAGTGGTCTCTGCCTACCCCTACGGGAAAAAGGCGTGAGTATATGTATGAATGTAGATATAAATAAAAAAAAATTAATGTTCAACTTTTAAATGTAGGTACTCAGCACCACGGAGTCACATTTCCTGAATACACATTATTGTAAAAACGACATCAGTCGATATCATTCTCTCTTTCCATCAAGACGAGCCGTTTTTGTGTGTATACAAATATGATAATATACACTGAATAAAAGTATGGTTAATGCTTGAACGACAGACAAAAAATAAAGAATTTTGGGCTATATACGTGATAGCAAAAATTAAAAGCAGATCTAGATTCAGCACGTTAAACTATTCATATTCATCATATTTTTATTTAAAGGGGGATTTCGTTACAGACCAGTGTTATTTGTTCACAAATATAATTTGAAATTTCGAAAGTTAGCAGCCATAAATCAATTAATGGTCATTACCAGAAGCTCCTTAAAACATTTACAACTTTTTAGAGCTAACAACCGTTGCTGATGTTCCTCTTAAGCTAACATTTGTTTTATTTTTTTAATTACGAATGTGACTAAATTTAGTTTAAAATTAAGTTACTACATATTTCACGATTTGTTGACTGACGACGACGACCAAAAGTTGGCAGTAAAAACAGGTTCAATGGCATTAGTTTGTTTTTAGACGTATTTGAATGTTCTTTCCTAATTTTTCCATTTTTGTTGTACCTCTTTTATTCTATTGCTGAGTTTTCATATATATATATATATATATATATATATATATATATATATATATATATATATATATATATATATAGAGGTAAATTTAAAATGCTAAATTCTGTACATATTTTTTCACATACACTTATTCAAACTTGATTTTTTTTAACAAATCTCCAGGAAATATAAATTAAAAAAAACAAAAGACAAAAATATAGATAGCATTTTATCTCATATAGCGGAACTTCCTAAACTTTTCCGAGTCGCGGCGCCTGATTTAAATTAAAATTTTTCCATGACGCACTACCCCAAGTATTACTAATCTTAAGTGATAAAAATAAATGATACTGGTGTATCCCCTCATTATTTAACATCAACATTATTTCTTATTTTTTTTGTTGACGTGTCGGATGGAGGAAAATGTAATTAAGCATAACTGAGGCATTGTTGTCGGATAGTGTGAGACTCACCTAATACCAAGGTCATATTCACTAAAAACCTTCACCCTTATCATTCCATTTGTCTCGCTCCAAACAATGGCAGTAGTAAGAGACAATGACCATGGCTCAATGTGATGCCACTAATTACACTCCAAGCTCGTGGGATTAATACCACTAAACCACTCATTTACTTCTTAACATGATTCCATATTCTCTATCCTTCCTCTTTAAGGAAATTAAAAATTTCCTGTCCCAATTCAAACATTACCACAATAGAGAGAGTGTTCTAATCCCATATCCTCACATAATCTTTTAAAAAACCTTGCCAACAATGGACGAGATTTTATAAAATATTCCACATTCACCATAAATTTTAACACCTGATTCAGAGCAGTACTCATATATTATGCTTTGACGCAGGCTCTGTCCAGTTCCATTACCTTCATCTCTGGTAATTTTTATACTGGTCGTTCCTCCTTTGCTGAGATCAAAGTGATTTTGTTTTGAATTGTGACTTGATGTTGTTCACAAGAGTGAAAAGAGAGCCACTTTTCTAATCACCAAGGTTGTTAAAGGAAATCAATATATTATTTTCAGATATGAATGTATCAAGAATCCTGAACAGGTGCTGCTGAGCTTTCGCTCCAGCAGTGATTTTTTTCAAAACAGGTCTTCTTACATATCAAATGAGCATCCATATTATTATCCATAGCCTCATCTAGCTGCAATCTAAATTCCACTCCTTTAAATTTTTTAATTAATTAGTCATTGATATCCTCCTCCTCATGTAGTATCCTCCAACTAATTGTGTTATTGGACAAAGACACTTTTAGAAGTAGCTTTACAGTAGACTCACCAACCATGATGTTCTTCATATCTACAGCAGCCAGTAAAATAAGTTTATCTGCGATGGTATGAGGCTTCTTACAGTATTTTGTTGTTGTTTCGTTCTTTTAGCTTCCTGCAAAAAAATTATGAGGTTTGCCACCCTTGCTGTGGTGATTAGCTTATAAATGGCGCTTCTAATTTACACAAAAAACCTAGAAATTTTTAGTTTCTTGCTTTGTTTTTTGTTTAGTTAGGCCAAATCCCTTTGTTCAATTAATTATGTATCCTATTTGTACATGAAACCAAAAACTCTACTTATAAGATAGTGATTTTGGGTGTTTTTTGTTTTGCATACATTTTAACAGCTTATTTTTACAAAATATGATTATAGTTAATAAGTATACACTTTTATTTACTACTAAACCAATAACATTTGAAAATAATGTAAATGAATTTGCTGATTAAAAAATATAAACATAAATAAATTAAATATTCAAAGTAAGCACTTAAATTAAAATTATTTGATATCTTCATTTATATTCATAATTAAATTAATAATTTAATTTTCAAATTTATTAAAATCTTTTAGGGACAAGTCCTTAGAATGAGTGCAAATCAAAATGAAATCAAATTACATTTAGGAAATTTAAAATTACCAAATTATAGAATTCTAGCAACTATTTGTGTAATTTATTTTTATCTACTAATATAACAAGGACAATTCTAATACAATGAATATTTCCTTTGGTACATACTAGTAAAATTTTATAAAATAATGGTTAAAAACAATTAAAATCATAAATCTTGTTGTTTTTGTATATTTAAACAGAAAAAGTGTTTTGAATAAATCACATTATTCAAATACAATTTAATATAATTAGCTACTAGATTTAAAACATAGTTATTTAAAGAATGTATTAATTCTGTACATAGACCTGTAGGGAGTTAGCAAAATAAAACAAAAATAAATAAGGTATTTTAAATTTAACTTAAAAACATACTTTTTAAGCTAGTAATAGATTGTTTCTGTTCAAATTTTGTAATCTACTTTTATTTTCCATGGATGATATTCATTTAAGTAATAATTTTTAATTAAATGAAAATATTCAGTACTTATGTATTTTTAAAATAATACAATGTTCTTTTACTAAATTCTTTAAAACAATCAATAGAATGAAAAAAACCTTTTAACAATTAAAGCATGTCTTAAATTAGTGATTAATTTAATTAGAGAAACTTAACTTACCATGCAAACAGCTGATTCGTCAAAGGGATTTGAAGGTACATTTGTTGGGTAGTGGGCCAATACTTTTCCTTTGTAAGATCGTTCCAGTGGAGAAACAAGTAGGTTGTTTTCTGAAATTTTGTATGAAACATACAACTACATCCATAAGATTAAAAACTTACCAGCGTATTTATCTGGTTCCAATCCAGAACTGTAGTCAAGTCCACATATTACAAAGTAATCAATTAATTTGTTCATCTTGTATTCTTAAATATATCAAGACTTTAAAGAACTATATACAAACAAGATTTACTTAAATAAAGTCCAATAATTGATTACATTTTAGTTTCATTCGTTGGGCATTAATTTATCTTATACGTTTTAACCATTTCTAATCTTACAATGTTTCTCATTCGCAATTTAATTCCATAATCTAAACATTCTCTCTACTATCGCCTTTCACTACATACTGTCAAAATTTGTCCTTGCTTCACTTAAAAGTGTAACACCAATATCACCATCTCACTCGTTATCAGTCAGAACTTAATTTGTCTATCTTTGTCAATATTTTTAAACAATGGGAACAATCTAAAGCTATGGTCTATTGCCACAAAACAATTTTTAAAATGTAGACATTTCCACCAATAAGTTGTATAGTGCAAGCCATTTATTTTAAAATATTTTTATTATTTATTTTATAATTTAAAATTAAAAAAAAATTTATTGATTCTTTATTATATTAAAAAAAAATGTTTTAACATTGATGTTGGTTATTTGAATTCTCAACTGTAACAAATGTCATAGTTGTCATACCATCATAAGAATAAGGAACGTCGACTTGGGAAGGATTAATACCAATTATTTCCTATTATAATTTTTGAATTTATAGTTTTTTACTTCTAATGAGCACTTTCATGAAATAAAAATGACTATAATAGTATTTTTAATAGATACATCAGCTTCTATGTTGCAAAGGTATGTGTATGTATAACATAAATAAAAACAAATCTAAATTAAAATTTTTATAGGACTTATGTAGGAGGTCGAACTACTCTTTTAGATGTAGCCAAATCTGCGGTAGAAACGTTTGTAAAAATTCGACAGAGAAGTATGGATAGTCGAATAGATAGATATATGCTTTTAACATTTGAAGAAACTCCAAACAACATTAAGGCAGGTAATATGAGTAAATATTTTGATAATTATTAAGTATTTAATTTTGGTATGTAGGTTTATGTTTAATAAATTAAATTTGCGCCCCCTAATTATTTATTTAAAATTTGCTTTAATTAAATAATGTCTTTGTATTTTCAAAAATGAGAAATTTCTTGATCAAATAAGAAAAAGTAGCCTTTAAATAATTTAAATTTTATATACTTTGAAGTTATTTCCTTGAAATATGTATATCAAATTTGCTATTCTGGTTAATGACCCAATTTTAGAAATTTGATAGACAACAAAACCAAATTACAAAGATTAATATTTAAATTATAATTTAAAGAACTGCAAAAAAATATAAACAAAAGATAACATATCCTATTCATAAAAATGCATGTATAAATTTAAAGGTAAATATAAAATTAATACAAATATAAGGTCATAGAAAAAATATACTTTTCAAAACAATTTTTTAATTTACTAATATCATATTTACGTACATATACATTATAGTTAAGTAAAATGTATAGTGTTATTAATAGTAAGAAAAACATCTTTTTAGAATTTCATATTAATTGTATTGTACTGTAAAAAAAAACAGTCAAAAGTTTCAAATTTAATGAATTTATCAAGAATCAAACTAAAATATCAAACACTTTAAGGTTGGAAAGAAAATTTAGCCACTTTTATGAATGAATTAAAAAATCTACAAGCTCACACATTAACAACAATGGGGATAGCAGTGAAGCAGGCTTTTGATATTCTTAATATTAATAGAATGACTTCTGGAATAGACACTTATGGTCAAGGTAGATGTCCTTTCTTTTTGGAAACAGCTGTAATTGTATTAATTTCAGATGGTGGAAAATTAACAACAGGTATGTATTATATCTTTGAAATGGTAATATAATTAAAAATTTAAAATATTAACTACAAAAATAAAAAAAACAATGTGAATAAAAATAAACGTTCATAAGAAAAACAAGAATTATGCGTCAGTTAATAACTAACAGCCAGAATGAAACTTTTCATGGTATGCAAAAACTGTCAATGAGTGTACAAAAATTAACAATTAAAGATTTAATTATCTTCATCTTCACTGTCACTTTTATTTAGCAAAATAGAAAACAATTCCTTGTGGAAAATCTCTAACCTCCCCCATAAAAATTAAAAAATAAGTAACATGATCTGCCCTAAACAAAAAAATTTCGCTGTGAAAAATCTCGAACTTCCCCTGTATTATTGTAAAAAATCTCTGGCCTCTTCCGTAATATTGAAAAAAACATGATCTGCCATAAATAAAAAAAATTCATTGTGGAAAATCTCGAATCTCCACCCTATTACTGAAAAAATCCTCTGCGGAAAATCTCTAACCTCCTCCGTAAAATTGAAAAATAAGTAACCTAAATAAAAAAAGTTTGCTGTGAAAAATCTCGAACCTCCCCTGAATTATTAAAAAAAATCTCTAATTTTCCCCGTTATATTGAAAAAAACATGATTTGCCTCATATATAAAAAATTCGCTGTGGAAAATCTCGAACATCCCCCGCATTATTGAAAAAATCCACTGCGGAATCTACCAACCCCCTTAATATTGAAAAATAAGCAACATGATCTGCCATAAATAATAATGCCCGGCGGCTATTCTCGGCGTCTCCTCTTTGAGCAGATCTTGGTATACCTTTGCGTTCTTTCTCACGCTATAATCGAGCAATGGCAAGATTTTGTTATCTCAGAATTAGTGTAGTGTCTCATAAAAAGTTTCACTCTAAAAAAATGTGAATGACTGTGATTCAGTAACAGTAACATCTACTATGTTGTTTCCTTGAATCGGAAATTGAACCTACGTATACATAAAACATTCTGCTGTTATGAAATTTATGAAAAATTAAAAAGTTTCAAATTTACCTTGATAATTTTTTTTTCAGTAAGTGGTGTTCAGGAAGATTTTAACTTACCTATGAATTCACCTATCCCAGGGTCTGAAATGACCAGGGAACCTTTTAGATGGGATCAAAGATTGTTTGCATTAGTATTAAGATTAACAGGTGAGTATTTACACGCATAAAACCAATAATGTTCTAAAATTAGTAATTGAAAACAAGACAATAAGTTTAATTTTTTAATTACTTTAACTTGGATGTACATCTTATAATTTTATAACGAATTTCCACATAATGTAAATAATTTTGTTAATAATCTAGTTGGCCTGTCAGACGTTGTCCTGCCCTTTCTGGTAGATAGCGCAATGAGTTTGATTTTCTTAAAGTTTCTGTATAAGAAAATCAGGACATGAGTTCATTATAGAGGGAAAATGTTAATTGGATATTACTTTGATTAATGAATTGCTGTTGTGAATGTTGTGAATAAATCTATATGTAATTTTGTAAAGAAGAAACAGTTCAGTACCTTTTTAAGCATATTGCGCGCATGGAGGAGTGTGAGATTTTGCATAGGTAAAGTTTATTTAGAGGAGGAGTGCATAAAGCTAAAATTTATATATAATATGTGTGACAAATACATTAAATTAAAAAAAATAAAACATTCATTGTTTAACTTCATACTGTCAATGTAAAACTCTGTCAAACACTCGCAGCTGACAAAATAGAACAAAATTTAAAAATATATGCAATGATCTTTGACAAAACAACAAACATTTAAAATAAAAATTTAATGAATCATGATCGAATTTTGACCATTGGACGACCACTAGTATTATTAAATGTACAGTAAAAAGTAGAATTGTTGGATGAATGCGAAATGTTCCAACTTTCACTATATTTATGATGTTCATATGTCAAAATTCAACTCTACTAAAAAAATAGCGCATCTATCTGAAGTCAGCATATACCAAAACAATTTAGTTGATCATGCAAAAATATTGTGTAGATAAAAATCATTTCGGTTTATAAATGTAAAATTTATTAATAATCCGACCAAAGCGCTGCCTGCAAAGTGGACTGTGGACCTACTCTGACATTTGAAGCAGATGCTGTCAATGCGTAGAAAGAGTTACATACATGTGACTTCACAGCTTAGGATTCTATCAATCTGTCAAAAAGTGGCCTCAGCTCCTGGTAACATAAACCCTACTTTTTAACACTTGAATGTTAATTTTTAGACTTTCAAAATCTCTAAAAACCCCACAAAATTGTTCATAATTGTAGTTGAATTGCAAAGTTGAACGCGAAGACTGCATTTTGCTGTAAAACAAAAGTTTGAACGGAAGGGTTAGCAATATCTCACCGAGGATCCCTTTTAGTGATAGCTCTGTAATGTTTTGGAGAGGAATTTGTTTCAACATACCCACAGAGGTGATCCCTATATGGGCGAGGTATATGAATATGGATTATTGCCTTGAAAACACCATAGTAGCAAATGTCATGCTATTTGCCATTTTTATGGTTTTTTTATTCATGCAAGATAATGCTCGTCCCAACGTTAGGTATCATGTGAGTGGGGCGTAGGTCGCCCTTGGACACGTCTGGACAATGCCTCGGATGCGCGTAATTGAATTTTCCTCTATTCGTCACGTCAACAAAATAATAATAATAATAATAAACGTCTTTGTTACTCACAAAACAAAATATACATTATGCAATACAAAGAGAAAAAAATGAGAAAAAAATATTTTGGAGTAAAAGGCGAAGTTCAATTTACGAGGTGACAGCAAATCACCAGTAACTTGTTCTTCCACCTAACCTTGATTCGTCTCTGCCTTGATGTAGTTGTTGAGCTTGTTTCTTCTTGAGAATTCATATACATACATACATATAGTCACGCTTTTTTCCCGTAGGGGTAGGCAGAGACCACTTCCTTCCACTTGCTACGTTCTTACACACATCTTTTGCTTCCTCTACTTTCATTAGTGCTCTCATACATGCTCGTCGGTTGTTGGTTCTTTTCACCTGGCCTTTCTTCAAAACAATGTTGATCTGATCGAGTCGACCTCTACCGACTTTTCCATTCACACTCGCCTTATAAATTTGTTTCGTCAATATTCCTTCATCCATCCTTTCTACGTGTCCAAACCGTCTAAGCATTCCTTTATCTATCTTTGTAACCACATCTTATTTTACACCACAGAGTTCTCTTATCTCACTATTCTTTACTTTATTCAACTGAGTCACTCCAGCTATACTTCTCGGACTACTCATCTCCGCTGCATTAATCCTATTTTCTTGGTTCTTCTGCCAAACCCAACATTCGCTACCATAAATTAGTGTAGGAACCAACACTCCTCTATGCATAGCAAGACGTGCCATTTATATACATAAGTCCGATACCTAGGTAATTAATAAAATATCGTTTAAACAAAAAATTACGAGCGGTGGAAGTACATGATTGGAATAATTAATTTTATTTTATGTACCGCTGGTGAAATAGAAAAAAATTTTGAACTATTTTTAAAATTTCAAATTTCATCACTTAGTTTTCATGTACTTTTAATTATAATAGTGATGCATTAAAGTGGTGCGGTAATTTTGTCCATGTCACCATAACTTAAATACAGCGCCCCCTATCGGATACTAACAATAAACCATCATTTCGTTCAGAAGACACAAGATCACTAATAGACTCACCAACAATTATATTATACATATATAGAGTCTCTACTTTTTTTAACTCATTTTGTGATTTGTTTTATGCAAGACGTTTATCTATTTTAAAATCTGGACCATTTTAGTAAAAAAGTATTAATTATGTTTTTAAAGACATGTTTATCATTTTGTGACTGAATGTTGATTGTTAGGTACACCTGCTGTTGAAAGGGATACAGGTTTAGTGCCTAGTGATGGTAGCCCCATCGATGCTATGTGTGAAGTTACTGGTGGTCGATCCTATTGCATAACATCTCATAGGATGTTGAATCAATGCATTGACAGTTTAGTGCAAAAGGTAAGTTCATTTTTGTTTGTTGATATTAACAATTAATTAAAATTTTGCCCCTACGATTTATGCTTTGTATAAATGTAGCAGTTATCTGAATACACAAAATAGATTTGACCTATGATGCATACTTTCTGTGTGTCTTTCGATATCTTAAAATAATCTGAGGTAAATTTTAAACAACACAATTTAAGAAAATGCATACTTCAAAATAAGGTAGTAAAATCTTTGAATTTATCTACAGGACAAATATAGAAACAATATATAGGGAAAGAAGAATAATGCCCTTGGAAAAAAGTTTGTGTACTTGGGTTCAAAGTTTATGAGAGACGGAAAGTATGACTGTGATATTGAGCGAAGGATGTTGGCAGGGAAACAAATAAATGGCAGCCAGAACGTTTAAAAAAAGGTAAGACTGGCTGTGCGGAAATTATGGCGAAACAATTCATTTTTTTGCATCAAGATAATGCACCATCGTTTACTACCATCATTATTCGTCAGTATTTCATTAAAAATCTAGTGAATGTCATTCAACAAGCACAGTATGCGCCAGACATGGCTTTGCGTGACTTTTTCCTATTTTCTCGATTGAAATTACCACTTCATGAATATCGTTTTGGATTAATAGAACCCACACAAGAGAATACGGTGGCAGCTTTAAAGAAACCCAATAAATTTGGATGAATAAAATACATTGTGTTTTTATTTAAGGAGGTTCGGTGGTCAGAGCGGGATGATGAAGCGGGACGAGAGGAGGTCCTATGCTGAACATGTTAAATAATCAGCACTGCCAACTTCAAATAAAAAATATACTGATTTTTCTAATTGAAATTGACAGACAGTTTTACAAAAAAATCATTATAAAATTAATTGACAAATAATATGATGAAAATTGAGTCCGAATTTATGTGTGTAGTTGTAAAAAAACGTGGCAACAGCGCAAATAGTCATGAGATTGGCAATGAAATTAGCGTGTGTTTACTTTTATTAGCAGCAGCTGACAGCTGATTAAATAACCTCAAACGTTTAAAATGGATAAACAACTACAACAACTGTTTCATTAAGAATCAAAAGTATTAAGAATGTGAAATACTTACCAAGTTATTATTCACCGATAAAAAATATTTTAAGCTTGGGTATGCAAAGAATATTATGCGAATCTGGTATCAGTTATGATCAAATTGTAAATATGTATGTCAATGAAGGAAAAGAAAAAACTGTTTTATTATCAAAAAATGATGTAGATTAAGAAAAATACTATTATAGAAAAAGTTTTAAAACATTTATCATCTTTGTATGATAGCAAAAGTGTTGGAAGAATTATAATTAAAAATTGAAACAATATTATAACTTATTTTATTTATTTAAAGCACAAAAAACTTTACACTTATATCAACTTTTCATTTTCACTAATCATTATTTCTTGGTGAGTGCACAGCACACAGGTTATGTGTATTTACATGGGTGACTTGAGTCGTCTGCACGAATGCGCCGTTGCCGTCGCTTCTTTAATGCTCACGTTCACTTACGCCATAAATAAAAAAATTTCATGGTTAAAAATAAAATATTTCAAAAACTAGTCAGTCGATGATACTTTTTAAGCATCCAAACTCATCTTTATTAAATTTCCTACACACACGTATTTTTTTTTCAATGTTTTTGTTTATTTTAATATCAAGAACTCATGATTTCTCAGAAGAACCCGTGTTAAAGGAGCGAAAAAAAATGTTTATTTTTCTAATAACTTTTATCAGTGAAAAATTATAATTTATTATAAAGAACTATAATAACGATGTTTAAAGACTTATATATGTTTTTTAAAAACTTGGCTGCATTTTTTCTTTGACCCTGAACCTACTTAATCAGTCTCATTACGTTTTGTCCAGTATAGTATACTGTTTACATTGTAAAAATCATTGAATCTGTTTATTGTAAGATGTAATAAAGTGTTATAAAAAAAAGTTAATTGTTAAAAAAATCTTTTTAGGTACAAAATGGTGTAGTAATAAACTTTGAAAAAATAGGTCCTGATCCCCCTCCTCCTTTGTATGATAAAGAAGACCTAAAAGATGATAACCTTAAAGATAATGAATATGCTGAAATGAACGCTGAACGTGGTCCAAACATGGCAATAAACACATCGTGGCATAATTGCCGAAAAATGATTTATGTTCCCAAAGCCAGTAAAGCATACTCAGTTGGTAAGATCAATTTATCACCAAAATAAATGTTAATGATAATATTTTTAACAAGGATCATCTATTATTAATTACTCTCAACTACTTTCAGGCTATTGGCCCATTCCAGAATCTTTTTGGCCAGAAGCAACCGCTACCTTATTGCCTCCTAGATCAGCACATCCTAATATAAAGTTCGCGTGTACTAATTCAGAACCATTGGTTATAGAAAATTTACCTTTTGATAAATATGAACTGGAACCATCTCCCCTAACTCAATTTATTTTGTCTCGAAAACATCCCAAAACTTGTTGGCAGGTAAGGAATTTTTTGGAACTCTTATTTAAAACTTAACAGTCTTACTAAAAAAAAGTTAAACGCTTTTTTTAAAAATTTGTTACCACAAAAGAGCATCTTGGAGTTGTTAAGAGATAGACACTGCGAAACTTTAATACCCTAAAAAGCATGTTTAGCGAGTGTTTAACTGTGTCCTGTCACATTTTTTTATAGAAATGCTAGATTTTGTGTCGCGATATCATATGGAAGTGTTATATTGGACATATATGTAATGGATATTATAAAACGTTATAATGTTGGTTTTTTATGAGGTCTCTTTAAATTTTCTCCAGCAGCAACATAAATCCATAAAATTAAATTTTAATTTCATTTTAGGTTTTTGTGGCCAACAGTTATAAAAATTCAGAAGTCGGGCATCCGTTTGGATACCTAAAAGCAAGTACAAATTTAACTTGTGTAAATCTTTTTGTAATGCCTTACAATTATCCTGTACTTTTACCATTGCTAGATGAATTATTTAAGGTAAGTTATTTTAAATTTTATTTATAAACTATCTGCTGGCCGCGACTTCATCCGCGTAGAATTTAGTTTTATCTTAATATCTTCAAATGAGGATAACTTGACATCCGATTTAACATCAAATAATTTCTTTATAGATCACCATATGCGTTTTAAAAATGAACCGTGAATTTTTGAGGAGCTAAATTTTAAAATAAGCCGGTTCTATAGCGCGTTCTACAGGGTGTTTCAAAAAAGGTGACCCTGTCTCTAGGGTAGATAGAAAACTGAAATACTTGGGGTTTGATTAGTAAAAAATTTTCGTAACGCCATCCGTATTCAAGATAAAGGGCGTTGGAGAAAAAAAATGTATACACATTTTTTACGATTTTGCCGAAACTACTGAAAACATTGTAATGAAATTTTCAGTTTTCTACCTATCCTAGAGACGGGGTTACCTTTTTTTGAAACCCTGTATAAATAAATATTGCCAACTATTAATTTTTTTAGGTATAAAACTATACCACTAACCGAATTAATTTTGTTTTTTTTTTCTTTTTTTATTCGTTCGAACGTTGTTCGTTCGTGTTGTAGTGTCTATAGGTCTTCGACGATACAATTATTATTTGGCTTGTAACTTCTCAGGCTAGAAAAATTTAACATCCCATTTAAATGAAATAAAGCCTATATTTTGCTCCCAGCCAAGCTCTATCTACCCGTGAAAACCGCATTAAAATCCGTTTAGTAATTTCAGATATGATTCCGGACAGACAAACAGACAGACAAAAAATTAAAAAATGCTTGTTTATGATTTGGTAACGTACAAATAATCATATGAGCTTACAAAAAGGGATTTATTTTGAAATCGCAGACAGACACCCCAATTTTATTTATATGTAGGGTGGGCAAAGGGTGGTCCATAAGTCAGTTGTCACTAGTAATCCTTGAAAATTATTGTCCACACCAAGGAAAACAATGTGGCACTACCTTAAGGAACACCAAAGTTCGCCCTGAAAGACATACTTCTGATCACTCTCTGTCAACACAACTCTCTGTTCACACTGACACAAATAAGAACTCATCCAACTTAATGCTGAACCCCTGACTCTATACCAAACTTCTGAAGCAACACAGTGATCCAAACAGTCAAAGCGTTTGACAGATCCATAAACGCCCCATTGCCAGTTTTCTACTTGTTCCACTCTTTCTCCCTTAATCAGAACTTCGCAGTTTGTCATACTTTCTTCTCTTTCAAAAACCATCTCTTTCAAATATTTTAAACAATCGTCTATGTATAAGTTAAACAGCCATGGCGAAGCCACACATTCTTGTCTCACACCTTTTTTTATTTTAAACCAGTCCGTGTAAGCTCCGTTTATCCTGACACAAGCAGTGGAATCCTCGTTAAGTGATTTCAGTGCTCGTATTAAACTACCGCTCATCCCATACATAGACAATGTCGACCACAATTTACTCCTCACCACTCTGTCATAGGCCTTTTCCAAGTCTATAAAAGTGTAGTAGACCTTCTGACTAAGCCAATAATTTTTCGACTATACCTCGTAATGAAAAGAACTTATCCGTACATCTCATTCCTCTTCTAAATCCTGCTTGCACATCCCATATCATCTTCTCAGTTTCATTCATCACACCGAATTTGTATCCTCTTTCTCAAATAAACTTTCGAAGTATTCCTTCCATCTCTTTAAAATGCATTCCTCTCCTTTTACTACTATCTTGGTAGTCAATCCCACTACTTAAAAACACTATTCACTTCACAAATCTAAACTAGACTTATTAAGTTCTGAACTGAACTATCTGAACTGAACTAACTGAACTGACTTCGCGAGACGGTACAATATAATGCAATGGTGCATTCATCGTAACATCGGATGATTTATTGAACGGATTATTCACTGATCAGGTCCGGCCTTTAATATGTTGGTCGCGATTCGTAACAATAAAATAGCGGGATGGGTTCTTTTGCACATTACTTGATGCTGCTTCATATTTCATCATATCCTGTGCTCCGCTTGTTTTAATGTCTTTTTTTTATAGAAGTGACCGCTACAGGAAGAAGAAAGCTTGTGCTTGGGTTTTGTTTTATATTTATTGCTAAAAGAGTTACTTACAGTAGGAGAGATCCTTTTGTAAACCTATTAAAAAAGTAATGTTTTATTAAAGTGTAAACTCCATTTTACAATAAAATTTAACTTTTAGATCCACAGGTGGAAACCAACAAACGAGTGGCGAACGCAGTTTCAAAATTATACGAGAACATTACCATCATATTATGCGGGACCATTAAGAAGAGCACTTACGAGAATGGGTAAAATAAAAACATTCTTGCAAATAATTTATTTCATTTCCGTAACATAATTTGAATAACCTATATTTTGTATTGTCGAATGGATTAAGTTCTTTTTTAACAATTGGGAACGTTAAATTTGGTGAAGTTGGTCCTTATTAATTTTCGAACTTTTATCTCAATTTAATTTTCCTTAGATTACATTTGTTATTGTATGAGGTTATTCACTGTAAATTATCCACCCCTTATCATCGTTATTAGACTGTTTTAAAAAAATCGATAAATTTTTTTTCTTAATTATGTCAAAAATATTGTGGGAAATGGTGAAAAAAAATACTGTGAAAGTTGGAGCTCTTAAGATTAATATTAAGAGGTGCCGTACCGTAAATTTCAATTTCCCATTTAAATTACATGGGAACAACGTTCTCTTGGATTTAGGGATTTTGGAATTTTGTAACTCACGTTAGAGATAATATTTTAAAATGATCAAAACATATTCTTATAGAGAATTTAACGCCTTACAAAAAAGGTCTTGTACTGTTTTTTGATTTATTTATTTTTTCAAAAGTTGATTTGATTGAAAATGTTTACATGATTAGATGTTTTTGGAGGTGAAATACAAAGTTGCTTATCTGTCTCTACTCTTTCAGCCTCATCGTAGATACTGTAAAACGCCTGTTTCGATATTCCTGTCGCAACCAATACCCTGCGACGATAAATATCATTTGGAACTTGCAAGCCATGTTTTGCCTCGTCATCCATAAATTTAATTACATTAGCAATTACTTCTTTTGTTTCCGCAGAGTAGTTTTTATTTTTCGGTATACCCATTTTAAATAGAAAAATATATTAACAATAAAAAACACCCGCACACTCACGCACTCATACACCTACTAAAACTAAACCACAACCTTTAACCTCCTTCTACATGATTACATATTCCCGCTTAAAAATTTCGCGCGTACTTTTTTGTTTACCTTCAAGCAGGGTTATTCAGCAACCGTCGTGTGTTTTTGACATTTCATCCTTCTCCGATTGATTTAACCGGAAGTGGTTCCTAACAATAATAATTCAAGTCTAGCAATAATAACTATGATAAGGGGTGGGTAATTTATAGTGAATAACCCTGTTCATTGTTCGGTGTATTTAATTTTTTTACAAGTTTACACAAAAGTTTTACTTTGTTATGTAGTTGTGTGTATTTTATGTAAGTAATATTTTTAGGTACTCCAGTTGCCTTGGCTCAAACTTTAATACCAGAAAACGCGGAGAATGGTTTGAGTTATTCCATATCAAATTATTTAAAACGATTAAAAAATCAGGCTAAAGTAGAGTATGACAAAATGTGCAATGAAATTATTCAAAGACAGTCGAACGTAAGTAAACAGCATCATAAAGTATTGCAACACATGGAATTTGTGTTCGCTAATACGTACGTGTATTTTCAGATGAACGGTTTAAAGACCAATTTCAACAGTCCCGAACAAATACGGGTTACACCCAAAGTGACCTTAAAAAAAGAATTAGTAAGTCATCCTTTGTTACTAGATAGGTTCAATTCTCAAAGAGATCAAGTCGTGGAACAAAACAATATTTGGACTTGCACCTTAGACAAGGAGAGGCAAACAGTTAGTTTTAAAAATCCATTTGATATACCTAGAAGTAGGTTAATTCAGCAGGTGAGCATTTTTATATTGAAATTATAATACTTTATTAAAGAAATATGAAACAAATATATTATATATTATGTATATTATCTACTTAAATCAGTAAAGTAAAAAGTAAATTGTATTTTATCTTGGATAATGCTGATATATTTCAACACTATGTCACAGATTACGGACAGATGCGAATATTGAGAGAAAGTCTTACGGTGAGAGAGACAAACATTCAAACCAATTTAAATATCCTCGTGTGTATTTAAAGAGCTTTCGTATGCGTTCGGGTGTGGGTGTTCGGACGTAAGCCTAGATCACAAAAAAACGTTATTAAATACAATTCTGAAGACACTGAGGATAGTGGCAACAATGCAATCAAACCCATTTAAATGTACATTCCTAAATCAGAAAATCACTTGATTTTTCGCCGGGTTTCGTATCTGTGCGTAGCTAACCTGTGACTATGTGATGGAGAGAGGGTTTTTATTATCCTCACTCAACCGTAGGAATTTTCAGTTGTTGCTGGTTCGCTGTATTAGAGTGACCCACTATAGAGGGAAAAATATGTCGTTAAAAGGGACAAACAGAGATTTTATAACGTAACTTGTGTATTTTTATTCCATTCTAATCACTATTTTTTGTATCCAAAAAAAGCACTTTTGTGTATCCAAAACAAGTGTTTTTTTTTGAGCAAAGGAAAACAAATAAATGGGGCACGACTAGCTGTGCATAGAGGAGTGCTGGTTCCTACACTTATGTATGGTAGTAAATGCTGGGTTTGACAGAAGAAACATAAAAGTAAGATCAATGCTGCGGAGATGAGTAGTCTGAGAAGTATAGCATGATTGACAGATTTATCAGGCGAGTGTGAATGGGCAAGTCGATAGAGGTCAACATTGGATCGAAATTGTTTTGAAGGCCAGGTCAAGAGTACCAGCAACCGACGAGAATGTATGAAAGCGCTAATGAAAGTAGAAGAAGCAAAAAAGTGAGTAAGATCCGGGGAAAGAAATGGTCACTGTCTACCCCTACAGGAAAAAGTCGTGACTATATGTATGTTCTCCAAAGCTGACTGGAATTCGCAGCAATTATCTGGGAACTGGTAAAAACAATTTAAAAGAATGTCTGGAAACTATACAAAATAAATAAATGATTACTCATCTTATGACCAACTGAGGTTAGCATTTAATAAATTGAAACTTGATTATGAACAGTATATTCAATAAATTTTCGTTTATAAACCATCGACCTACAAAATCAACTGAGAGTTTTTTCATCCAATATTAAAAGGGTTTTACATTATTTTAAATTAAAAATAAATATGTTTTTGGTGTTTTAGGTTGTTCGTATGAGAAATAATTTCTTGCAGTCAGACTGGATTTCCTTGGATCAAGATAGCGCCCATTCTTTACCCATTTCACAGATGGGTAATTATCAGGAATACTTGAAAAAACAAACACCTCAATTGCGAGAAATCGAATCAGCTCCTGTTAGGCAACATATGTTTGGAAATCCTTTCAAAATTGACAAAAGGATGATGGTAAGCACCTGAAGTAACAGAAATTGGGTTATTTGTAAAAAAAATGAATAAGTCTAACATTTCTGAATAGTGTTCATTTTTTTTTATCATTGCAGTTACAAGTTGTTACAGTAATTTCAAAACATATCCAATTCACGTAGATGTAGAAGCATTGATACCACCTGTTAAAATATTCTATTTGTTCAATGCCCAATGGCGTGCGCAAATCCTTGTAGAATAAATTATTTAAATTACTTTGAACACATCGTTCCCTAACAGTTTCTGCTGTTCTATTTATATACAAACAGGATTAAATAATATGAAACCTATTTATATTAGTACCTAAATAACCGTAAATGTTCATCAACTGTAAAATAAAATTATGTGTGCCCATGACACATTTCCATGCGACTCAACCATACGCATTTGCCGGCCCTATCGATCAAAATGCATTGCTGTCGCTTTAATTAATATCTTTTCAACTCGGTGTGTTTTGGTTATGTTAATAAGCTCTTTGCTTAGCGTTTAACTTTTATTAACTTGTGTATTATTCTAAAAAGCACCGTTCTTTTCAGAAAAAAATCAGTTTCATATTTAAAATGACAGCATACTTTATAATTTCTATAATTCTGACAATTTGACTACTGTGACGCTATTAAAATTTGTGACATGCATCGGATTTTGTTTTATATTAACTATATTATACCAGGAGGTTACACCAGGTTATACCAGGAGTATTAATAGTCAGTCAATCTTATGGGATTTTCATTGGATGAGGATGGGGTCGATTATTTGGTGCCAGTACAGTGGTGCCCAAAAAAAAGATGCAACTAATGAGAAAAGTGTCGTAGCAATCGTAGTAACTTTTATTTTGTGTACCGTTATAAATCATATATCTGATATTCGAAACATCCGAATGCTAACTTTGTCTCTTTATTAATTTAGCTCAACATTATATCATTGATAACATTTTGAACTTTACTCAATGAAATGTTTGAAAAAAGACGTTCTATTTAAAGAGGGATAGAAATATAGTTTTGCTTGCCATCCGATGAAGGCGCTACATTACGAGATACATTTCAGTAAAAAGTTATAGATGGTTCTAGCGATCGCCATCTAATGATTTTAGCCCAGGCTTTGATTGACTATGATTTCTATAGATATTGATCATACTATACTTTTTACACGCTTTATATTAACTTGACTCGTATCTGTCTATCTATGTAACGGAATCTTTGGACACGGTTTTTACCCACTTAAAAACATCGGATCTACTTGAAACTTTCTATACTTCTAAAGGACCGATGACAATACAATAATTTCATAAATTTTTTTAAAGATCTTGGCCATGATCAGTTATATTAAAAAAAAGTGTTCTATATGGATAAAAAAAGGCTGAAATAAATTCAATTTAAATAGACTGACATAAGAAGTAAAAATTTGATGGTGACGCTTGAACAACTCTATAATAGATGTCGCTAACGTATATCACCATTTTAAATCCTAGTAATTACACGCTTTATGTTAGCTTGACTTGTATCTATGTAATGGAATCTTTGGACACGATTATCACCCAGATAAAAACATCGGATCGTCTTGAAACTTTGTATACTTTTAAAGGACCGATGATACAATAATTTCATAAAAATTTTTCAAAGATCCTGGCTAGGATCATCAGCATATTGAAAAAAACTTGAAATAAAAAATGAAAAATAAATAAAAGTTTAAAAAAACTAAGACAACACGTTTTATAAGAAAACCGTACTAAAAAATAAAAAATAATAATAATTATTAAAAAATATTTACAATTCAAAGCGTGGGGTGCGCTATATCAATTAATATATTTGATAATAAACAGATATTGGTAAAAGTAAAGTCTCCAAGAAGAAAACGTAAACATCATAAAAAGAACAGATTGTGAAATTATTTTTATTTGTTCGTAGTTTTATTCTAGATGTGTTACAAATAAATTTTTTGTTGACCACTCAATTTTATCCCAAATGCGTTGGAGACTATTTTTAGTTCTGCGTTTTGTCTTAATTTTTTAAACTATTATTTATTTTTTTTATCTGAGATTCTAAAATCCAATTTTATAAATGGATACTAAAATATAACGATTATTGAATAGCTGTACTTTGTACAAGGTGGCACAAAATAAATGACACAATTTTATTTGGCTACATATGTTGGAGGAGCATAGCGTTTCATAGTTTCTTCACATAAATTCTAATTATGTTTACAAATGTCATAAATGAACTGACATTCAGTACCATTTGGAAAGTTATTCCTTCTTCCAATAGGGTTATTTATTTTGAGCCATCTGTTATTAATTTAAACAAATTTTATTATGCATTTAATTTAAAAATTTGAATGTCTAGGTTGACGAAGCGGATATTGATCTTGTTGGATCACCAACTGGTGTCAGTAGAAATACCAAACGCCCTCTTCCTGCCAGCGATAGTAATATGAGAATACCTTCCAAACGGAAACCTGGTCCATTGCCTAAAAATTATAAGTTTTCTAGACCGAGTATCGATTCTTCACGGCCTCCGAGCCCTGAAGGTTCTCCAGTACCGTCGCCAGTTCCTTGGTGAGATTTTTAAGATATGTGGACCTTTAGCGTGTCCGTTTCTTTAGTAATTTATCTCTAAATTGTAAATGTTTATATTTCTTATTTTTAAATTAGGTTAAACGTACACGACAAAGATTTGCCGAGATTTGACGAACCGCCCATCCTCATCATCAACGGTCTCGAGCCAAGCCCCTCGTCAAGTCCCATGAGCGAACGTTCGAGATCGCCATCGCCTACGAATCTCACTCAAGAACAACCGTCTTACAGTATAGGAGAAGTTAACTTCAATTACCGCAGTAACTTTAATAATAGCATTAACTACACTACTGCTAATGTTTTAGAAACTACTACTACGAACTCTTTGGGTGATTTTTATTCCAGTATTTCCGCGACTGACGATAAGCAAATATCACAAATTCTGAAAGAGGCTAATTTGAACCATAATAGTTTCGGGTCTGTTAATTCTCTGCCGGCAAATTATACTATGATATCGGAAATTAAGATAAAGGTATGCATTTTAATTACTTTATATTAACAGACCGAATCTGGAAATTCTAGACGAGGTGTGGCAGTTAAATAAAAAAAAACTATTATCTATGCGTTGCCAATAATTCGAGAAATCAGAAGTCACCTTTTTTTATACGCTTTATATTAGCTTGACTTGTATCTATCTATCTATCTATGTAACGGAATCTTTGGACACGATTTTCACCCACTTAAAAACATCGGATTGACTTGAAACTTTGTATAATGCTAAAGGACCGATGACAATACAATAATTTAATAAAAAAAATTTAAGATCCTGGCCAGAATCAGTTATATTTAAAAAAAAGTTTTTTGTGTTGATTAAAAATGGCTGATATCCCCCATGAAAAGCCCCTCTAGAAAAGCCGATCTCACTGTGCCTAACATAACTTTGTCAGGAGTAACCATACCACTGAAGTCATCCATATCGATGCTTGGTATTACTATCAGCAATAACCTTTCCTGAGAAAATCACGTGAGGTCCATTGCCAAAAGTGCATCCCAAAAACTTGGTTTTTTGTTTCGTGCCAAGAGCTATTTCACCTCCAGTCAGCTGCTTATGATCTATAAGGCACAGATCCGACCTGTACTGGAGTACTGTTCCCATATTTGGAGTGCAGCACCTAAACATATCCTGAAGCTAATGGATTCTGTCCAAAAAAGGGCAATTCGTCTCGTCGGTGATGCCTCGCTTACAAACTCGCTCACTTGTCTGGAACACCGTAGAAAAGTTAGCGATTTATCTCTATTTTATAGATATTTTCATGGGCGATGCTCTTCTGAAATATCAATAATCGTTCCTCCTTTGGCAGTCTTTTCGAGATTAACCCGTCAAGTTCAGTCTTCACACCCCTTCGTGGTCACTTTGGAGACCTGCAGAACATCACTTTCCAAAGACTCATTCATCCAACGAATTGCGAGGCTTTGGAACTCATTGCCTAGGGAGGTGTTTCCCGAGGCATACAACCTCCAGAAATTTAAGAAGAACACCAACTCCTACCTTCTTTCCCTTGGTTCCCACGATGTTCTCTGAACATTACAGGATATCCCTTTTCGTGGGAACCAGAACATAAAAAAAAAAAAAAATTTAAATAGACTGACATAGAAGTAAAAATTTGATGGCGACGCTTGAACACTTCCCAACAAATATCGCTAACGCATATCACCATTTTAAACCCTAGTAATTTTAATCGGCTATCACTGTCAGTAAATAGAAAAAACCCGAACTAAATATATAATAGTTTAAAAAAAACTAAGACAACACGCTTTATAAGAAAACCGAACTAAAAAATAAACTCCAACGCGCTTAGGATTCAACAAAAAAATCATTTTATAATATTTGATAATAAACAGATATAAGTTCTATTCAAGAGGCGCACCCAATTTTTTTTTTACATCATGTACGAACTTCAAACCGATATTTTGATAAACACCCGATTGCGGTTGCAAAAACGAAATGTAGAATTTTCATTTTCATTTGCCGTTAACCGCTTGATTAACAATGTTTGCGCTTTTTTTTTTCAGGACATTTTTTACAGAGGACGTTATAATGAACACATTTTATTGGAAACTTTTTTCGTTAGGACGCGTTCCAACAAAATTATCCCAAAAATATCCATTTTTTAATTTTCAATAATATTTTATTGCTTAAATATACCCCGGCAATGGCCGAAAACTAAGGACTATATTCTTGTTGGTCTAAACAACCTATAAAAAAATTGGCCAGAGGGTGCGTGCATCTTTTGAATAGGTCTTATGCTAAGGTGACTGAACTAGTACTTAATTATGTATTTATCCGAACGCTAATTATGAAAATGAATAAATATGTTGGATCGAATATTTGTCACAAAATAAAATACATGAAAAAAAGCAACGGGTAGGGGGATCGCGAAATATTTTTTCATACCAAAGGGGCCGTGTCATGAAAAAGGTTGAAAAACACTGCTTTACCGCAAACCGCAGGTCAATTGTATTTCTCGAATTGTTGGTATAGGTAGAGTATAACTATTTATCATTCACCTATTTCAGAAGGAGGAAAAAGACGAAGAAAACGAAAAAGAAATCGAAAATCAAAATTTCGAAATTAGGAAAAATTTAAATAAATTAGTGCGAAAACCGGGCAAGAACTTCACTGAACTTTTCGAAAATATTAAAACGTTGAAAGGCGATATAGATAAGCAGGTTACAGTTGTAAAATTGATTATAAAAGAATCGTTAAGGTTTAAAAGGCAACACTTGGCAAATTTACTTGAAGAACATATCAAGACTATAACAAATGTTGACAATAAATGATTTTAGGTTAAATTTTTATGAATGTTTGTTAGGCTGTACATAGAACGTGTCAATTCGTTGAGTTAAGATTTTTATAGCATTGTAATTAAAAATGAAAACTGGATTTTTAATTTAATGATAACAGTGAGATTTTTTATTCGATAAATTTAATAACTTTTAGGAAAATAACATTCTTGTATTTATGATTTACTTGAAACATTTCTTGTTGCTGCTATTGGTAGAGGGGTAAGTTAAAAAGGAATATATACTGTATTTTATTCACAATACCATGTAAAATCTTGCTGTGATTTTTGCACTTATTCTAATAATTTTGTTTAATATTTATGCAGTTTAGATCGTAAGTGGTTAATTATAGGTTAGTTCCAACGAGCAACTAACATCACCTGGAAACGTTGTTCATTTTGGACTGAATTTATGCGCCTGCATCAATTTTGTGTTCCCTCGAGTGACACTAAAATTTTTTAATGTTGTAACTAGTTTTATGAATTTCTCACTCAACCGAACTACTTATTGGTGAATAAAAAATAAGCGACAGCTGATGAAATACACCATGGACGTGTCAGTCCAAACAGTTTCTACATTCGACGATGCACCGAAGTTACCATTCGATAAACACATCCCTGCACAGTTGTAAAGCGTTTTATCTATTTCGCACGACCGTTACCGTACACTGCACGGATTTTCGAGTAGCTGGATAAAACTTGAAAAACTTTGTATGGTATCGGCTTTACTATATGTAGATACAATGGATAAAATGGAAATGACTGATCGCTATCAGTAATCGGGTTAAAATTTTAAGCAAATAATGTAATAAAAATTAGCAAAGAGAAATAATATCAACTTTTGTATATATCTTCAAGGATTTTCAAATTACCCGCCCCTTATCAACGTTAATATTAAAAAAAAAGTTAGATTAGGTTAGGTTAAAACGGCGGTTCGGAGGAAACCCACTTAGGCCTTTTGGCCCGTTGTGATACCGTGATGGACGGCGGTACCTTTCCCCTCTACCGTAAGAACCAGTTGGAACTTTTAATAAAAAGTTTAAGGTCTTTGATGCTAACTGAGTTGAGATCAGATAAATCATCAAAGTTCGGTTGCCCTAGTATAAAAAGCCGTTTTCTGCCTAGGACAGGGCAGTGGCAGAGAAGATGTACCATTGTTTTCTCCTCTTCCTCATCGTGACAGCTTCTATAGAAGTCGTGTCGTAGTTCTGCGATTCCCATGCGCCGTGTATGGGATCCACCTGCACAGTGTCCTGTTATGGCCGCGATCGCATTTCCAATGGACTCCCTGGATAGAGTTAAAACATCATTAGTTCGACGTAGATCTAGTTTAGGCCAAATCTTTTTCGATGATGTGCATGTGGGTTCATTTTGTCACCTCAAGTTGGCTATTTGAACTATTTTGCTGTGCAAGAGGAGCCGGCAGTTTGCAATCGGTACTCCTTGCTAAGATGAGACAGATACAGTTGGGAGGGTAGTGCCCTTAGGGCGGCACGGTATTGCACCGCTGCCCTAGAGGTCAAGTAGACTGAGTTCAGTGATTTGATAGCAGCCTGCCTGCAAAGAATGGATACCTCGCTGTACTTTTCTTAAAGTTGACTGCCCACCTTCAAAAGCTATTTGTGCATCGCGTACTTCTTGTAAAACTGTTTTTTAAGTCAGCCATTGATTCTATATTATATTAAAATTATTAGCGATTTCTTTAATTCTTTGTCCTTGTCTGAAATGAAACTTCTGAAGCAATGCCTTCCGTTAGATGTTTTCAAAGATAAAATACAAGGTTGCTTTTTTGTCTACTCTCTCAGCGTCTCATCGTGGATACTGTAAAGCACATTTTTTGATATTCCTGTCACCATAAATAAATAAATAGTCAAGTAGTGTCACAATTTCTTCTAAAACAGTTGGAATCTGGATTATACAGTAGAAGACCAGCCACTGCACCCTTGCTTACTAAAGAGAACAGAGTTGTCAGGTCACGTTTTGCGGGAAATAATTAAAATTGGTCTGTAGATAATTGGAAAAAAGTTTTATTCACATATGAAACTAGGGTTAGCCTAAAAGATCCAGATGGTCGTGAACGAGACTGGCGACCACCAGGTGAGAGGTTTGCTCCTTGCAATATTTCCATTCGGAGGTGGCTCTGCTATGTTCTGGGGTAGTTTATGCTTTGACGCTTGCACATAATTAGTTGCACAAGTAGTAGTAGTAGTACAAAAATATTAATATTTTAAAAAAGAATTTTGTCAAGAAATTTTAACATATCTCTTCGCGTTTCTGCTATCCTGCTACAAAAATATTAATATTTAAAAAGGGAGTTTTGTTAAAAAATTTTAAGAAAATAGCTCTTCGCGTTTCTGATATCCTGCTACAAAAATATTAATATTTTAAAAGGAAATTTTGTCAAGAAATTTTAAGAAAATATTAATATTTCAATGAGAGATTTTTGTCAAGAATTTTTAAGAAAATATCTCTTCACGTTTCTGCTATCCTGCTACAAAAATATAAATATTTTTAAAAAGATTTGTCAATAGTTTTTAAGAAAATATCTCTGCACGTTTCTGCTATCCTGCTACAAAAATATTAATATTTTAATAGAGAATTTTGTCAAGAACTTTTAAGAAAATATCTCTTCTCGTTTCTGCTATCCTGCTACATAAAAGAGAATTTTGTCAATACAATACGCTTCGCGTTTCTGCTATCCTGTTACAAAAATATTAATATTTTAAATGAGAATTTTGCCAAGAATTTTTAATCTCTTCCCCTTTCTACTATCCTGTCACAAAAATATTAATATTTTAAAAGAGAATTTTGTCAATAATTTTTAAGAAAATATCTCTTCGCGTTTCTGCTATCCTCTGTACGAAATCCATGAATGCTAATTACTATCTTGAGAATATTGTAATAGAGCATCTGATGCTTTTCGGTCCTTTTTTGGAACCAAAGTTGCTGTTTATGCAAGATAATATGCTCGGCCTCACATAGCTGTGTAGATAATCAAGTTGGTATATCAGTTATGCAGTGGCCACCAAAAAGCCCAGATCTGCATCCGATCGACCATTTATGGGATTACCTCAAGAAAAATCTTAAACGTCATATACCTGCATCTAGACACCTGAGGGAACTTAAAAATGCAGTTATCACAGCATGGGGCCTACTGTAGCTGGAGTTACTGATGAATAAAAAAAGGAATGTGTGGTAAGTGAACGCTGTTGTGTAAAAGAAGATGTGGTAAGAAAAATAGTTAAAAGAATTATTTGATGGTTCGGACACAGAAGGGATGGATGAAATAAGATTGACGAAATAGATTTATAAGGCAAGTGTGAATGGGCAAGTCGGTAGAGGTTAACCTAGGCAAACTTATCTCGATTAGATCGAAGTTGTTTCAAAGAAATTCCAGGCCAAGAGTACTCACAACCGACGAGCATTTATGAAAGCGCCGATGAAAGTAGAAGAAGTGAAAGACGTGTGAAAGAACCGTAGCAAGTAAAAAGAAGCGGTATTTTCCTACCACTACGGGAAAAGTCGTGACTACATCTATTTATGATATCCTATGAATGGCAAAGGCTATGGGAGTGGGATTTTAAAAAAATTGAAGATGGGTAAAACTCGAAAGTGATGTTCAGAATCCATGCATTGTGGCACAGATGCACAGTACACCTAAAAAAAAAGTTTTCGTGTTAAAAATTATGTACACAAAAAAAATTAAATCAAATCATTATTTGTTTTATTTTGTAAAAATAAAAAATACATATTTTCTAAACTAAATTTTTCTGGCATTTATCATTAAGATATATGTGTATATTTACTCTCTATGTAAAAGGATTACAAAATTTGTCTACTAAAAAAGAAACGAAATAGGGTGGATGAAAAACTAACCAAATAAACGGTTACGTTGATTACTCTAAAAATAAAGTAATAACACCTCTTACATTTTATCAATGGGCAGTTAATACATAATCAAATTGGCGTTATTGTAATGTTTTTACTTAACATTAAATCTTAGGTAATAAACATTTCTGCGATTATTAATGTATAGCTATACAAATAGTTAATTTCGTTGTGCATATATTCAAAATGTAAGTGGCACTTACATTTGTTGGTGGCAATACCTACTAATTATTAAATTTAATGGGTTTAATTAAAATAAAAATGTTTAATCAAGTCGCATTTAGCAGTGATGTAAAGCGTGTAAAAAACAAATAATTATTTTTATTTACACTTTACTACTGATATAGATTAATTGGGCCATTTCACCATTTGACTTCAACAACAAATAATTTAAGTATTATTTATAATACTTTATAATTTAAAATTAAACAACAAGTATTCTTTATGCAATGTGGCCAACCGAGAACGCAACAGAGCCATTTGCAGGAACCTCATCAACATTTTAGAAAAACGCTCAAACCCGTCGATTTTTGATTAAAGGGGGTTAGGTTAGGTTAAAGGGGGACACTCATTCCGGTATTTTTGACTCCACTACTTTCAGCCCCATAGGAGGGTAAGAATTACCCCAAAAATTTTAAATTGGGGGTCTTTTGAAAGCTCTGGCAATTCTCTTTACAATAGTATTTAAATTTTACATTTCCTCCCAATACTTTGAAAAAAATTACATGTTAAAATTCCAATTATTTTAGATGCTTACTTACTGTTGAAAACACGAATTTTCAAAAGTAGAATATCTCTCCACGTAATTCCTTAATTTAAAACCCCTTTATTACGGCCCAGACGCCGACAGGCCAACAGCCGCAGCCACTTGCCAGTAGCAAGCAACTTTGAACAGTATTGCAAATCGACGGTTACGCATTGACCAATGAGAACGCTGACTTCAGCGCCAGAAAAACGAAGACCACGCTTGACCGGTTTTCCAAAACCCCTTTCTCGCTTCCAAACTACCGAGCTGCAAACATCTCGTTGAGCTCCACCTGTTGCAATGTAGCACATTATTTTAGTTTTTACTCAAATTTGCAGTTAAACAGTAAAATGAGAATCCGATTATAAATTATATTTAGTTCCAAGTCGACAACCAGTGCAAAAATTCTAATGATACACGAGACCTGAAATTGTAATCATGTTTCGGTGGGAGTCAAAATGGCGTCTCCATATATCAAGTTCAATATACTAGAAATGGCAATTATATAGTGTTTTATTTCAATGAAAACGAATACACGTGTAATAAATCAAGATTACCATGGCAATGACCCACACAACCATCGGCAGCTTACAGTAGGTAGAACAACTGAATCAGCGACCTACCTACTATCGAAGTACATCGAGGCGAACGGCGACATCTCCAGAGAGGCCGACGGCAGCATGTCCAAGTAAGCCACGCAAACTCGCCCCGCCGCGGCACTTACTACTTAATTGATTAAATGTTCACGCACATTCCGAAGAATTTCCGGAGTAATTCGATGGCACTCGTCAACGATTCTTTAACGCAAATCTTCCAACGACTCTGGTTGTATTTTATAGATTTTACTTTTCAGATGTCCCCACAAGAAGAAATCGAGTGACGATAAATCTGGCGATCTTGGAGGCCACTGCCTCTTCTCCCTATCCAATGCCGTGGAAAACGTTGGTCTAAATTCTGACGAACAATCGCCGCATAATGCAAAATACTATTTGAAAATAAATCAAAAATCCACGGGTCTGAGCGTTTTTCTAAAATCTTGACGAGGTTCCTGCAAATGGCTTTGTTTCGTTTTCGGTTGGCCACCCTGTATACCGGATAGATCGACGTATTCAAATAAAGTATATAGCATCGCTAAAATACTTTTTTGGAATCTTCGATACGATTAATACCCTGCAAAATAATCATTAATTTAAGAGGATATTAACCTTAATATCCGATATTTTTTGTGAAATACTCCAACTATAAAATAAATGGTATCACAAACGAATACATCTTATTTACAGATTAATTTTTTGTGTCTGGCATAGCGTATGTTTAATAATCATTATCATTTCTGCTCCTCTCAAGGGTATTGTACGTAAAGTAAATGAAAATTTAAAGACATCAGAACCCACCGCCCAATCTAATAATTACTGAAAAGACTTAATATTGAAAGGCACATCACATGACATAATTCGAAATAAAATTACAAAACAGGACTATTACCGAAGAACGTGTCTGAAATACGCGCTTAAATTTTAGCGGGTAGATGTAATAATGTATATGTTACGGTTAAAATATTAGTATCCATTTATCTTAGCCTGCGCACAATCTAATGAAACAAAAATCTATGAATAAGAGGTTGGTGGTAAATCCCATTCTACATTTGGAAATGAACAGCCGATCAAGACAGACGAGCAGTCGAATTCTGATGGGTCGTATAAATTCATATTAATCTATTAGGATCAACAAACACAATTCGTACAATCAAGACGACACACGAGTACTGCGTCGGCGACGCAGTACGTATGTGTGACTTGAATCTTACATCTAAGACCCAACCCCTTTTTTCGATTCAACGGTCAGTGAAGACACGTCCTAGTGACATCCTACTCAACCCTAGTCTCATAGAGGCAAACACGTGTAAAACAAAACATTGTGTCAGTGCCCACACCGGAATCTTCGAGCAAAACTCTACAATCCTCACTCCAAAGAAAGATTCAGATGAGTTGTTCGTTGTTATACCTCAGGAATCTCTCGTTGTACGTTTTAATATTTTTTTATTGTTGATTAGAACTAAAAATAACAGTCCACGCGCTTTATCTCGTTCACTTGTATTCAAAATAAAAATCTAAAATAGGCGGTCTGAACGGTAAGAACTACTTCACGGAAACAAAGAAAGTAATTGCAAATGTAAATATATTTCACAGTATTCGCGAGGAGGCACAAGAATTAACAAATTGAGGGCTAAGATATAATAAATGTGTCTACTTCTATTCTCTTTAATCATTTCAAAACTTTATTTGCTTAGTAATAATTATTTCACAATTTTTGAATTGTTAAATATTTACGAGGATAGTTCACGAATCGTCCCTAACATAGTTGGCGTTAAATGACAAATGCAAATAAAGTGTCAGGCAAAAGCTTATTGTATAACATTAATGTGTGCCAATTAGCATCAGCGCATCAGTTCATGTATGTTAAATATTAATAATTTTCCATTGAGGTGGGCGTGATTTTATAAAAATGGACAAAATTGAGATAAGAGGTGCGATAAAGTACCTCTGTAAAAAGGGGTTACCACCGCAAGAAATTTATAAGGATATACAAAAAATGTGAATTTAGTCCGTGACATGGTATTAAATGGCAGAAGCATTACAGTCAAGGTTATAGCAGAGACATGTGGGTTATCTGTTGGAAGAGTTGAAAAAATATTACACCAGGAATTGGGTCTCAAAAAACTCTCTGCACGTTAGGTTCCACGAATGCTGACGGAAGACCAGAAACGTGGTTGCCAGGTTGCAGCGGAGATCATTAACAGGAATCCCGATGAATTAAAGCGAAAATTTCCTATGGTCGACGAAACATGTGTTCATCACTTTGATCCAGAATTAAAAAAAGCATGGAATGGCGGCATAGGGGTTCCCCTTCCTCTCGAAAATTTCGTGTTGTCCCATCAGCTGGTAAGATGGCTACAGTTTTTTGGGATTTTGCAGGTGTTATTTTCGTGGATTATTTACCGCGTGGGCGCACCATCTTCTTCTGTTGATGCCTATCCGTTCCGGATATTGGCGAGCATAATGGCTATATATTATTCACTGATGCACAGAATAACCTCACAGTTGACGTATTAAACCACACTCGGAGATTCTTCAACCATGATATTCTTTTTATTCCTACACTCCTTCTACCTTGTATTTTGCCTTGGAGTATAAGCTGTAAAAGCCGGTATCTTTCAGGATTTCTCATGATGTGGCCGAGGTATTCAAGTTTACGTTTCTTTACCTGATATAAGATGGGCACCATAACAGGCGCACCATAACGCACTATAACAGGCGCACCATAACGCACTATAACAGGTGAATATTATACGAATTTAATACCAAAAGTTGGCAAAGCGATCGGAGAAAAGAGAAGAGGAAAATTGAGTGAGGTGTGCTCTTTCACCAGGACAACGCTCCGGCTCACAAAAGTTGTGTTGCAATGGCTGCCATTCACAATGCGGGATTTGAAAATTTTGAACAACCCCCTTGTTCTACAGATGTGGCCTTTAGCGACTACCATCTATTCCCAAAATTAAAAGAACACCTTCGTGGAATCCGGTTTGGCTGATGATAATAAGTGGTGCAGGCGGTAGATGAATGGCTGAAGACTCGAAAGTTCTGATTTTTTTTCAAAATGGTTTGAAACACTTCAACACCGATATACCAAGCGTAGCGTAGCGTTGCAGGTGACTATGTTGAAAAATAAATTAATTTCATTCTTCTCATGTGTTTACTTTTATGTTAGGGACAACAATTCGTGACATATCCTCGTATGTAGCATTCCTCAACGTCTTTTTTTTTAATTACTTTCAATTCCAATACGTTTTATGGTAGATAAATATTCGGTAACCGTTACGCTGTTTCCAATACTATTGTGCTTTTGTTACATCTTTAGAAATATCATGACCCGTGCCAGACACAAAAGTTTAAGATCTTTATAAATATAATAAAGCTATTTGGGCAATTGTCTAGAAGCGACACTTTTTCTAAAATAATCAAAAACAAATTTTAAATATCTTTTTTTTATGTTTTTATGGCGGAAAGCCAATTTTTTTATAGATAAAATAAGTTTATAAACAAAATAATCGCTGATTGGTGTGTCCAATTCCAGCAAGTTTTGAACGATCCGCATGAAAAAAGATAATACACTTAACCGGAGTGATTTCCAAGATGACTATTATTTTATAATTCCGCAAAATGCGCTATCGCTCTAGTTTACTATAAACAATATTTAGAAAGCACTTTTTATTTACGTTTTTTTTACCCTTTGAAATCATGTGTATCTACTATCGCCAGTTTTGGGTACCAAAAAAGTAGACTCATGAGGATTTACGTATTCTCTGGCGGCGTAAAGTTATTGAAAATTTTATCGATTAACAGTTGAATCGATTTCATTCTCAATTGGCTGCATCGACAGTGTTGAAGAATCAACTCTTAAGCTTACTTATTTCATCAAATTTTTTCTTTATTTCACAAGCAATTTCCGCATTTAACGGCATTATAAAATCATTTCGGTTAATTATATCACCTTTTTTTCATGCGGGTCGGTAAAAATTTCCTGAAATTGGACACACTTATCAGTGACTGCTTTTTTATGTTTAAACGCGATATTTATAAAAAAAATCCGCTTCCCGACAACGGATTCTTGTTCTTTGTATAAAAGGTATATTTTTAAAAGAAAAAATATTTTATTCGTTTCTTTTCGGAAAAGTGTCGCTTCTAGACATTTACCTTATTTTTGTCTAACATGAAAATTATTGTACATGGACGGACAAATTTGTGAGTGAAGGATTCTTAGTTGATTTTATTAAACTAATCTGCTCATTCTTAGCACCATTTGAATCAAAACGATGTCGCTTTGCAGATCGTATTTGACATACATTCCAGATGGGGACAAATCGAATACTTTAAAGAACCAGGAACTCGACCAGCAACAGAGTACTTTTAAGTTCGGAACAAAACTTTGGTGCTGGAAGCTGTAATCGAATCCTATACGCTACTCGCACGTGCCTAGGCTGCACTCGGTAGTATCCGGTACTCATTTGATTAATTTTGAATTTAGTATTCACGTCAATTAGTTCTCGGTGCTTGAATTTTGTAATTATCGATCGATGCTTGGGATTTCCAAATTATAGTATAAGTTTTGTATTCCTTGTTTCGTTTTTTATAGTTATTGTTTATTTTTGGGGCTTGGCGGATGGGGGCTAGGCAAAAGAAAGTGTAAGATTTTTCCGTCACGAAACAGCAGTTGCAAAAAAAACGCCCGTGCGCGTTTTGTAGAGGAACCGAACAAACGAATCGACTTTGTTGTCTCGATTCTGATTACGATTACGAATATCCTCGAAAATAATAATCGGAATGTAGCGAGGATTTTTAATTCGAATTATCCCATCGCTAGTTTATGAGCAATAAATCGGAGTATTGGCGCCGACTAATTACTGAAGATGAAACTTGGATACACCATTATACGCTCGAAACAAAAATACAGTCAAAACAGAGGACTGCAAAGGGGTTAATCGGCTTCAAAAAAAGCAAAAACTGTATTTTCTGCTGAGAAAGTGAGGGCGAATGTTTTAATATAATCCTGGAGTTATCTTAATCGATTATCTTCAAAAAAGAAAAACTATCATTGACAAGCTGAAGGCAGAAATTGCAGAAAAGCGGCCACATTTTCAAATAAGAAAATGAGCCGTCGCGGGATTCGATGTTTCACATACAAAATTCGAAAACTCGTAAATTGACACTGACATCTGTCGAAAACGAATATTGATAAACTATCCGAGTATCGGTTCTCAAAAACCGCGAGAACTTCGAAGAAATTATTAGTATTCGAGAACCCCATCACTAACATAAACGAGCTGCAGCGCCACCGCTCCAAGACGTTTAACAATTGAAGATACACTTGTAGTGGCCATAATAGTGTGAAAGGTTTCTAATGCTGTTCATTTGATTTTTATCAAAGGAACAAATTCAGAGATAACGTGATATGTTTTTTTTTTATTATTTGTGTACTTTAAATTTCGATAAGTACATGTCAACATCTAAATTATGAAATTAATCAACAACCAATTCGCTTTTCTCCAAATAATCATTCTGCTGTGAACTTGCATCTTCAATTGTATAATGTCTTAACCATGACCCAGGAGAGTCAACTCAAATGGTGAGGGGTAGCATAAAATGAGGCGAAATATGCATGTCTATGTGGGTTGTTACGCGAGCTTGGACCGCTGCGTACTAAATTACTAAATACTAAATTAATGTAAGTGGAATTTTCAAATAATAATCTTAGGCCATGAATTGTGGACTGTATTTGCGTAGATACTACTATTTATCATTGTATGTACAAAAATTTACATTCGTTACAACTTTATTTTGTCACTAAGTTTACAAAGCTGTAAATATAAAACTACAATAAAAAGCTTGACTTCAAAGGTCAGTAACTAAACAGAATTCAGCGAATTCTCGTAATACGCGCAACGGTCCGCATGTACAAGTACTGCATATGTTGAACCACCCCCACCATTTGAGTTTAGTCTCAGGTCTCTAATCTTCTTGGTTTTAACAAAATTCTTAATGTTTTCGTAAAAATCCTTCATTTAAGGTCACTATGATTTAAAGTCTCAATAACTGCAAACCAATTTTACAGTAATTGGTCTTTCTTAACAATATACCGACGTGTTGTACTCCTAAAGGAAGACAATTTTTATTATAAACAATCGAACACATTTAACTTTCAATAAATATATAATTAATAATCTGATGATTTTATAAAAAGCTTCGTTTAACAAAACTTTTGAGAGCCAAACATTTGAGACTGTTGCTGATCTTGTTATACCTTCAACACTGAAACTTAAATTAAAATTAAACTTTGTTCGTTTGTTTATTTTCTTCGTAGACCCTATGTTTTTGTAAACTAATATTAGATATGTAACTGCCTTGATTTGTCAAATAATATTGGGCATGTGTGCTTCCTCCAGGTTCGTGTCCGAGAATTTACCTCTTCCAGCTAACAGGTAGTTCATGATCGCTAAGCATTTGGAGATCTTGAAATTGTAAGAACTTATCTTGATCACGGATGTGAGCGTAGTTAGCAGAAAGGCACATAAGGTAATGGATCTGAAAAAAATATGTAAATAAAAATAATTATTATCTGAAGCAACAATTTATCAATAATTTTATAATTTTAGAATATTTTAAAGGATTTAAAACAGAGTGCGTATGGATTGAAAATGAATGATTTGATCGTTGCCTTCTTTACGCCGATGATGAAGTCATATTAGCGTCATCTGAAGAAGAGTTGCAGGCAATGGTTAATATTATGCATGATGCCCTGAAAATTAAAGGAATGAAAATAAATGCAAGCAAAACGAAAATAATGGTTTTTGAAAATGAAGAAAGCATGACAAACTGTGAAGTTTTGATTAAGGGAGAAAGAGTGGAACAAGTAAATGAATTTGTGTACTTGGGTTCAAAGTTTACGAGAGATGGAAAGTATGACAGTGACATTGAGCGAAGGGTGTAGGCAGGAAAACAAATGATTGGGGCAATGCATAGAGCTTTATGAACAGCCAGAAAGTGTCAAAAAAGGCACGTCTGGCTGAGCATAGAAGTGTGTTTGTTCCTACACTTATGTATGGTAGTGAATGTTGGGTTTAGCAAAAGAAGCATGAAAATAGGATTAATGCTGCGGAGATGAGTAGTCTGAGAAGTATAGCCGGAGTGACTCAGTTGGATAAATTAAAGAATAGTGAGATATGAGAACGCTGTGGTGTAAAAGAAGATGTGGTTACAAATATAGATAAAGGAATGCTTAGATGGCTTGGACACGTAGAAAGGATGGATGAAGGAAGATTAACGAAACAAATTTATAAAGCGAGTGTGAATGGACAAGTTGGTAGAGGTCGACCTTGGCGAACATATTTCGATCAGATCAACATTGTTTTGAAGAAAAGCCAGGTCAAGAGTACCAACAACCGACGAGCATGTATGAGAGCACTGATGAAAGTAGAGGAAGCAAAAGATGTGAGTTTGAACCGTAGCAAGTGGAAGAAAGTGGTCTCTGCCTAGCCCTACGGGAAAAAGGAGTGACTATATGTATGTAGAATATTCTTTTTCGTTACTATTAGGATGAAATTGAACTAAAAAAGCGATATCTACAACTAATGTAAAACAAAATCCGATGCTCGTCACACAATTTGGTAACCTCATAACTACACGCCGTTACCAAATTGTCCGAATTATATAGGAGAATCTAGAAATTGTGGTTATGATGTTATATCGAACCGAAAAAATATTAATTAAAGCAGCAAAGATGCATATTTTAATCTACAATGCCGCCAACTGCGGCTAAACTCCTTCACAATTTTCAGTATTCAATTATCAATAGGAACATTTCCTGGTGTCAAAAAATAGAAAGCACCCAAACGAATCTTGTCACATCCAATAAACTAAATATTAATATTTAATTTCACTTTTGGCAACAGTAACTATAGTTTATAATTAAAACTATTAATAATATTTAAATAATTATTAAATGTCATAATTTACTTACCAGGCTTAATACTACAAGTAGACTTGCTACAGTTGCAAATATAAACATTATTTCAATTTTTTCCACATGGTCTTTGCAAAAAGCTTTTACAGCACTTTCTCCTGATAATTTCATATGTTCTTGTCTTGTACCATTAGGGAACATAAAATCTAAAACAACCAATTAAATGAATCTGCAATTGATCTTAATGTTTCTTTAAAACTATTGTTTAGCTTTTTTAGGCTATTTTTTATCCCATTTTTACCCAGATAGTATGCTGTGTTATGGACAGTTTGATTAAAATTGCTCCAAGAGTTTCAGAGTTACAATGAAAAATACACACACATATACATATCCACATCCTCTTATTAATAGAAATAGTAATTAATTTTTTTTTTGGTGATAGGAAACTATAAACTTTAGGTTGTTCCTGGGGAGCAAAACCCCATGTTTTGCGTATGTATACATTCATACTTGCCTCATGTCTCTCAGCAGCGGAATTTTCATCTCCAGCATGGTTTAACTCGGCCTATGCCACTCAAGTAGACGTTGCGTCAACGAATTCGTCCGCTTAGCAACTGACTGCCTTAAACCAACTACCTTAGAAAAACTCTACACAATAATAGATACCACACCAAACAAAGACAAGCAATGCAAACATTGAAAAAACCAAACAAGAAAATGACCCAAGACACCCTATCTATGACCATCCTTATCAACTAAGTAGTCTGTATCTAGAAAGAGTTTCATGAAAACTGGAACTGGAACTCTGGAAAGAAAATACATCACAACCAATCTTGGAATTTAAGAAAGAAATCTCAGGTGGATCTAAATTACTATACAGTAAGTGGAAACCTCTAAACATATTGAGTGTGGTAGTTGGATTCTTGAGGATTAGACACAACAATGAAATTAACAACTTACTCCAGAATGAAGACATACACTTCATAAAATCACAGCGACTAAAATGATTCGAGCACGTCGAAAGAATGGAAGAATGCCCAAGAAAGTGATGAAAGCAGGAAAATTGCTAGCCAAGAGAGACCCAAACTCTGCTCTTACCACCTGCATCAACATCTGAATTTATTATAAGATTGGAGAAAAAAGTGGAAAATAACCATAAATGAGAAACCATGCAAATAACGTTCAACCTAAGAAAAGGTCGAGTCCTCCAGTTTTATTCAACTACATACAAATTCCATCAGTTAAGTATCTGGGACTATATTTGGATCAAAAACTTATCGGGAAAGAAAACATAACAAAAAATAACGAAACAAATTGACTTTAAATTAAACTGATTTGTAGGAAGATCTCACTTATCGTTAGAAAATAAATTTTTAATATACAAAGCGTTAATAAAACCAATATAGACATACGACATTGAACTGTGCCAGAAAGTCAAACACAACAAAAATCCAAAGAGCACTATCGAAAACGACACACTTCACAATGATTTTAGTATGCCCTTATTTAAAAAGTAATAGCAGAAAGAGGCGAAAACCACCACCAAAGACTGGAAGAACATCCCAACGCACTTTTGCAGCCCTTGCTGCACCAACCATACAATAGACTAAAAAAAAGACTACCAATCGACTTCAAGCGGTTTTGGAGGCCACGATAGGACTACCCTTTTGCGACTATTTTCAGTAAAAAAAAAATGAGCAATCAGCGGAAACGAACCTGTTACCGGTGTGTAAAAACTGGACACTTCATAAAGGATTGCAGAGTGAGGGTACCACCACGATCAAACTCACCTGCGAGGACACAATCACGTTTCCACTCACCTACACAATATAATACAACAATATAAAATGTATTAATAACAGAAAAAGAACGGAGTGGGAGCGGGGGAGGAACGGCACGCATTCTCGTAAGATTCCAAAGTGATGACGTCACTTTTTTTGCCGATTCACTGTCTATATTACTTTTTCGAGCGGTGTGCGTAAAAAAGTTTGACGCTCAAATCCAGCGTCAAACGTTATTAATGACAACCAGTTTCTGCACACGTTTATAGGTAGCATTGAATTAGATAAAAATATTAAGAGATAACTTACAATAATTATTAACTAGTGTAAACTACCCTAACTAAATGTTTTCAAACAACTAAATTTGTTTTGTTTACACTATTTTTTTACTCAATTATTTAATTTAATATGTTTTATGAACTGCGTATTTGTAATTAAATTTTTATGACGAATATTAACTTACAAAACTGTGTTAGATCGATGTCATCCTGAAATGAAGCCACTCTAGGATTTTCACACATCTTCCAAAATATCGTGAACACAAAAGTGGCGACCACAAGACAGCAGAACATTAAAATCCAAACTATTTGAAGAATATATGTGACACACATGAACTGTAAAAAAAAATGTTAATCAACACTAAATTTATGAAAAATAAGTATAAGTGTGAGTAATTTAAAACATATACAGGATATGGTCAGTTCTCCCAAGAAATCTTAAGACTTTGTTATGCCTAGTGTATTTGTAATCAGTTTAGAACTTGACTAGCGTGCATTTCCCATAAGTCAGTTGACACTAGAAGTCTAAGGGTATTGTTTATTGTTATCTGAGAACAAGGAATAGAAAGTTAACTACAGAACAGCGTGTATTTGTTTTGCAAACATGGTGAAAATATGACCATAATGACGGTGGTGTTTCAATGTTTGCTGTGTATTTTTGTGTGGATAATAAATTTGTATTTGGGACAACTGACTTATGGCCCACCCTCTACTGTGTTTTAAAATTGTTATACAGTGTGTCTAATTAAGTTGGAACCATATGGAAAACTTTTTTATTATTAGTTTTATGAAAAAAATTTATTCCTGATAAAAAGTTCTGCATGGTTCAAAACTTAAAATGCCAGCGTCAGATATCAATTTTTTTAAGGCATATAAGAGGTTTGTCAAAAAATAGAAATTTTAGTGAAGTACCTTTATTTTTTACAATACAGAAGAATGTTATAAAGTTATTTTGAATTAAAAGTTATATTCAAATATGCAATTACAGCCATTTAGCATAAAAATTCAGGTTTGGTGATTATTTACTATCAGTCTGTATTAATTATTCTGGCATGACACAATTTAATGTAATCTATAATGCACTGACATGAAATATTTGACAGAGTGAGTTGGTAATACATGTTAGAAAACGAATGCAGGTGAGCAACACAATAATTTAGTAAGCGGGTAACAAATTATGAACCTTGGAATTTATACATTTACATTTTTTCACTAATAGTAGAGGTAGAAAATAAATCAAAATTTTTAACAGTAAAATGTAATTATTTTTGAACCTGTACGTACATGTGCAAACCAAAAATATAAAGAATGTGAAATAAATTGTTTTTTATTAGTTTATTTTCGAATAGAAGTTATAAATAAAGCACTGAGCTCCAACAAGCTTGTAACTGTATAGAATCATTGGAGTGCCTTAGTGCAAACAACAGAGTGGCTTTGTTGTGGGTGCCTGGGCACCAGAAGGTGGAGGGCAACGAGAAAGCCGACATCCTCGCAAAAAATAAAACCGAATCTGCGTTCACAGCACCAAAATCAGTCAGCACAAGTGCTGCCAAAAGCATTATTTCGGACTGGGCGGAGAGAAAAAGACTCACGCACTAGTCTGATCTACCAGAGATGACACATTCGAAGGCTTTTTTACCCAAACCCTCAGAAAACACAACCAAGCAGATCCTGGAATGTAGTAGATTGTAGAGAGGGTCATGAAGGCTATGCAGTCTCTCAAGCACCTCAACCTATAAGATCTTTTGTGCATCATTTTGTAATGTAGTAGGAACGACCTGCGAATTCGGACGAAACTGCTTACAGGACATTGTCGTTGTAATGCCTGGATACGCTTCGAATTTGGAATTACTTAAATATTCCAGAAAAACACTTGTTTGTTACTATTTACTTGTACTAACTAGGAGATACACCGACTTGTGTATCTATATTTGGGTTCATCAACTTAGAACCTACCGATTTAAGGAGAACCTCATCTCACACAACCATGAACATATTTGGGTTCACCAACTTAGAACCTACCGATTTCAGGACAACCTCACCTCACACAACCATGAACTTTGCAAGAAGAACTGGATTGTGCGGTGTACTGTAAGCTCTAGGGGTCTAACATACATCACAACAACCTGAGAACAAATCAACACTTCCATATTCTACTAAGTGCAACAAACATTGGGAAAAAAAGAACTACATATCAAGCTCTACAATGGTTTAACCAAATTCCCGAACATACCAAAAACAGTCAGTCCATAAACACTTTCAATAGAAAGATGAAACAACTTCTTCTAGAAGACTTATAATATACAAAAAGTGACCTATTTCTCTAAATTATAATAAGTTATAATAAGTGTAATAGTTTATGCACAAAAGATCTGATAGGTCGAGGTGCTTGAGAGGCTGCATAGCCTTCTCGACCTCCCCTACAACCTACTGTAATAGTTAGTTAGTTACATGTTACAAAAATTTTAGGTCAGGCATGACATTAACACTGTTTGTATAGTTTTAAGTAAGTATCCATAATACCAGTGTTTCAATACACTATTTAAGAGAATTTGTATATTTTGTTTGTAGCAATAAAGATATTACAAAAAAAAATATTATTTGGTACTTAAAAAATGGTTATACTTACTATTGCACAGCTTAGCCTGCCACTGACTCTCCAACCCCATCCTCTGTAAACCTTGTGTCGCGTAGCACCGGTCGCAAGAAAGCCTACAGTTAAAATCATCAGTCCCAGTGCACCCATACATGCTCCAAGTAAAACAAAGGTCATTTTCACAGCATCGACCCTTAAATGAACATTGTTAATAACAAGTTACTAAAAATTACGTGTATTTATTACCAAAATAGCTGCTGGTTGAATACTTCGCTAAACATAAGTACTGCTAAAGTTGCACCTCTGTACATGGTGCCACAAAAAATTACTACCCCTAACGCGCACATTATTGTCGCTATAAGTGTGGCATAAGGTATGCGTGTTAGACATTTTTCGTAACAACCTGAAAATTAATTGGGCACATTAAAAATTTATCACTTCTTTATATTTACGTTTTAAAATTATAATTGTTTTGCTTGGCGTTGAATCTACCTGCCTGAACGATAGCAATAAAAATAAGATAAACTCCCAGAAATAAAAATATGTTGTACAATATTGAAATTTACACTAGCTTACTTTTTCAACAAAAAATTTAATTTAGTAGCAAACTGCCTTGATCTGTAACTTTTAGGAGTAGAGCAGTAAGAAAAAGTCAATTAAACCACTGAGTTGTGAATTTTTGTGAGAAAAATATTATTATTTTCTACAAAAATAAATCTATTGAAAATATGATGAGTAAACTGAAGAACTTGTCCAGAAGATACAACCAAAAATTTAATAAAATTTGTTTACCAAAATTTTTAATACTTAAACAAAATAATAAAACACTTAAAGAAGATGAAGCACAGAATTGGGCTAACGGTAAACCCGAACCCATTAGCCCTCTGAGGCTATGGAATCAGGAACTGAAATACTCCGCTTCAGTGAAGTACCTAGATGTACATCTGAATGCAAAATTGAAGTGAAGCGTACACCTCGAGGCAAAGAGGAATCAAATGTATGCCTCACTGTGGGAATGCAAGAGAGCCATGGAAAAAACCTGGGGGCTAAAATCGAGGCCTGTGGTTATTTCAAGTGGTATTACTACCGTCCCTAATGTACGCAGCAGTAGTCTGGTGGCCAAGGGTGGAAGGGGCCTGTTGAGAAGCCTGCAAGGAAAATTCTTGAGGGCTGCAATGGGGGCTACTACAAGTAGCCCTAACCTAACCTCAATGTACCACCTTTGGATATCCTGCCAACTATGCGGCGAAGAGGAAGAGAGCAGCTTACATATTCTGTGTTGCTGCCCTATGCTAGTGGTATACAGGTACCAAACGAAAATTTACCAATAAAGAGAACAACAAAAATTTTTTGAGAGAAGCAGGATCTTAGATCAGCACTTATAGAAAAATGCGAGATAGTTTGTTGGAGAAGACAAATCGATTGAAAATTCTAGACAAGCATTTTTAAAAGGTTTATCAACGGGTTTAAAGACTTCAATTGGGAAATGTCATTGTTAAATAATAAGGTTTTGTAATGGTGGTTTACTTGAATTTGTATCAAAGTCTACCAAAGATTGCCACATAGAAATGAAAACCGATGTTTTCAAAGGTCATAATTTTGGATAATGCTAGCTATTATTCAAGATTAAAAGAACCTTTACCCACAACTAAATGAAAAAAACAGTGCACAAAAGACTGGAATTACTACTAGATTAGATTAGGAGGCTTTTTTGTAAGTATGCACTCGAACTTAATGAGGCTTATTAAAACCATTTATTAGCTCTGAAAGATGATCTTGAATTGAAACTGATAGTGTTTCAAGATATAAATCTTCTTCATCGTGGTCTGAATGGGTTTCAATAAATTTATGTAATGTTTCAAAAGATTTTAAATTTCTTTTTGAAAGTCATTGTTTCTAGTGACTAACAGATCTAATAGAAATAATATGTAAAGGAAATTGTTTTTTGTGTTTTTACAATTTTTGACACGACCCAACAGAATTTTTCTGTGCCGGGTCGCAATCCACACTTTGGGAAACGCTGGTATTTGCGAGTATATATTTATTTTAAATAGCGCCACTCAGTGTAACATACATTTTCTCAATACTATACCCATCAAATAAAACGAGTACAACAGATCAATAATAAATAAAATGTGCTTTTACCTGTATGACTTTTTAAAAATTTTATATTAGGTTGTACATACCATTTATCAACAAAAGGTACATAAAAACAATAATAAAACAGTATCTTATCTTTTAGTTCCAGATGTTTATTTGTTAATTTTGTTTATAATTGTTTCTTTTGTGAAGGAAATATCCAAACAGACCCATAATTAAAAAAAATTTTACTCAGATTTATTTTTTTATTGTGTATGCCTCCAAGAAAAAATATAAATAGTCCACAATTTAGTTAATAAAAACTATTAACTTAATTGTTAAAAAAATTAAATACTTACTTGAATTTTAAAAACTTGTCAAATTTTTCAAATACACATTAAAAATTTGTTTGTATGATATAAATTTAAAGAGTTGATGCAGGTAATCATATTTATCAAAAAAATTAATTTTTTTTTAATAAAAATATTATTTTCCAACCATTAAGGATTTCTGAAACACTGTTTTCATGGTTGAAGAAACTAAACTTCTCAATCACAATTTTGATATGTTACCATAACATTTATTAGAATTTATAACCATATTTTTGATAATTATTTACCAAAGTCTTTTGAATCACAACAGTATTTTAATTAGACAAGTGGTTAATTTAGATTTGGGCGGTTTTGTAAAATTTTTACAAAAAACAAGTTTTTAAATGTTTTTATCCTCAAAATATTTTACTATATATGTATTAGAAAATGTTAGATACATGACCATTCAAGGGTTCTCACACTGTTCTTTGTTATCATCCTTGAGTATCCACAGCCTAATATGCAGTAAATAACTGGGTAAATAATATACACAAGAGTGCAAAAAAATTTAGGTTATAGGTATACCAGAATGTTTTTTTTTATAATCCAACAAACGTTTTTATGTTTCAATGATACATTTTAAAACAATATGTATAATTAAGAGTTTATTATTCTTACTCCGAAAATCGTCTTCTCCTTCTGATTCAAGAACTGACTGAAATGAATAAACACTTGTTTTAGATTTTGATATAGCTCTATCTAAATTTGTCTCTAAATACTGTCTCTGTTGCATTGGAAAACTTTGGTTTTCATTTCTGGCTCTATTTAGAGTCATGTTTTTTTTAAATGTAAGTGTAAAATTCGTGACTAATGGGATACTAATAAATTTAACCTTATCTGATTAATAAACCACTCCTTTTGATAAGATAAGATTAACAATAAATTTTTAGTGTTAATGTTTAAATATTGGTGTAAATACATACCCATTTCGATGTATTTGTTGCTAAACTTCGTAGTTTGTAAATTAGTGTAATTAATACTATAATATATTTGTAAAACGAATTCACATAATGAATGAATGACTAATTAATCAACAAAATTCACAAAATAACACAAGTTAGAACAACGAGCAATAGTAACGAATATATCGTTGGATTCGTTGGTAATAATAGGCTATTCAACTTTACGCAACAACAATGTTATTTCCTTTTTCTACACTATTTCTTCGTAGAAAAAATTTCAACTTTCATAAATTACTCATCTATATCTCTATCTCTTTTTCGGTTATGTCGAAGAAAAGAAAGACATAGTCCAAAACACTGCTCGGTGTAAAATAAAACCAATTGGGCATGAATGAAAAGAAAAAGACAGTGTTTTAACATAATGTTGCCGGATTGGTAAAAAATTCTTGATAATTTGTCGTTTGTATTTAATTTCATTATTTTTATAGGTTTAATAAAATTATTTTTACCGTAAAATTATTTAAGAATGACTCAAGAAAACTCTTAATTTTGAAGAGTATTAATTTTAAAAAAAAATTTGGCTAGTAGACAAAATACAAAATAATAACTTAATTATTATTTGAAAAAGCTCATTTTCAATCATTTGCAATATAGCATTATTGTATTGTGGATAGTATACATTAAGTAAAGGAAATAATAACTTAATATTTATAATTTTGGGGAAATACGATGATACATACGTTCTTGGGTAGACGGATCCAATGGATTTCAAATACATATTATGTAGAGTAAGTACATTATGTAAATACAATGTACATTACTTACAATTTAGCGCATCATCAGTAGGTACTTAATTATTCCTTGAAATTTAGTCACATGAAGATTAAATTGATTTCGTGTTTACAATAAGCTGGTATTTTACTTATTTATACATTATTATTAAGAAAAAAGGAAAATTAATAAATCATTATGTATTCGATAAAATTCCAGCTAAAGCTGGTAGTGAACAACTGTACAGTGCAACAGAAGTAGCTTGGCGGGCGACTAGCCTCTAAAATAACAAATATTCGGTTGAATATACTTCACATTCGTAAACTTCTTCCTCCTATTGTACTTGAGATTCACGATTACTGATTATTTCGTCGTCGCCGATCGGATCGTTATTCGAATGTTTTCGTTGTGCGCAGATTTTGTGTTTCTTCGCCCGCCAAGCTACTTCTGTTGCACTGTACATGTTTGAAAACATCTATTTAGAAGTAATTTAAAAATAATGTCTGATAATAAGATGAAGACTAAATAAGCCCTATTTAAATATTTTTATGATTTAATAACATGTACAATCAACTTCCCCATACATTATCTTACATAAGGTAGGTACTCTACAAAATTCCATAGGCCTGGTATTGATCTTAGTAGTAGTTGTCATTTCGGTTGGTAACTAATTAATAGATAATTAGTATTAATAATTACGACTACTTGCATTAGTATGGTTAATACGCAAGAAAATACGATGCACGTCACACAATTAGATAGCATCACAGCTTTACACTGTTGCCAAATTGTCAGAATTATAGAAGAATCCAGGAATTATAGGAAATTTAAAGGTCTGTTTTTACTTAAAAATCTTGCCATTATAAAATGAAACATTTTTTTTCTGAAAAGAACAGCCTATCACTTGTGACCAAGGCTGCTGGACTGCTGATTGAACAAGTCTATCATTTGTGGCAAAAACAGCTTTGTTTTAAGATATTTAAAGTTGGGTACTCTGTCAGGCTATTTCGACAACATACCAGGATAAGCAGTTGCTGATCGAATTTTATCATTGATGGTAGATTAGATTAGATTTTAATGGAAGGCTTTTTGTAAGTATGCCCTCCAACCTGATGAGGTCTATTATGCCCTCTCTGTGGTTAGAGCTCCTCCTTCAGCCCCAGTTGTTTTACTAACTTCCAGTGGCTATTGAGGGTCCTGATGTAGCTATCTGATCCAGGTTTTTCGTTGCCAAAGCAAAGAAACCGGAACTTTGCCAGTTCCTTGCAGTGAGATAGGACGTGTTCCAGCGTCTCTTCTTCTTTAAGACAGAAACGGCATTTACTGTTCTCAGCCCCCCCCCTAACCTACAAAGGTTTTTGCGGAGTTGACAATATCCTGTCAGCAGGCTCAATTTTACTCTCAGTTTGGTGCAGCTAAGGTTGAGCACTAAGTGCTCTAAGTGAAGCACGAGATATGCTGCAACAACTCCAGAAGGAAATGGAAGCGGTTGGTCTGAACATAAACTATGCCAAAACTAAGGCAATGACAAACCTAGAACCAACAGGAAATATATGCATAGAGGGAGCGCAAGTAGAATATGTAGAAAAGTATACCTATCTGGGACACGAATTAAAAATCAGCAGGGACAACCAAACTTGTGAACTTTTAAGGCGCATAAATCTCTGATGGGCAGCATACGGCAAATTAAGACACATATTTAAGGATAAAAAGTCTAAAAAGGAAGACTTTTAACACGTGTATCCTACTGGTTCTCACATATGGGGCAGAAACCCTAACGCTCACTTAGGACTTCAGCAAGAAAATTTAAATTTAAAAAAGATCGACACCAATTCAGCAAGGAAATTGAGTGTCACACTAAGAAAGATTGAAAAACCTTTGCTGGGGATATTACTCAGAGACAGAGTAAGAAATGAGGAGATTCGTTGAAGAACAAAGGTAGAAGACATAATTGAAAATATCTCAAAGTCGAAATGGAGGTGTGCCGATCATGTAGCACGACAAACAGATCAGAGATGGAGGAAAAAACTTCTGGAATGGAGGTCATGGTCAGACAAACGAAATTCCGGAAGGCCACCCACTAGAGACGATTTAAAAAAGATCAACACCAACTGGATTGCAACGGCACAGGACCGAGAAACTTGGAAGAAACTTGAGGAGGCCTCCATGTCCGACAGCGGACGCAAATGGCTGGAGACTGATGATGATGATGAAGGTTGAGCAAGTCTCTCCCGTGGTCGTATGCGATGGTTTATTCGTATGTCTAGGACAAATACCGCATCTGTACAAGATCTTCATGATCTGAATCCTTGTTGTTCATCGCCCAATGTGGTGAGTTCATTTATTTTATGTGTTATAATCTTTGTTATTAGATTTAAGGTTGTATTTAGAAGGTTTATGCCTCGGTAGTTTGCGGGTATCTTTTTGTCTCCTTTTTTAAACAGTAAGATTGTGGTCCTTTTTTTTTTAAGAAAATAGTCGCAAAAAGGGTAGACCTATCGTGTGGGCCGCGGACGGCCCGCACTGCGACTATTAGAAGGGGAAGGGATTATAGAAAGGAAATTATTGCGGACACGCTTTTTAAAAAGTTGCAGGTCATAGTTCTCTGGAAAAACTGATTTTGGAAGCTTATTCCGTAGCAGCCCTGTAAAAGAAGGATTCTTGATGCAGATTGGTCCTTGTAGTGCCAATCTTGAGAGTAAATGGGTGAGACTGATCAGCGTGCCGAGTACTTCGGCCGAATGTGGCCAATGGTGGTACAAGAGTTTTTATTTCTCTGGAGTATCTGCCATGGAAATATCTGTAGAGCAATGACTGGTCTGCAACTTTTCTTCTATGTTCTAGAGGGTGAAGGGTATCTGTGAGAATTGAGCTGTTTATCAAGCGAATGGCTCTTTTCTGAATGGAATCTAGAAGACGAAGAGAATGCCTTGGTGCTGAACCCCAAATATGCGAGCAATACTCCAGTAGAGGTCGGATTTGAGCCTTGTACGTCGTCAACGGTTGATCAGGAGTAAAAAACTTTCTGGCTTTCCACAGAAAACCTAGCCTCTGTCTTGCCGACTTTGCGATGTTAGCAACATGGTCATGCCAAGACATATGATTGGGCACCGTGACTCCCAAAATCGAGATGGAGGGACTTGGTTCAAGGGTATTTCCGGACATTGTGATGGGATGATTTGAGGAATTCACTTTTTTGGAAAACGTGGCACTTTGTGTTTTTTGGGCGTTGAACTGAACAAGATTGTTGGTTCCCCACTCGACGATTGCTTTAAGATCTCTATTGATGGAATCAACCTGTTCCTGCCTGAGTCTATTTGTATCATTCACCGAAAGTGATCGATAGGATGTGAAAGTTGAGACAAGTGTGTTATCGTCTGCGAAACTGTAAATGGGGTTCGTGGTGGTTTTCAAGAGGTCGTTGATGTGTAAAAGAAATAAGGTGGGGGTCAGGATGAAACCCTGGGAGACCCCGGCATTGGTTTTAAACGCATTAGAAGAAATACCGTCAACTGCCACATGTAAGGAGCGATCTTGCATGAAGCTCAAGAGCCATTGGCGCAGTTTGGTTGGGAGACCGTAGGCAGATAATTTACTTGTCAATGCCTGGTGCCAAACGCGGTCAAAGGCTTTGGATATATCCAAGGCTATTGCACGGGATTCACCAAACTTTTCAATAGTGTTTGTCCAGAGCTGAGTGACATAAGCCAGCAAATCTCCAGTAGACCGAAGTTGTCGAAATCCATATTGTCTGTCATGGATTATCTCAAATTTCTCCAGATATTTGATGAGTTCTGTGTTAATCGCTTTTTCCATAACTTTGGATATGACTGAGAGCAATGCAATAGGGCGATAATTTGCAGAAATAGTCTTCTTTCCTTTTTTCGGAATCGGTTGGACTTTAGCGTTTTTCCACATGGACGGAAATACTCCTTTGCTGTATGATAACTTAAAGAGTCTACAGAGAACTGGGGTGAGCTCTTGAGCACAGGTCTTCAGGACAATTGTCGGAATTCCATCTGGTCCTACTGCCTTATTAGAGTCACTTAGGCGCTATTCGTCCGGAATTTTTTTATGTAAAAGGATTTTGCGAATTATGGCTGTTAGCTGCTGTTTCAGGCTTCTCCCGCCGTATTTAGTAAGTTCATTTGGAATACCGTCTGGGCGTGGACTTTTTCTGTTCTTAAGTTTTATTTAATGTCGTTTTAATAAATAAAATAGGTAGTGCATTAAATTATGTATTCACCTCGTATCTTAGTGTGCTTATAAAATGCTTCTCCTTTTAATTTTTAAGACTTGTTTACTATATACGGTCTTAATTACTACATTTTTTCTAAATTTCTAAGTTTTTATTTTACTATTATCTTCCTCTAACTTGACTGTTTGTTTATCAATGAATTGAGTATTTAAACTTGTTTAATATAATCATTTGAGTGCTAAAAGTACATTAGATATGGCGTTTATTTAAAAATACCTACTTAAATATCTGCTTTTTCGCTTTCCTTTCATTTTCCTCAGAAAATATCAAATGTGGAAATTTTCACAAACAAATACCGAAGACATTAACTTTATCAACATTGTATGGTATGGTACCAGGCAAAATCAGGAATTGAATCAGTATTTCTTTGTAATTTATTATTTACGAAATGAAATAATAAAGCACGTCGTCATTATTACAATATTTATACAGGGTGTTCCCAGGGGTTCGCCAACTATGTGGCGACTGTAGGCAAAAGCCATGGGTGGCATAATCCAAGGACGGCAATTCGGCTAAGTTTTATTATGAAAGTACTAAATAATTTATAACAGACCTGAAAATGAATTACAAAATAAAAGTATTCTTCGCTATATTTTTTGTTGTTGTTGCAGAAGTGGAGGAAACCCTTTATGGAGAGGTTATGAGTCTAAAAGCTCAAGGTCTACTGTAAGACTCCACTGACTGTGTCATGTCTACTCACTAAAAACTCCACCCCTATTTAGGTCCGTCTGGCTATTGCTTCCGGTGATACTTAGGCCTGTCGGCCCATTGTATTTTGTATTTGTGTTTTTGTATTATTGTACAATGAAGACCCGACCCGCAGACCACCCGGCAAGGACCCGAAAACAGTAAAACACACACTGCGCCGCCGCGAGGCACTGGTTCGAAAAAGACAGGCAATTCCTGGGACCTAGAACCACGCTGCACCCAATCCAGTACCTTCGTACCTTGTACAAGTTCTGTACTAGGTGGGAACAATGTAGTCTTCCAAGAACCGCCCATCCTCACTAGCAACCTGCAGCAGTACAGCACGCGCTCCGTCGCTCCCTGATCCCCGCCGCACAATCCGCAGGCCAGGCCTCCATTATACAGTCTTAGCTGATTCCTGTTCATCGGTAACAGTTCTGCCGTCCTTTTATGGCACGGTCCTTTGATGTATTGTTTCCTGGTATGCTTTTCCAGTAATTCTTGTGTATCTCCGGACCTCTTCTTGCAAGTTCGTCTACTTCCTCATTATCTGCAACTTCCTGGCGTCCTGGAACCCGTATCAGTTTGACGTGATTACGGTCTACCAACGTTCTCAGTTCTTCTTTGCAGTAAACGAGTATGGAGGAAGGGATGGTCCGGCCCTGAGGTGCCCCCTGCACAGGACTAAGGCTGTCTACTACAGGATTTCGCCCGGTTTCCTGTAGGCTCCGTTAGCTACGGTGCTCCCCCACCGCCATGCATCCATCGGCACGGGTCGCATAACACTTTGGATTGGGAGTCTTTTAGTCGCCCTTTACGACAGGCAGACCATACCTGGGATCTATTCTATTTTCTCCGTATCCCCAGCGCTATATTAGATACGACCTTATCATCTCTTAATGAAAGATTCAAGGGGTTGGTTTAATAACGTTTTTGGATTTATTTATCAAATGTTCAGCTTGAATAAAGAAGAATTAAGAAACTCGTGTGAAAATTTATCATTTATTTTAAAAGATGAAGCACGTAAAGAATTAGATATTGATGCAAATGACTTATTTGATGAAATTATTATTTTACCAGAGCAAAATGAGTTAAATCCTCAGTTAATTCTTCAACAAATTTTAGAGAACAATTTAATGTTAACATTTCCAAATACTGCAGTGGCAATACGAATTTTTCTAACGCTGCCAGTATCTGTAGCATCCGGAGAAATGTCTTTTTCAAAATTAATATTAATAAAAACTTTTTTACGATCAACTATGGCACAAAAGAGACTCAGTAATTTGGCAATTATGTCCATAGAAAGTGACCTTATGTCTAAGACTTGTCAAGATCTTCTAAATGTTATGGGGATGAGTAGTCAGGAATCATGCTGATTAAAACCAGTACCCTTTTTTTTATTGGAGCTTTCGGAAATAATGGTTTTCTTTAATTGCAAACATCAAATGATAATGATGATTTAAAATTATAGTTTATACGGTAATTAAATTAACATGTAACACATATTTTATTTCAAAATTAGATAAGTAATAGTGATTATTTCAATTTTGTGTGTTCCCACCCATGTATAAATTTTTACTAAAAAAGTGGTAATGGGTGTAAAATTATATTTTGCACATAGGCGGCCGCATGGCTTGGCGCGCCCCTGGTGCCACGTTTTGCTCTCCCCCTATATGCGGCGCTGCTATCTATCTATTCTAAGTCGCGTCGGCTCACTTTGTCAGCGTCGAATGGCGCCTGCGGCGGCGGCGGCAGCGGTAGCGAATTCGGCAACGACAACGAATATTAACAAACTTTTCTTTAAACTTTGGCTGTTGGAGCCGGCTCCATCATCACACCGGGCAAAAACCATACAAAGAAAAAATAAACCGTTACGACACCGAACATACACTCAAATCACACACACACACTTTCAAATAAAACTAATTACAGTAAATTAATTTAACTTAAGGATGTTCGATGATTACACAGTCACAGTGAGTTTGGCATAAAATTTTGGAAACAACTGTTTTTGATGATCTAAAAAAGGACCATGTTTTTTTAGATATTCTTTATCGCATCGTTTTTTAAAAATCTTTTTCAAATATAGCTAAAATTAACATGGGTTCTTTTGGAGATGTGTAGGATTAAGTTCTTCTAACTCAATTTTTTAATACTTCTAACGTTGAGGATTAAAAAATGAAATATCTCATGAAAGCTGAAAATTTGTCGATTGATTTGCACTTTTCTTAAACATACTTCATCGCACATAATTAGAAGAAATAATCAATTTTAATGAAATATTTAATACCGTTTTCTTTATCCCGAATGAAAAACGTGGCAACGCTGCAGCGCTAGTTTGTTTACTTTATCGCGTATAGGTTATAATTTTCTTCTAGCCACGAGAACGTAATGATGTTGCTTGTTTTTTGCAAGTAAATTATAACAATATAGTTCTCTAGTAATTTTAAAAGTTAAATATAAACTTAAAAGTAAAGTGCAATAAATTAAATGTAGTAATCATCATTGTTTAAAAAACTGTAGAGACTGTATATACTGAAGGGTACAAGTACATAGAGTGATAAGTTCAACTGTACAAGTACACTGTGCAATTGTGTGAATAAATTAATGAAAACAATTAAGTTTTGTAGTGTAAGACTCCCTTCATATAAGTAAAAACAATTTCAACATTAAAAAACATTATGCTTTTTTATTCAGAGTTGTTCCTTATGATTTTATTAATATAATTCAATAAACTAACACAATTATACTCAGTTAGGTTTTATTTATATTAAAAAATGTATGCATTCGGCAGCAGAAGAAGCACTAGGTCAAAAGGCAAATATAAAAGACAAAAGAAAACCGTATTGGTGGGACCAAGAAATAGAAATAGAAATAAACGAAAAAAGAAAGAAATACCAAAAATACCTAAGCTCAAAAACTATAGAAGACAAAATAAAATTTAAAGAAGCACAAGCGAGAGTTAGAAAATTAGTTTGCAGAAAAAAGAATGAGAAATGGGAAAGAACATGTTCTAGAATAAATACCGTATCTGGGAGGTAGAAGAAGTACAGAAAGCTGGAGAATACTAAAAAACATGAGGAAAGATAATACCAAGGATATAATCTCACCAATAACAGCACAAAATTGGCAACAATACTTCGAAAAAATGTTAACTGAAGACAGAGAAGAATTTAAGAACACAGAATATATGAATGATAGAATTAATACGCAAGGATCCCCTATTAGAATTAATACAAAAGAAGTGAAGGAAGTATGTAAATCCTTAAAAAATAACAAAGCCCCGGGTCCAGGAAATATTGTAGAATTATTTAAATACGGAACAGATAAATTATATAAAATGCTGCAAGATCTATTTCAAAGGTGTATTAATCAGTCCGAAGTCCCAGAAGAATGGAAAATATCACATATGTCAACAATACACAAAAAGGGGGACAAAAGCAAATGCGACAATTATCGAGAAATTGCCGTAACAAACACAATCAGTAGAATATATGGCAAGATCTTAAAAAACAGAATCGAAAGGGAATACACGGAAATGGAAGCAGAAGAGCAAGCCGGATTTAGAGCGGGAAGATCAACGATTGACCATCTGTTCTCACTAACACAAATTATAGAAAAAAAACTAGCATTCAATCAAGAGATCCATATACTGTACGTTGACCTAAAGAAAGCATACGACAGCGTACCCTTAATTAAACTTTGGGAAACTCTGGAAACTTCCAACATTAATATTGAACTGATAAAAGGAGTAAAGTCATTATACAATAAAACCAAATCAAGAATTAAAGTTGGACAAAACCTAACAACAGGGTTTAATATCACAAAAGGGCTGAAACAAGGGTGTTGCTTGTCACCAACATTATTTAAAATATATTTGGAACGGGCACTAGCGAATTGGAAACGGAAATGCCAAAACATGGGCATACCTTTAGATGAGGACACAACATTATACACACTCTCATTCGCAGACGATCAAATTATAGTCGGCCAAGACATAGACGACACAGAGTATATGACACGAAAACTTATAGAAGAATATAAAATTTGGGGACTAGAGGTTAATGTAGAAAAAACGGAATATATGTGTATTGGGGGAGTGCAACAGGACTTACAATTATCAAATGGACAAAAAATCAAACACACGTCAGCTTACAATTACTTAGGAATGAGAAAATCAAAGGATGGGACACTCGAAGAAGCAATATTGGACAGAAATATGAAAGGAAGAAGAGCAATATCAATGTTAAACGGAGTACTGTGGGATAGAACAATAAGCAACAACAACAAAAAAAGAATTTACGACACGATAGTGAAGAGCATAATAATGTACGGTTGCGAAGTATGGCCTTTGAAAGAAAAGATCGAAAGAAAAATTAGAGCCACAGAAATGGATTACTGGAGACGAGCAGCGGGGAAATCAAGACTAGAAAGAGTTACAAATGAGAGGATAAAACAAATAATGGGAGTACAGCACGACATCACAGACGAAATAAGAACTAAACAGTTGATATGGTACGGGCATGTTCAAAGAATGCCACCAGACAGAATCCCAAAGAAAATATTACAGTGGAACCCCAGAGGAAGAAGAAGAAGAGGAAGACCACGAAAGAGCTGGAGAGAAGGCATACAAAAAGAGATGGAAGAGAGAGATCTGAGAGAGGACATGTGGACGAATAGAGAGGAATGGAGATTAGGAATCGCAAGACGCCGACGCACGTTTTAACGCGATATATATATATATATATATATATATATATATATATATATATATATATATATATATATATATATATATATATATATATATATATATATATATATATATATATATAGGTTTTATTTACCTTACAAATAAACAACGAATTATTTTCACACATTTTATTTTATGGCAAGTTATTTAAAAATTGGATAATATTATCTAATATTTATTGGATTTGATAACTGTTGGCTTTCCATCTACTACTTGTCATAACAATTTTGTTTTTGTCTAGTTTTAAATGTAGCGACTATCACGTCATAAATAATATTATGACTTGTCAGTCTTTTTTGTAAAGCAGTACTTAATACTTTCTTCATTGGCACATATAAAGAAAGTAATCTTTTATTATTTTCAATAGACTTCAGAGATATTTCCGGAATTGTTTAATATTTTCTGTCAATTCATTGGCGTCAAAATGTGTATTACATAAACTTTTTAATAATTTAACATCAAATAGAGCATCATGTGCTGCATCACAAGAAAGTTCAAGAAGTTCTGAGGCCAGAACTGTAAGCTTGTATCCAGTTTTTCTATGTGGAAATTTCTTTTTGAATAGAGGTAGTGTATCTGCAAATCTATAAATACATGTTTGAAACTCTTCCATTACTTTTTACAAAAAAAATAGAAATTACACAATCTATAAAAATAATCGCCAAAGGAAGCCAAAAATTGGAGGTTAGTGACACTAATGTCAATATGTCAACAATGCGTTGTTGCCACAGATATTTTATATATATTACTGATTCAAAAATAGTCGGAAAATCATAAAATATTATTTAATATATTTTTTATTATGTATACATATACTCAAAATTAGGTTTTTATTAAAAACGCTTAATTTCTTTTTAAAGAGCCTTGATAGAATTTGCATTTTTTGTGTTATCTTACGTTGGTAGCACTAACACTTTCCAAATACTTTAGTGTATGCCTTCCCTTGCCCCTCTGACCCCCTGCTGGCATCACCGAACATCCTTAACGTCACTATGACTCTAACTTTATAGTGCGCTGACTTCATCGGCCACCTCTGAACCTCAGGGACATCAGTACGAGAAACAGCCTGGTACAGTGCAACAGAAGTAGCTTGGCGGGCGACAGATCACAAAATCTGCGCACAACGAAAACATTCGAATAACGATCCGATCGGCGACGACGAAATTTTCAATAATCGTGAGTCTCAAGTACAATCGGAGGAAGAAGTTTACGAATGTGAAGTATATTAAGCCGAATATTCGTTATTTTAGAGGCTAGTCGCCCGCCAAGTGACCTCTGTTGCACTGTACCGGGGGTGGTGGCCGGCTGTATACTCTTCAAGGAACAGTCGGGGGCTAAGGCAATCTTGACAAAAGGGCAAAGCTTTTGACAAGACTCCTAGCTGGGGTCTATCGCGAAACGCGCAAACTTTGGCAGCAATTTCTAACTCCCGCTTTACCCCCCGAATTTAATGTGACCTCTTTCAATGGGTTAACCCATAGACCTATCATCCAGATATTATCTGATAATAGGTCTATGGGTTAACCCCTTTCTAACTACTTAATATGATTTTATGCGAGAAGAACGTCTATTAATATACCTTGAAGGATATTTATCACAGGTTCCAAATGCGAAAAGTTATTTTCAATGTAACGAATAACGTGGAACTGGACACAGCAAGAATCAAATTTCGTGCTCGAGATCTAGTCTAGGAATTGAAATTAAAATTTCCTGAAATGTTGTCACGTGCCTATTTTGTTTCCCTTCTACAGTTACATTATTAATTGGATCTCTGATGGTTTTGTATTTCTCAGGTGCTCGTAAATAGTTTCGCTTACCGTATTTTGTTGTAATTTGAATTTATCACTCGTTGTAAATAGTGTTGCATACCTAGTAGTGTTAGGATTTAATTATTAATGGCTGTGACATTTTTGTTAATTGGAGTGGGAATCTTGGTTATTAGATTTCGCCTTGATTTTTGGTCTCGATTGTCGTGTTTTGTCAGCTATATTATTGTTTGGTTTGCTTTTCTGTGTGTTCTATCAACACGGACGAGCGCGATTATGAGTTGGGAACATAGATTTGCAAAGGTTGGCTGACGCGTGTCCCGCGTCATTTTCTGATATCCGGCCTGGGAGTGAGCAGTTGATGGAGTCGCTTGGTGTCAGTCGTGGAAGTCGGGTGAGAGTTTTTGGAACGATTTGATATTAACACGTGAGCAGAACTTCTACGGTTTTTTCTTTCATATCTGGCTGTATTTGGGCTATCTTGATTGGATTTTGAAGAAAAAACCATTTAATTTTTAACTTGACCATTCTGTCTTGCCTTTGTTGTGGATATTTTGGATTTTGGTGTCGAGTTAAAATGACCGCGTGTGGGATCTGACGGAGGGAAGCCATTGTTAAGTAGCAGGTGCTGTTCCATAATTCAAACCGGCTACAGGAGTAGGCCACAGGATTCGTGAATTCGAGTATCCAAAGGTTACAAGTGATTTATTTTAGTATATTTAAACGACGTAACTTATTTTTGACACCACGATTAAGTTTTGTTTTAATTTATTAATATGGTACACTGTTGAAAACTATTTATTGCATTGGATAATATGCCAAGGCTGAACTTTGATTAAAATAATATTCTCGATAGTTATTTGTGTCCAAGTAAGAACGTTTATTCATACTCATTTGTAAATATCCTACAATATTGCTATTTTGAAGGACAGCCATCGTAAAAAGAAATATTTTTAAATAAGCTCGATTGTTTTAACAGTGTAAATCTTTAAAAATACTACTTGGTGTTTCTGTTTCTTAGATCATCGATGTAACAGTGGCGTCTCAATGAAGTTTTCAATTGGTTACATAGTATTGAGTTTAATTTTCTCAACTTATCAGTTATTATGTGCTTGATCTAAGTGTTTTCGATAGTTTAAAAGTAACAAATTATTTTCATTAAATTTGGATCTGCTCCAAGTTGAATCTGAATATATACTGAATATACTTTATGTTGTTATTGTGATGGTTTCAAATTATTATTTTTGTTGCAAGTCCATTTATTTTGTATTTTTTTTTTAATCTTTTGCCAATCATTTTTTTGAAATTTTAAATATTGTGAACATTTTTTTTTTGTTTTTAATTCTCTTTTGTACATCATTAGGTTTTTATTATTGTCTGAAAGATTGTTATAATTAATTTAAATATTATTTTAAGAAAAGTGTATTAAATTCGTTTAATCCACTTTACAAAAATACAGAATTTGTTGTAAAAAAAAATCAGAACATCATTTTTACTTAATTAATATATTGCAGGAATTGTAAATATAGTTTTATTTATCTAGTTCACCATAATTGTTTGTTGTTTATCGCGTGGCTCTGCTGGTGCCTACAAGACCTAGGGGTTTCCGGCTTGTACCGTCTAAGTCGGTGGCGCGGCTCACTTTTATATATTTTTTTCTTCTACCCTCTACGGCTGAGCTCGGGCATAATTTGCCAGTAGAGAGACCGCTGGCAGAGTACTCTTTAGAGAACGAAAAAGACGTGGCAATGTTTTCAAGAGATTCTTGTATTTTAAGAATTTTTTTTTTGAAAATAATACCGATCCCACCCCAGCTCGCAAAGTTTATCCAAATGCAATTCGCGACAGCTAGTTTAACGAGTTTAAATTAGCTCCATTTACTGATAGCCCGGTCAATATAGACATTTAAAATAACAAAAATTCCCGGAGAGCCAAATATTGGAGGAGAGCTGGAATTTACTATTACAAATAAAGTTTTATAAATCCCCATCGATCCTATATGTGCTACAAAAGTTATTCGGGGTCAAAGGTCAAACTTTGAGGTTTTTTGGGTTTTTCTCGAAAAAGGTAAGTTTTTTTAAAAAAACCTCAGCCCAAAGTTGCAGATCTTAAAATTCTCTACAAAAATAGTCTTTATGATTTTTTTTTAAGAGTTACCATTCCTGAGATATCTCGATTCTAAGAGTCACATTATACATGATATGCACACATTTCCACGCCAACTGTGAGGTAGTGTACTTGGCGCGTTTTTTTACCGTGGTTTCCCCTGTAGGCCTACTCCACTAACTGTCACGACAATTTTAGGATAATTTAAGGGAACAATACCCGTCAAGTTCTAGATATTACCTTATTATTGATATTGCTATTGATTATTGGGTTAACTATTGTTTTGATTTCTTTAGATATTTTAATAAGATTCATACTCTTGAAAGTCTACTCCAACAGTCATGTCTTCTTCGATTTCTTCTTCTTCCTCTTCCTCTTGCTGGATTTTCATAAATTGTTCAAATGTGGCTGAGTCATTGATCTCTTCATTAAAATCACAGGAATCTTCCTCTATTGTACTCAACTGGACATTTGAGCAAGACTGACCTTGGCAATTGGTACACGCTGGAGAACACAGCAACCCGACTTTTTTACAGCCACATTTGGCACTACAACTTTTTTTGCAAATGCAAAAAATAGTGATGAGGAGTTTTCTGGAGCAGGTGGGAGTAAAGTTTGAATCGGTTCCAGAGAATTATCTATCAATTTCCAACCCCAGTCTTCTGGGTTCAGTTGATTGCCTAACCATGTTTGAACTTGATAGTATACTCGATACAAGTGTTGAATAGCAGATGCCGGTGTTGGAGGGAGACATGATAATTGTACTTGTTTCGCGTATTTTTTACAAAAGTTAAGTATTAAGTGGCCTTTCTTCAAAAGAATGTTGATCTGATCGAGATATGTTCTCCGAGGTCGACCTCTACCGACTTCCGTCCATTCACGCTCGCCTTATAAATTTGTTTCGTCAATATTCTTTTTCTTCTGCCAAACCCAACATTCACTACCATACATAAGTGTAGGAACCAACTCACCTCTATGCACCGCCAGACGTGCCTTTTTTGACAATTTCTGGCTATTTATAAAGCTATGCAGTGCCCATTCATTTGTTTTCCTGCAACACCCTTCGCTCAATGTCACTGTCATACTTTTCATCTGTAGTAAACTTTGAACCCAAGTACACAAATTCATTTACTTGTTCCACTCTTTCTCCCTCAATCGAAACTTCACAGTTTGTCATGGTTTCTTCGCTTTCAAAAACCATTTCTTTCGTTTTGCTCACATTTATTTTCATCCCTTTGATTTTCAGGGCATCATGCATAACAATAACCATCGCCTGCAACTCCTCTTCATATAACGCTAATATGACTTGATCATCGGCGTAAAGAAGGCATTTGACGATCAAATCATTCATTTTTAATCCATACGCACCCTCTTTCAGATCTTTTAAACAATTGTCTCACACCTTTTTTAATGTTAAACCAGTCCGTGCAAGCTCCGTTTATCCTGACATGATTTATCCTGATTTCAGTGCTCGTATTAAACTACCACTAACCCCATACATAGACAATATAGACCACAATTCACTCTTTACCTCTCTGCCATAGGCCTTTTCCAAGTCTATAAAAGCGCAATAGACTATACCTCGTAATGAAAAAACCTGATCCAATCATCTCCTTCCTCTTTTAAATCCTGCTTGCACATCCCATATCATCTTCTCAGTTTCATTCGTTACTCTTTTAAACAATATCTTTGCATACAGTTTGCCGACTATGCTGAGTAAACTAATACCTCGGCTTCTTCCAATACCCTTTAATAGTCTCCAGTGTTAAAACTAATTGCAGCAGCCTCGAAACGAATTTTATATGAATTGGAATTAGCAAAGTTTTCTCTTTTACCACCAACGTATTTACACACGACTAAATTATATTGTTCCGCTCTGCTAGTATCCATATTCAGTAACAGACTTTCGGCATTGAAAATTAGTCGATTTAGACAAATTTGAATGTCTGTGTGTAATCCAGTTCTTCATTTTGGGAACCACATTTTCTGTGACTTCCAAACAACCAGCATTCTTTACATTACAATCTTGCGGTTGGGCCTTTGGTCGGCACCTATGTCACCTACCGCTGTGTCTTCAGGGCATCACAATTCTAGTCCGCTGATTTTGGCAAACCTTAGGATTTCTGTTGGCCCTGTCTCTTTCAGATCACTTGGATCCATGATCATGCGGCCCCAGGTTTGATACCTGTACCCCGCTAGCATCGGGCAGTAACACAGAATGTGTATACTGCTCTCCTTCTCCTCTCCGCATAGTCGGCAGTTTTTCTCGGCCGCCAGCGTAAGTTTGAAGAGGTGCGCCCTTAGTGCGATGTGTCCTGTGAGCAGGCCAAGCGTGCTGCTTAGTCTACTCCGGTCCATCGTCCAGAGTGCGTCAGCCCTCTTCTGGAGAGGTCTTTTCATCAGCTGTTTTGATGTTCTGCAGCCAGTATTTGCATTCCACTGAGCAATATGTTCTTGTTCAAGGATTAGTTTTAGTAAATGTTATGCTTCGGCAATTGGCAATCCGAACAACTGGCTTCTTGGTTTCACCAGGGTCCCGTTTCTTGCCAGTTCGTCGGCTACCTCGTTGCCGTTTATCCCTGTAGGCCCAGGAACCGATGTAAGAGTGACTTTGTTTACCGTCGCTAACTCAGTGAGGGCTTGCATGCAGTCCCACACCACCAATGATGTTGTGGTGTTACTCACGAGGGCCGCGGAGCGGACCTGAGTATAGCATAGACCTCAGCCTGAAAGACCTAGGCGTATTTCCCCAGGGGTGTGCTTTCCTATGGTTGCAGGATACTCCAAACACGCCTGCCCCGTAGCGTCCCTGGTACCCTGATCCATCAGTGTACCATCGTTTCACTCCTGGGCTGGTCAATGGTGTTTTCTTCAACCAGTCTTCTCTGGTTGGTATTTTTGTTTTATAGTTTTTCCCTATTAAGGTCTTTTTCGAAATTTTGTCCGATTTTATTGTGCAAAGATGGTACGTTGAGGGCTATTTGTAGTCCCTCTGTAGGAGCGGTGCTCATTGCCCCCGTTGCAGCCCGCAAGTATTTCTCGTGCAGGCTTCTCAACAGGTTCGCAACCCCGGCCCCTTCCACTCTTGGCCACCAGACTACTACTGCATACGTTAGTGACGGTAGTAATACCGCATGTTTTCACATAATCTGTACTGTTTATTTTATGTATTTTTCAGTTATTGTTTAGGAAATTGGAGCCGTTTATTGTCACCAGAATAATTGATTTGTAGATGTAGAATTCGAAAATAAAATATAATACAAAATTGGTTCATTTTAATACTTATATATTTACTAGATATATATGTATATCTATTTTGTAATTTGATTATTTTAATGATAATTTATTCTTTCTTTGTCAAAGTAAGAGCATGTAGATTTACAATTTTTTCAATATTTAGAATAGCATACCTCAGCTGTGCACGTCTACGATTTCTTCGTTTGACACAAACAGTTTTCGTTTTATATCTCGATTCCTTAATTTGTAGTGACCGACGACCCATTTTAAAAACAACGTACAGATTTCAAAACAAAAACAAGTCAATAAAATATCCAAGTCAAATCAAAACGGTAACCAGAAAACACTAATTACTAATAAATATAAATAACGTCAAATAAAATGTCGCAAGTTTTCAAACACTAAATTATACTTCATACAAGGAAAATAATTAACGTCTCCACTACAAAATCTACAAACACTTTTCGTCCGGCTAGCAAATAGAGTCGCTCGCAGTCGGCTCTGCATCAATTTACATCGGCGCTCCGTGTACTGTAACATTTTATAGAAATATTTTGCATCTCGCACAAGAGCGTACTTGGGTAAATATACTTGCTGAATGAAATGGTATTCTACGTAACACAGAGTAACTGCATTAAGTACTGTAATACTAGGTAAAACTGATGCGTGTTGCCACATTTCACACGTGTGGCTAATAATTTTAGAATAGAGGGCGACAGCAAGCAGCGGACGATAATTTAATGTTAGTTCTTCACTTTATTTAAAAACTAAATAATTTATGGTAATACATAATTGAAATATTTTGTTACTTTTAATGTAAATTATGTCGGAAAGTCACCAAAATCATAATATTTTCAAAATAAAAAAAATTCCCAGCTATTTTTTTTCAAAAAAAATTAATAACTCTCCGACATTTAACTGTAATTATTAAAATTGTCCCAAAAATTTTGCTGCAAAGTAATGTATATTAACAGCGTGAGTAGAATAATTAGATTTTTAATATGGCGGGCATGTCAATATCGTCTTAATGCTGCGGAGATGAGTAGTCTGAGAATTGTATAGCCGGAGTGACTCGGTTGGATAAAGTAAAAAATAGTGAGATAAGAGAACGCTTTGATGTAAAAGAAGACAAAGATAGACAAAGGAATGCTTAGATGGTTTGGACACGTAGAAAGGATGGATAAAGGACAAAGGACAAATTTATAAGGCGAGTGTGAATGGACGGAAGTCGGTAGAGGTCGACCTCGGCGAACAACGATCTCGATCAGATCAACATTGTTTTGAAGAAAGACCAGCTGTCAAGAGTACCAACAACCGACGAGCATGTATGAGAACACTGATGAAAGTAGAGGAAGCGAAAGATGTATGTAAGAACCGTAGCGGAAATGGTCTCTGCCTACCCCTACGGAAATAAGGCGTGACTATATGTATGTATTAATTGGTAAAGTTGTTTACAAAATTTTATTATTGCATCGGAAAAATTACCTGCGACTTTTTGTAAAATTTCATCGGAAAACCCTAATTTTATTCTCGTTTCATACCTACCTAATTATATAATTAATTCTAATTTGTCCAGTTTAAGGACCTTTTTACGTAACTAAATCACCCTGTGTATTCTCAATATCATCAAAATAAGTCTAAAAATTGTCGTTACTTACCGATCTGTCATAACTATGTGATTTTATTTTCCCTAAACACGAATTTTTGGTAAAACTAAATATCGATTATTAAAAAAATCAAAGCGATTTTTATAAAAGGGTAAATGTCAAAATATGTCCTCACCTAAAAACAGGTTAAATATAAAAATATTCGAAAAGAGCAGAAAGGGAAAACGAGATATAGCTACCAAAAGCACGATTCGACGATTCGTTTAATCCACAGCTGCCTGAATTCTAAATTCCAATGCGCATGATCGAGATTTCTTTCTCTCAAATAAAACTACTTGGTGCCCTTCTCATAAAATTAGTTCGCTACCGATTGCATGCGAGGTTGGTGCTCGGTGTCAGTACATTTGTGTTGCAACGTGTTGTCGATAGACAAATTTCTCCGAATCTTTTCTTATTCGAGAGATCAAAATGGATAATAATTTAACGGAATTGTTGTGCGTCGAAGAGTTTCCCAAAGAACGTTTAACGAATCATCGCCTAGTACCGCGCGATAGAGTTATGTACGATGGTCGTGTTTTATTCAATTTACTAAGAGACGAATGGAAATTTATGACTTACTGTGATTATTTTGTTGAGTTTCAAACCGATTTGCAGCCGTTTATGAGAAAAGTGGTCACTACTTGGATGTTAGAGGTACGTATACATATTTTTATAATTTATTATTGAAATATTTAATTAAAAAAATCTATCATGGTAATTAAAAATTTTTCTTAAAGATGTAACCTCATAAAGAATATGACAAGTATGAATCAGACTAGACGACAATTCGAAGTTTTTAATGAAGGTAGTTTTAGTTTGTTATAATTATACACGAACAGGTATCTTTATTTGTAATTAACTTGTTTTAATGAGTAGTTAATTTTGAGGTTGAACCTCATAAAGTGATGAAAATATGCTAGAGCTGACTTCATTTTGAATAGTTGTCTTTTGTTTATGAATCTTTTTTACAAACATTTTATATGTAAGCGAATAAAAGTAGTATTCCCCTTTTTCACCCAACCTCCCCAATTTTTTAATTGGATACGAATGGATCAAACGGCCTCTTTGATAATTTTTTCAGAAGTATAAAGTTTTAAAAAATAACCTACAAAAAAATACTTACATCAAACAAAAATAACCTAACCTTTTAAGTCTAAAAAAATTTCATATTTTTAAAATTTATTTGCTTAACTTCCTTTTTAATTTAAAACTTGGTAACCATTATAAGATTGAGTTTAAAGACAAGTCTATTCATGTAAATTTAAGCCATTTTCAAATTGTATTGTATAAAATAGGGGTGGATCTCATTGTAGATTTGAAAGAATGGAATATTTTAGCATGTTTGACTGTATTTTTTATTTTTGTTCAGTTGGGATTAATAGCATTCAATATAAAATTTTTGCATCAAATTACCAGAAGTAACAAATTTTTGTTTATTTTTGTTTAAAATAGACAAGATTTTTTAATAATATTAAAAGATATCCATGTTTTAAAATATTATTCCTAGAAACCTTAAAATTTGGGAAAGTTTATTTGTGTACTTTGAAGTCGTCAAGACTAACAGCACTAACCAGTGCCGGATTTAAGGGAGGGCATTCGGGGCTGCAGCTCCGGGGCCTCCACAAATGAGGGACCCCCACAACAGAGACTTCGGACAAAAAAACTTTCAAATTCCGACTAGTAAACAACTTTCACAATAAATTATTTATTGAAAAACTGGACTGAAAAAAATTGATTTGGAAAAAATTTTGGGTTCAGGGGACCTAAACTTTTATGTTGCCCCGAGGCCTCCAGACCTCTAAATCCGGCCCTGGCACTAACAATAGTGGTGTCCAACTAAATTGCTTTTATTGTATTTTACCTTGAGCGAAGGTTGGGGGCAGGAAAACAAATGAATGGGGCACTGCTTAACTCTATGAAGGCTGCCAAAGGAATTATTATAAAACTTTCACAGGTCATTAAAACACACTATAAAATTAATATATTGATAGAAATTTTTGCGCGGAAACGTTTGGAAAATACTTTTTTTAAAAAAAAATGTGTGGTACATTTACTATGGTGGCCACTACAAGATTTTTTTATAACAAGTTTTTACCTTCATCAAACAATTAAAAATACTAAATTAACTAAATTATAATTCACCTATTTCACACAATTTTTTTGCAATTATTTAACGGAATAAATGTCATTAAATCGAAAGAAATTAATCATTATTTACTAGACATAAACAATTAACTCGTTTGACAAATGACAGCCTTTTAAACTCGTATATGAAATTGCGACGTTGCCAGAGTGCGCGTTTATATTTCTTTAGAAATGATGGATTCGACTGTTAATCGATGATGAACCAATTGAAACATTTGTTTATTTGAGAAAGTAAAAGTAAAAAAATTAGCCTAACCAAGCCCTAACACCAACAGTATCTTTTTTAACTAATTGAAACATTAACTTTTGTACGCTCACTTGTTCTCTACTTACTTGCTCATTAATCTAAAAAACAGTCCTATGTAAATTTATGAAGTAATCTATAGGATATAACTTCTTTTTCATTAACTCAGTCATAAAAATATTTTATCTAATATACCATTATTTCTGGTTTGAATCGGCAACGTCGCAATTTTAAATACGAATTTGAGATGCTGTCATTTGTCAAACAAGTTAATAGTTTATGTGTATTATTGCAAAATAATGTGTGAAATAGGTGAATTATAATGTGTAAATTGTGTTGCAAAAAAGTTCGAGGAATTTTAAGTGTTTGATCGAGGTAAAAACTTGTTATAAAAAATACTCCTGTAGTGGCCACCATGGTAAATTTACCACACATTTTTTAAAAAAAAGTATTTTCCAAACATTTCCGCGCAAAAATTTCTATCAGTATATTAATTTTATAGTGTTTTAAAGACCTGTGAAAGTTTTGTGAAAATTCCTTTGGCAGCCATATTCCTTTTTTCTTAATTCAACGATTCATATTGATGATAATTTTTGTTACGGTACTGTCTTCGCGCTATCCCCCAAAAAATCGTTGGTACCTAATTTTAAATTTGCTTGCTTCTAATTGCACGATTCAAAATAGTCCATCCACTGTTATTAGTATAATAATTATTTAAGTGTTAATTTTTCGTTCGTTTATTTACTATCTCTTATCTCTGATTGGTATTTTATGGCACGTGAGTTTAGTAATATAATATATTGTAGTCTTTTAACTGTGGTACTGTCTTAAAATTTGTCACCGTGATATCAGATTACAAGAAATTGATCATTTATTTAAAAAAAAGCAGGCCCGCGTCTAGCACTTTTGGCGCCCTTGTGCAAATTTAAAAAAACGCCCCAAATTTGTATTTGTATTATTGAAAAATAATTTTAAAAGTATTTTCATAAATTTATTTTCATTTTTATATTTTACAAGTACAAGCCATCCCTGTGAAGTTCCACCCCCCACTGTTTAAAGTTAAAATTTTTTTTAGATTTCTGAGTTCTGTTTCAATAGTTTTAGAGTTCCCAAAAGGTATTAGAAATAGTTCTGAAAAACTAAAAAAAAAACAATTTTTCCAAATAGAGGGCTAATTTCACGATCCTACCCACTTTTGAAAAAGTGAATGGAAAGATTTAGCATAGTTCTAGAGTTCCTGATTTCGAAAAAAAAAATCCGTCTCCCCACTTTTTCATACATACATATAGTCACGCCTTTTTTCCGAAGGGGTAGGCAGAGACCAATTCCTTCCACTTCTGCTACGGTTCTTACACACATCTTTTGCTTCCTCTACTTTCATCAGAGCTCTCGTGCTTGCTCGTCGGTTGTTGGTACTCTTGACCTGACCTTTCTTCAAAACAATGTTGATCTGATCGAGATATATTCTCCGATGTCGACCTCTACCGACTTGTCCATTCACACTCGCCTTATAAATTTGTTTCGTCAATCTTCCTTTATCTATCTTTGCAACCACATCTTCTTTTACACCACAGCGTTCTCTTATCTCACCCTTAAAAACATTAAAAACTACCCCTAAAGTAACTTTTTCGAAAATATCTCAAAAACGTAAAAAGATACGGAAAAAAATCTTAAACAAAAAATGTAGGTATTAAAAATGCCTATAAAATTGGTCTGTATCACTTTTGGCATATTTGCAATAGTAACAGAGATATTTGAAATAAACTAGGTAAATTTGTCAAATCACGGCTCCACCTCGAAAGTGCTCCAAATTTTTGCCTAATCGCTCTTTACCGCTAGTGTGTAGTATTGCGAGCAATATTAAGGAGGCGCGCATAGCTTTGGACCCCTAAAAAAATTAAAAAGTACCCTTAAAGTAACTTTTTTTAAAATATCTCAAAAACGTAATTTTTTTGTTTTGTTTACAGTTATGCGAAGAACAGATGTGCGAAGAGCAAGTATTTCCATCTGCAGTCATTCTCATGGATAAATTTTTATCTCTTTGCAAAATCAAAAAACAACAATACCAATTGCTCGCCGCCACTTGCCTTTTAATTGCATCCAAGATAAGAAGCACCTTCACGCTTCCAATGGATTTGCTATGCGCTTACACCGACCACAGTATCACGATTGAACTCATAAAGGTAAGTAATCACCAAACGTCTATTAATTTATCATCTTCTCATTTTGCTATTACAAACTATAAAGTAATTTCTTTTTGGGCCAAGTCCTGCCCCGCGTATACATACTGCATGCGGCAAATACAAAACAAAATCCAATGCACGTTAACGATTACGTAGATGTATTTCAAAAAAACTTATTTGTGCTTTGTCGACTACAGCAAGGCATTCGACCGTGCAAAATGGAAGAATTTGTGGCTTATCTTGGAAAACATGGGAGTACCAAAACATATTATTATTTTGCTGAAAAATCTCTACGACGACAGTTGCGGTAAGACAGGGCTGTATTTTGTCACCGATACTCTTCAATATATACGGAGAGTATATAATAAGAAAAGTTCTGCAAGGCTGGCGAGGGGGATTAACCGTGGGAGGAAAAAGGATTACTAACCTTAGATATGCAGATGACACCTTAATACTAGCTCGTTCGGAAAAAGAACTCGCGGAAATCGCGAGAAAGTTGGACAGGTTCAGCAGAGAACATGGTCTTACGTTGAATAAAAAGAAGACGAAAATTATGATAATAGACCGCAACCCTGCCGATGTTAGACAGATCGATGGTTTTGAAGTGATTGAGAAATTTAACTATTTAGGATCACTTATCACAAACGAAGGCGGCTGCGAAGGAGAAATTAAACGCAGACTGGTCATAGCACGTAACTCAACAATAAAACTAACTCGAATGTGAAAAGACTCTGCAATATCTCAACGCAACTAACTGAAATTATTAATTTCCTTGATCTTTCCTATTGCCACATATGCCTCTGAGACCTGGACTTTAAAAATGACCAATCGAATTATAATAGATGCTTTTGAAATGTGGGCCTACAGAAGAATGCTGCGAATATCATACACAGAACACCTTACTAACGTGTCAATTCTTAAAAAAACTAAAAATCACCACGAGGCTATCAACCAGGATAAGCCACAGCGTTCTCTTATCTCACTATTCTTTACCTTATCCGTATATTATGTATAATAAATAGTCATTTAGAACAGATTTGGTTGCAAAATTAACCGTGCTAACAAATAAAAATATTGACTATAACTTTTAATTTGCTTCCAAGCATAACCAATCGTCAATCTGTGTGTATTCAGTACACATAACTAATAAAGATGAATGTATGTAGACACCACTACCTTTATAAACCTTTTTATAGAAGGCTTTTAAGTGTTTATATGCATGTATCTTTTTTAGTGCTTGGTTGTTGAAGTAACTCTTACTTTAGTTGACTTTATAAATCTACCATAAATAATGTTCCCGTTTCACGAAAGTTTAGCCACCGTCTAAGAATGAAGGTTATGTTAAAAATATTTATTAATTGCAAAACAGGGAATTTTGTACTCACCGTAAAATTAAAATAACAAATTGGAAGTTTTGAAAAAAACCGATTTTGTAGAATATATCTGAATGCGAATGATAAAACGCTTTGAATAAAACTCGATGTATCAAAATAATGACAGTTGTCATAAGAGGTCAAAATAAATTCTTATGAATACAACCGATTAATCGTTATTGACGCTATCTCTTTTCAACATTTAGAGGTCATAATTAGAGATACAAAAGAACGTATGTCATTGCTTGAAAGACAAGTGTACATATTGTATGATGTGTTTCTACTGTCAGTAGAAAAGAATGAGGTATATAAAGTTTGTGTTTACCACTGTTCATTGTTAGTGACGTCAGGGTAAAGGTCAATTTATTCAACTGTACTTTTGGACATGACTATCTCTTAACAACTACGATAAATTGGAAATGGCATCAATAAAACATCTTCAGTAAGAATAAAGTCATTAAAATTAACGCTGATTCGAAAACAGACGACCCGTATGAAGTTTCGTTATTCTCCAATTCCAATATTCTATTATATCGAAAATGGAATTGAATCTTTCGTCGGTTTACTAAAGGATCTTTTATCACAAATAGCACCAAATCATGTCTCCCTTTAATCGATAATTTGTGAGGGGCTTTTTTGCAGTATGAACAAAATAAACGGAAGTAACTTCGTATATATTTAAAACTGAAATTAGCGATCCTTTTTACTTCATCAACTTTTTTTTAAACAAAATGTCAATGCTCATCATGGCGTCGCAGCTTCACACCGTTGCCAAATTGTCAAGATTATAAGGGAGTCTAATATTTGCAGGAAAAGTTATGTTTTCACTTGAAAATCTTGCTATATTTAACTTAAAAATATATATTGTAAATATCAGTGGTCTGGGTGCGACCTGAGAGGTCCACACGACTAACTTCCCAGTGGAAAGAATGGAAAAATACCTCGAAAAATATGTTTTGTTGTTATAATTATTATAAAAACGATTTTAAATTGTTTATAACAAATTATAATTGTCATTAACAATATTCTGTTTATGTCAACCGTATTTTTTCAAACTTTTTCTTATCATTTCATAAGGCAATTGTTTATAACAATTAAATTTTTTTTAATTATGATGATCAATAATCTTTTTTTAGTAACAATATTCAATTGTTATAAGCAATGCTTGATTATTACGAACAATAATTTTTCACTGTTATAGCGTCTTTAATGCTTTTCTCTCAATACTGACACAACCTTAAAATTCTCCAATTCCTATTTTTGTTTTCTAAAACTATCTTTTTTTAAAATATTGTAGTCATATTTTTCTTACAAATATTCCTAACATGCAATAATCATATTATTCAAAAGATCTTTAAAATCTGTTTTAAAAATAGTATAATTTATAAATTGCAAAATTCAGGTATTTTACCATTTTTTTCAGTTTTTTAATTCTCCATAAAAAACAGCTTGACCGATTTTGCCGAAAATCTAATCAGTTCAAGTTGCGTAATTATGCGTCGAATGCAATTGGTCCCACGTTAATATTATTTTTTGTTTTCGAGATAATCGAGACAAAAAATAATTCCAAACGCACATACGTACACACACACACACACACACACACACACACACACACACACACACACACACACACACACATTAGCGTGTGGTTATAGTTGACCGTCAGATAGACGTCAACAATAGACGTCAACCAATTTTCCGAGAGTTGATTTGACGAACGAGCACGTGGTTAAAGTTTTGAGGTAGATTTCTGTCACTAAGGTGAGATGTCAAATTTTACACGAGCGTATGCGCATCATGTGCTCGTTTTTTTCATGCAAACGATATTTTTTTATTTCATGGTTATGTTGAGGTTTCAAAGAAAAAAATGTGAACTGGTTGAGTTAAAAGTTCGAAATTTTACTGATCAAATGTTTGGTTCTAAAATTCGGTTTTTTTTTTCAATTGTAACTTGTAAAAAATACAAAACCAAATATTATGCTTTAAAAAAATTACTGCTTGTTTAACACATAAAAATCTACGTTTTCAGTGATTTTCATCGCAATCGAGTCATTTTTGTTGCAAAGCGGCGGGGCTTGCGCTAAACAGGTCGTTAAAAGGTCTACATAAAAATAATACACAAATTGAAAGTTAACGTGAAACAGGTAGCTGTGAATATAACCAAAAATCAATCGAACTTAAAAGATACTTATTACAGCGGCAACAATGCATTTTGGTCGAGGGGGGAGTAACCGACTGCGGCTGCGCACGAATACGTGTCATGGGCGTACGGAATTTTATTTCATAGTTAATAAATATCTTGTTTTTACGGATATGGTACTAATATAAAAAAAATTCATTATGTCATTACATTAAATTAAAAAAAAAATAGTAAAATGCAGCATAAACTGTTATGGAACTATGTATTGAAAGTACTCCAAATAATTTATTTTACAAAAATTTCCGTACGCCGATGGACGTTGGTCGAACCGAACATTTCAACAGGTGGTATCACTGCTTTACAACGTTTACGTCATAGATGTACATGGGATGTTATTTGTTATTTCTGTGATTAATAATATACAAATTGAAAGTTAACGTGAAACAGATAGCTGTGAATATAACCAAAATCAATGGAACTATAAAGATACTTATTACAGCGGCAACAATGCATTTTAGTAGAGGGGAGTAACCGACTGCGTTTGCGCACGAATACGTGTCATGGGCGTACGGAATTTCATTTTATACTTAATAAATATCGTGTCTTTACGTATATGGTACTAATATAAACAAATTTCACTATATCATTACATTACATTTGTAAAAAAATTAGTACAGCAGCATAAACTGTTATAGACCGGGAGCCGGCGACACTTAAAGTGCACTTATATGGATTTTGAAATTTAACATAGGAGTTAATAGTATTTAAATCATAGGTACGACATAGGCCCCGTGTGCCAAAATTTATCCTGGAAGAAATATTTTTTATTAATTTTTATTTTTCTAATAATCATAAGTAATTTGCACTTTTGTGGAAATTAATTTCTTGTAGACCATTTTGTAGCAAATTTTATGTATTTTCAAAAAAATTTGGTGTGACAACTCTTATCGTGACAGAAAAGTCTGTCACACCGACTTATAATATCTTAAGTTCATAAAATGTTTCCCTTAATGCGGAATTGCTTTTTTTTACTCTTCATTTTCAGTTTTTCTTTTAAAATATCTCGGTGTGACAGCTCAAAACTTGACCAAAATATCTGTTACACCACTTTATATTATAGCTGCAACCCTTCAAAATTATGAAAATGGAGCATATTGAAATTCTTTTCTGTCCTGTTTTTAGTCTATGTCAACTATGATTCTTTCTCTTTTAACTTTTGAATTGAGCTACCCTTACTATGTATAATTTATTATACCTGAGTTACCCTAAAAGCCATAAAAATGTTAAGCTCATCTTTGTCCCTTCAGTTGCTTTGAAGCCCTGTTGAACATTACAACATTTCGATCAGTTTGCTTATTTATTATTTTAAAAATATTTGTCGCACCAGTTAGATTTAGATGACTTCAGAAACATAATATTTTTTTTTATATTTAAAATTTATTTATTAAAGAAATTTTTAAACTAATACAAAGAAGGAAAGTAAAGGCCATTTAATTGATACAAATGTATTGCTGGAAAACACTTTTTATTTATAAAATTCAGCATTCCATTTATTCATAATTTTGTCAATTTCTATACATTAGTTATTTAATGAATGCAGGAACAAGAGAAATAAAAAATGAAGGTCATACGATTAAGCTATATACAAAAATTTGCTTCCATCATTTTCATGATTTTGAAGGGTTAAAGCTGTAAAATTGTTACGAAATTTACTTCTTTCTTGCGTTCGGTGATTTTAAACTCTCGATACAGTAACAAAACAATTTTTATTCCAATACTATTACACAATAAGTACTTTTATAAATCACATAGATATTCAACTAATTACACTTTTACAACTATTTAAATTTCATAACTTATAAAAACTTTTAAAAACTGTCTTTTTTTCACGACCGCTACCTTTTTTATATTTCTAAATCATAATTCCAGATTATTCCACCTTTACCTTTTTTATATTTCTAAATCATAATTCCAGATTATTCCACCTTTTTCTCGAGAGTCCTAAATAATCTTTTTACCTTCGCGACGCGGTGTTCGAGACCTAAGACAGCGACCGACAAAGCGGTCATTAATATGCACCCTAGTTGTGGTCGATGTTCAGATGCCGATAAATGAACAGGGCTGGGTTGTAACAATATAAAGTGGTGTGACAGATATTTTGGTCAAGTTTTGAGCTGTCACACCGAGATATTTTAAAAGAAAAACTGAAAATGAAGAATAAAAAAAAGCAATTCCGTGATAAGGGAAACATTTTATGAACTTTAGATATTATAAGTCGGTGTGACAGACTTTTCTGTCACGATGAGAGTTGTCACACCAAATTTTTTTGAAAATACATAAAATTTGCTACAAAATGGTCTACAAGAAATTAATTTCCATAAAAGTACAAATTACTTATGATTATTAGAAAAATAAAAATTTATAAAAAATATTTCTGCCAGGATAAACTCTGGCACACCGGGCCTATGTTGTACCTATGATTAAAAACTATTAATTCCAATGGTAAATTTCAGAATCCATATGAGTGCACTTTAAGTGTCACCGGCTCTCCGCCTATTATTATTATTAAGTACTTTAAATAATTTATACTACAAAAAATTTCCGCACGCCCATGGACGTTGGTCGAACCGAATATTTCAGCAGGTGGTATCACTGCTTTAAAACGTCTACGTCATAAACGTACATTGGATGTTATTTGTTATTTTTTTGCGATTAATAATTGGCTTGAAATATATTCAAAAGGGGAAAATGTTAACAATTTGTTCGAAAATATTGATTGGTCAATCTGAATATTTCAACAGGTGGTATCACTGCTTCGAAATGTCTACGTCATAGAAGACGTTTGTTATTAATGTAGTTAATAATTGACTTATAGTAAATTCGAAAGGAATGAATGTTAAAAATTTGTTGGCAAATACTATTTTTTGGTTGAAGAGAGCGAAACACAAGAGTCCGTACCATAGTCATCGATTTAAGTCGGATAAAGAATGTTCCAGATTTGAGAAAAGAATGATTGTTTTTTTTGTGTGTGAATGTTTACGAAATAAATTTTATTTATAAGTGAATGGTGTCTATTGATTTTCTGTATTTTATTTATCCTGCTGGCGTCTAAAGGCGGAGCATTAGCGACATGCAAAGGCGACTACAAATAAGCCGCCGCTGTTCGCCCGACTGGTGAATTTGTGATAAAATTATATACTGCAATAACAAAAGAAATCATTAAAACATTTTTCCGACAAAATATTTCGCGCGCCAAAGTTAATTTACTAAGCGTATTCAATATTCATTGTGTGCATTTCTGTTTTACCGGCGAGATTGACTGGTATCCATATACATAAAAATGAATTGCTGTTCGTTTGTCTCGCTAAAACTCGAGAATGGCTGGACCGATTTGGCTACTTTTGATCTTAAAATATTTTTGAAAGTTTTTAGGAAAAGTTTAAACGGTGATAAAAGTAAAAATTGCGAGGAAAATACTAAAAACGATAATTTAATTTTCCTATACAAACTGTTCCTACCTGTCAAACATTTGATGTTCGTCACGTCAGTACGGTAAACTCGGCTCCCCTCAAATTAAAGATATTTAATATGGTATTAAATAAGGGTTTCGAATCTACAATATTATATCCACACCATTAGAGTTATCGCGTATTTAGATTTTAAAAATGCAAAATAGTGTCAATTGGTTGTTGACTCAGAAATACATTTCCAGACGAAAGGTTGTAAAGTTGATCCGCCATCTGTCGCCATTGACAAATATTTATAGGTGCGTTCAGAAATGTATTTGAAAGAGTAAGTTAGAAAGAGATATTAAGCTACATAAATGTCTTTATTGTGCTATTTCACACTCAATATATGTTTTGTTGGAATGCAAAACAGTTCTATTTCAGAAATAATGTATTCGGATTATCACGTATTTAAATTTTAAAAATCTAAAAAAGTGTCAGTTGGTTGTCGAATCTGTACATATAAAAATGAATCGCCGTGCGTTAGTTGAAGGACTTCAAGCTAACCTATTTTTTCTTTTCCTTGCTTTCATAGAGGGAGTTTTTCGCGAGTGATTTGCGAAAAATTATACGGGCAATTTTTCGCGAATAAAATGTATTGTGTTTAAAACGTCCAGCTAACCTATCTTTCATTAAATCACAGTGGTGGTTGAAAAAAAAAATATTATGGAAAATCCTAAAGAAAAGCTAGAAAATATCTTTTATATAAAAATGAATCCCCGTTCGTTAGTCTCGCAAAAAATGAAATACCTCTTGACCGATTTTAATGAAATTTTTAGGCAATCTTCAGATTAGCCCCGCAGGTGTGCCTGTGAAGTTTGTTAGCGATCGGATTAACGAAAGTGGTGGGAAGGGGATGAAATATAAAAACTATCAAAAACGGCTGATATTAGTGTCGAATTTATAGTAAGATTTTAATTAAATTTTGTAAATGTGTATTTATTGCTCCCACTTGAAAGATGGGATAGTTTTTATCCCGTTAAGTCCCTACGAAAGGGGAAAGAGGGGGTTGAAATATAAAAAATATCACAAATGGCCGATATAAGTGTCGAACTTGTAGTTTTTGGGATCGCTGAGTTTGATAGAATATTCTTTAACATTTTACTGTATACTTAAGTTAAAAATTTTCGAGATTTTTTGTTTTTTTTATTTTTATTATTCGTTTCTAGCCATTGTTACTAATTTTAGCAATAAAAAATAAACATCTGACGAATTAAACTTTTAAACAATGACAACTGTACTCTTGACAATTATATTCATGGCGCTCTAAGATGCTAAAAGTTATTTCATAAGATAAAAAATAAAAACCAAAAAATCTCGGAAAATGTTTAACTTAGGTATAGGGAAATGTTTTATAAATAAATATTTTTTCTAAATTTACTACAGGATTGTACAGGGTGAAAAAAAAATGTGTGCCATATAAAAAGAATTAGTTTATAGCATTTTTTATTATCCAAAATTAACGTTGATTTTATTTCACACTGTAAAACAAAATTTCAAATATTTTTCTGGGATAACATTTTTTTTTTACTGAAAATAGTAGCAAAAAGGGTAGACCTATGGTGTGGGCCGCGGAAGGCCCGCACTGCGACTATTAGAAGGGGAAGAGATAATAGAAAGGAGATGATTGTGAACCCGCTTTTTGAAAAGTTGCAGGTCATAGTTCTCTGGAAAAACTGATTTTGGAAGCTTGTTTCACTCTGTAGCAGCCCTGTAAAAGAAGGAATCTTGATGAAGATTGGTTCTTGTAGTGTCAATCTTGAGAGTAAATGAGCGAGACTGATCAGCGTGCCGAGTTCTTCGGCCGGATGTGACCAGTGGTGTTACAAGGGTTTTTATTTCTCTGGAGCATCTGCCATGGAAATATCTGTAGAGTAATGTCTGGTCTGCAACTCTTCTTCTATCTTCTAGTGGGTGAAGGGTATATGTAAGAGTTAAGCTGTTTATCAACCGAATGGCACTTGATTCAAGGGTATTTCCGGACATTGTGATGAAGTGATTTAAGGAATTCACTTTCTTGGAGAACGTGGCGCTTTGTGTTTTCTGAGCGTTGAACTATGCCTATGACAGAGTGGTAAGAAATGAATTGTGGTCGACATTGTCTATGTATGGAGTGAGCGGTAGTTTGATACAAGCGATAAAATCACTTAACGAGAATTCCAGTGTTTGTGTCAGAACAAACGGAGCCTCAGACTGGTTTGACATAGAAAAAGGTGTTAAACACCGTGACTCCAAGAATCGAGATAGAGGGACTTGATTGAGCCGTCTGTCTAAAAATTGACTAATTATAATTTATCACGAAATAGAGTTTCTAAATAACATTAAAACGACATTTTTTTACTAAAATAATTATTATTTAGCAAACCAATAAATTTAGGTAGACTTATATATATTTATAATTAAGTAAGCAATTCAAAAAGTTAAAAATATACGGGGTGTTTTATTTAAAATAACGAAGTTGACGTCAACAACCGGTACAACCGGAAGTCGCCGAAGGTCGACCATATTTTCATTCGATAGACCGATGCCGAAAACCCCTTATTACAAATTTTCAGATTTATTTTCCGACTAGTTTTGCCATGAAGTCTAATGTACCATCGAGAAAAATCACCCTGTATAAAAAGGAAATGTCCATCGTCACTATCTGATGACAACAAAAGCGACACGCGTCCGGAAGATAATCTTCCAACATTATATCGAAGTGATCATCGTCGGCCCAAATAGGTTGACGGACGTGCTTCTCTTATTGTCTTTACGAGTCTCGTCTAATTATTTTACTTTTCCTTTCGAGTCGGCGATAACGTCTTACCGCAAGTTACTTTAAAAAATTGGTCCGCGAGGGTGCCTAACCACCTTACATCCTGTTTTAGAAAGGATATATTATCCTGAATGTATCGTCGTATCCTCATTTATAAAGGATCTTTTTGATGTAATTATGTTTTACAATTGCGGGAAGTGGAATCGTAAAATGGGTCATCATTTAACTCTCTCTCTCTTTGCTTTTGTGGTTTCTTGGAGATTTATCTTCCTGTAAAGATTACTTTTAAAGGATTCTTGCACTAGAAATTCGGTCGATTTTGGACAATCTATTTCGCCCTTTTGTCCTGTTATTCCAAATCTCATTATTTTGGTTTTCTTCACATTAATTTTTAGTCCCATCTTCATCCCTTCATCTTCAATCTCTTTTAACATTTTTTTCATGATTTTTTTTAGTCACTAATACTGTGTCATCTGCATATACGATTAATTGGCTTTCTGTTGTTCTCAGATTTCGCCTTTTTCCCGTAGGGGTAGACAGAGACCACTTCCTTCCACTTCCGCTATGGTTCTTATGCACATCTTTTGCTTCCTCTACTTTCATCAGTGCTCTCATACATGCTCGTCGGTTGTTGGTACTCTTGACAGCTGGCCTTTCTTCAAAACAATGTTGATCTGATCGAGATCGATGTTCGCCGAGGACGACTTCCGTCCATTCACACTCACCTTATTAATTTGTTTCGTCAATCTTCCTTCATCCATTTTTTCTACGTGTCCAAATCATCTAAGCATTCCTTTATCTATCTTTGTAACCACATCTTATTTTACACCACAGCATTCCCTTATCTCACTATTCTTCACTTTACCCAACCGAGCCACTCCGGCTATACCTCTCAGACTACTCATCTTCGCAGCAATAATCCTATTTTTATGCTTCTTCTGCCAAACCCAACATTCACTACCATACATAAGTGTAGGAACCAACGTGCCTTTTTTGACAGTTTCTGGCTGCTTATACAGCTATGCAGTGCCCCATTCATTTGTCTTTCTGCCAACACCCTTCGCACAATGTCACTGTCATACTTTCCATCTCTTTGAACTCAAGTACACAAATTCATTTACTTGTTCCACTCTGTCTTCGCTAATCAGAACTTTCCTTTTGTATCTTTCTTAAAACGAATTCTAGAGCCCTAGCTGACAGTGAGTCTCCTTGTCGTACACCTTTTGCCACGTCTTTTAGTTCTCTAAAGAGTACTCTGCCAGCGGTCTCTCTACTGGCAAATTATGCCCGAGCTCAGCCGTAGAGGGTAGAAGAAAAGAATATAAAAGTGAGCCGCGCCACCGACTTAGACGGTACAAGCCGGAAACCCCTAGGTCTTGTAGGCACTAGCAGAGCCACACGATAAACAACAAACAATTATGGTGAACTAGATAAATAAAACTATATTTACAATTCCTGCAATACATTAATTAAGTAAAAATGATGTTCTGATGTTTTTACAACAAATTCTGTATTTTTGTAAAGTGGATTAAACGAATTTAATACACTTTTCTTAAAATAATATTTAAATTAATTATAACAATCTTTTAGACAATAATAAAAATCTAATGATGTACAAAAGAGAATTAAAAACAAAAAAAATGTTCACAATATTTAAAATTTCAAAAATAATTGGTTTTATACAGAATTCCTAAAAGCAAAAGATTAAAAAAAATACAAAATAAATGGACTTGCAACAAAAATAATAATTTGAAACCATCACAATAACTACATAAAGTATATTCAGTAATGTATACATTCAGATTCAACTTGGAGCAGGTATAAATTTAATGAAAATAATTTGTTACTTTTAAACTATTGAAAACACTTAGATCAAGCACATAATAACTTATAAGTTGATAAAATTAAACTCATTACTATGTAACCAATTGAAAACTTCATTGAGACGCCACTGTTACATCGATGATCCAAGAAACAGAAACACCAAGTAGTATTTTTAAAGATTTACACTGTTAAAACAATCGAGCTTATTTAAAAATATTTCTTTTTACGATGGCTGTCCTTCAAAATAGCAATATTGTAGGATATTTACAAATAAGTATGAATAAACGTTCTTACTTGGACACAAAGAACTATCGAGAATATTATTTTAATCAAAGTTCAGCCTTGGCATATTATCCAATGCAATAAATAGTTTTCAACAGTGTACCATATTAATAAATTAAAACAAAACTTAATCGTGGTGTCAAAAATAAGTCACGTCGTTTAAATATACTAAAATAAATCACTTGTAACCTTTGGATACTCGAATTCACGAATCCTGTGGCCTACTCCTGTAGCCGGTTTGAATTATGGAACAGCACCTGCTACTTAACAATGGCTTCCCTCCATCAGATCCCGCACGCGGTCATTTTAACTCGACACCAAAATCCAAAATATCCACAACAAAGGCAAGACAGAATGGTCAAGTTAAAAATTAAATGGTTTTTTCTTCAAAATCCAATCAAGATGGCCCAAATACAGCCAGATATGAAAGAAAAAACCGTAGAAGTTCTGCTCACGTGTTAATATCAAATCGTTCCAAAAACTCTCACCCGACTTCCACGACTGACACCAAGCGACTCCATCAACTGCTCACTTCCAGGCTGGATATCAGAAAATGACGCGGGACACGCGTCAGCCAACCTTTGCAAATCTATGTTCCCAACTCATAATCACGCTCGTCCGTGTTGATAGAACACACAGAAAAGCAAACCAATAATATAGCTGACAAAACACGACAATCGAGACCAAAAATCAAGGCGAAATCTAATAACAAAGACTCCCACTCCAATTAACAAAAATGTCACAGCCATTAATAATTAAATCCTAACACTACTAGGTATGCAACACTATTTACAACGAGTGATAAATTCAAATTACAACAAAATACGGTAAGCGAAACTATTTACGAGCACCTGAGAAATACAAAACCATCAGAGATCCAATTAATAATGTAACTGTAGAAGGGAAAAAAATAGGCACGTGACACTTTGTTTATTTAAAATATTGAATTATAACAACGAAACACTGTTGATTGATTTCCTTGTGCACGTAAAGCGTATCTTACATAGTTTTGGAGCTTTGGAAAATCGGTAATTTATTTTCGTGAGAATATTCGCAGTTGTACGGGTTTGGAGTTAAAGAGGCCGGGGGTTAACGTAACTTTTACGAATTCTTTGTAATCTTAAAAGTTGCCAAAACTAACGGTCCTAGATTTACATTCGTCGCTAACATGCGCCCTCTTTTATAATAATGCAAATGCATATTATCCATTCCACAGGAAGAGCCGAAGTCTATGAACTTGGTTCCGGTTTTTGCGCCCTTCCGAGGGTAGCTTCCCTTTGAAGAGATAATGCGGCCCATATCGGAATCAGGTCCCGTACATTCGACAAAAGATTTTCATCGCTTTCTCACAGTTACCTCGCGTTGCACATGCCTGTGAAGTGAACAAAGGTGCGACTTAAATCCATGAGAATTTTCGATGAAATCCGAGGATAGCGGAATAAGGGTGGGAATTCATAGGGCGATCTTACCGACACCTCAGAGACGCGTAAATAAATAAATGCGGCCGAATTTTGAATGGCGAAAAATCACGGAGTGGGCGACATCTATTATAGATCGTATGAACTACTAGAGGTGCGAACAACAAACTAACTTCCATTTGTTTATATCAGGGGTCTCCAAACTACGGCCCGAGGGCCACATCCGGCCCGCGGACAGATTTTGTCCGGCCCGCGGAGAGCTAGCATACTTGAAAACTCCTTTTAGAGAACATATTTTTTATAGCAAATTAAATTTAGTTTGCTAAAGTATTCTAATTTTATGTTAAATAATTATTAATATGACATCTACATTGATATGGTCATGGGCTAACTACTCATAACATTGTTGTAGACTTATTGTTATTGTTTTTGTGATAAGTTGGATAAAGAAACACAGAATTGTAATGAGTAAAGACATGTATAATATGCAGAAAATTTAACTTCAGTATATAATAACTAACAAATTATTGAAATGAATCCAACTAACATTTTATACATTTTAAATAAAAACATAACTTATAACAAGCATAATGACATATGAAATACTAATGAGATTTATGTAATTGAGATTTTCCACTGACAATAGTTTGTAGTTGTGGACTAATTTTACTTGTACCAATTATTAAAATAGATTTAAGATGCTCATCAGTTAATTTAGATCTGTAAACATTTTTTGTGTACTTCATTTTGGAGAAGGTCTTCTCACACAAATAAGTAGTACCAAAAACAGAAAACAGCCCACGAGCAATTTTATGCAAATTATCAAATTGTGTAAGTGGAAGACTCATAAAATTCCAACAAAGATGACTTTTGATATTTGTTCTTAATTATATCACTGCACTGTAGATCAATCATTTCCATTTGAAGTTCCGGGGCTAGGGTTTCAATGTCCGTATCAAAAGGATTCTGAAAAATCTTAATTTGATTCGCAATGGCATCAAAGTCCGAGAAACGAGTATCAAAATTTATTTTCAAAGCACTCAAAGTTTCGATTGCAAAATCGATAAGAAACTCAGTCTCATTGGTGTGGCTGAATATTTCACATGTTTTAAAATGTGAAAAACATTTACTTCGTAGTTGTGATTGAAACGGTATCAATTAGAAATTACAGATAATGACAGGAAAATTAATAATATGCAGTGTTGCCGTTTTGCGGACTTTAGTCCGATTTGCAGCCTTTTTTAAACGTTGCGTACTTTTTCGGACTTTTTTTTTCATCAGTGGACTATTTCACTTTTTACCACCGGCAAAAATGATAATATGGTTTTGGCCCTCGGAACTTACTGGAGTAATCAGTATGGCCCTAAGGCTGGAAAGTTTGGAGACCCCTGGTTTATATGGGTGAATGGTGAACTGTATATATTATTTTAAACAATTTAAGCATTGAAAGTGTTAAATTGGAACGATATTTTATAAAGAATTGGTGTTAATAAACCACAAAATCCGACAATAATGGGATTAAAAAGGGGATATGGAGATAAAATCGCGAAAAATATGCTCTGTTCCACAATGCTTTACATATGACAATTCGATTATATCTTTGCATAAATTTTTTTTTAATCTTAAGACAGCTCAAAAATGGAAGATAGGAATACCAATCACAAAGTTTATGTTTGTTTGCAGCAAGCACTTTGTGAAAGATTATTTTTTCAGTTGTAAGTTTGATATTGTTGTCCAATGATCTATCGAAAACAAACCTTAAATCCAGCTTTAATCCAATAGCTTGATACAAAAAATCAACTCGAACCTCGTGAGATAACTAAAATTTCCTTTAATCAAAACTTTGGTTTTACAAGTGATCAAATGATGGAATATTTTTTGTTCACACCTCGGTCCGATATTTTGTCATTGTCAGCGCCATCTCGCGTTACGCGATTTTTCGTCCCCACTGGACGATTGCTTCAAGATCTCCATTCATGGAGTCAACCTGTTCCTGCCTGAGTCTATTTGTATCATTCACCGAAAGTGATCGATAGGATATGTGAAAGTTCAGACAAGTGTGCTATCGTCTGCGAAACTGTAAATGGGGTTCGTGGTGGTTTTCAAGAGGTCGTTGATGTGTAAAAGAAATAGGGTGGGGGACAGGATGGAACCCGGGAGGACCCCGGCATTGTTTATTTTAGCTAATTAAGTCTCATTAAAACAAGTTTTTCAATCTCTCGCATAGTTTTCGAGGTATCCGCTCTTGAAAGTCTGTAATTTTGGAATAAAACATTTTTGCCCCCCTCATGTTTTTTTTTTTACCGGATAACATTTCAACGATGCACCCAAAAAATAAATTGGTACCTCATCATCATCAACAGCGCTATTCCATTTATCGTCGGATGTAAGCCTCCCTTAGGTGCGTCCATTCGTTTCTGTTGGTTGTTTTTTGCGTCCATTCGTGACCAGCTATTCGTTCGATGTCATCGGCCCATCTGGTTTAAGGTCTGCCTCTAGTTCCCTCGTGCGCCATTCAATAATACGCTTCGTCCATCGATTGTCTTTCATTCTTCCTATATATGGATTTCGACAACTTCGGTCTACTGGAGATTTGCTGGCTTATGTCACTCAGCTCTGGACAAACACTATTGAAAAGTTTGGTGAATCCCGTGCAATAGCCTTGAATATATCTAAAGCCTTTGACCGCGTTTGGCACCGGGCATTGTTAAGTAAATTATCTGCCTACGGTCTCCCAACCAAACTGCGCCAATGGCTCTTGAGCTTCATGCAAGATCGCTCCTTACATGTGGCAGTTGACGGTATTTCTTCTGATGCGTTTAAAACCAATGCCGGGGTCCCTCAGGGTTCCATCCTGCCCCCACCTTATTTCTTTTACACATCAACGACCTCTTGAAAACCACCACAAACCCCATTTACAGTTTCGCAGACGATAGCACACTTGTCTCGATTTTCACATCCTATCGATCACTTTCGGTGAATGATACAAATAGACTCAGGCACGAACAGGTTGATTCCATTAATAGAGATCTTAAAGCAATCGTCGAGTGGGGAACCAACAATCTTGTTCAGTTCAACGCCCAAAAAACACAAAGTGCCACGTTTTCCAAGAAAGTGAATTCCTCAAATCATCCCATCACAATGTTCGGAAATACCCTTGAACCAAGTCTCTCCATCTCGATTTTGGGAGTCACGGTGTCCAATAATATGTCTTGGCATGACCATGTTGCTAACATCGCAAAGTCGGCAAGCCAGAGGCTAGGTTTTCTGTAGAAAGCCAGAAAGTTTTTTACTCCTGATCAACTGTTGACGACGTACAAGGCTCAAATCCGACCTCTACTGGAGTATTGCTCGCACATTTGGGGTTCAGCACCAAGGCATTCTCTTCGTCTTCTAGATTCCATTCAGATAAGAGCTATTCGCTTGATAAACAGCTCAACTCTCACAGATACCCTTCACCCTCTAGAACATAGAAGAAGAGTTGCAGACCAGTCATTGCTCTACAGATATTTCCATGGCAGATGCTCCAGAGAAATAAAAACTCTTGTACCACCATTGGCCACATTCGGCCGAAGAACTCGGCACGCTGATCAGTCTCACCCATTTACTCTCAAGGACCAATCTTCATCAAGAATCCTTCTTTTACAGAGCTGCTACGGAATGGAATAAGCTTCCAAAATCAGTTTTTCCAAAAAACTATGACCTGCAACTTTTCAAAAAGCGTGTCCACAATCATTTTCTTTCTATAATCCCTTTTCCTTCTAATAGTCGCAGTGCGGGCCGTCCGCGGCCCACACGATAGGTCTACCCTTTTTGCGACTATTTTCAAAAAAAAAATATATATGTCCAGCCCAATTTCATTTTAACGTGGCAATTTTTTTAACTACATCTGTTACCTTTGATCTTCGTCTTATTTCCGCAGTAGGTATGTGATCTCTCGTAGCTTGATGTGGAGTATTCTACGTTCCATCGCACGCCGAGTTACCTGGAGTTTGTGGATTATGCTGTTGTTGAAAGCCCACGTTTCGGATCCATATGTTGGGACTGGCAGTATATACTGGTCGAAAGTTTTTGCCAAAAATTGGTACCTACTTATGTACAATGTTTCTATGTGAATATATATTTATGGAATTTAGAAAACACAATGCACCCAAAGCGTGTAAGTTGTTTGTTCGTTTTTTCTAATTTGGATCTCAACTGCTGATAAACAGACACCCATAAAGTTCTGATAAAAATTTCGTTGCAATTATTTTTCGTCCGTCTAGAAAAACAACGTTTCTATTTTCCCTTTACTAATTTGATAATTAGATCACTAATGATGAGAATTCGATGCCATCCAAGTCGCACACATCATTAATGATGTCGCATCACGGAAAATCGCCATAGACGCGACCCCAATTTAAAACAAAATAACCGCAAAGGGGACAAATGACGATTTCATCCCTGTAATTATCGATATGCGGTAAAACTAAATTAAGAGATCGCTTTTAGATAAGAATGGAGCGCGAATCTCGCAAGTGAGCGGTCTACAGTCCAGAGTTATGCATTCCGCGTTTAGAGTTCTGTTTAATAAAAAAATACAGGCCCGCATTTAAAAAAATTAAAGTTGATGATGGTTCTGAAGAGACGAAACGTCGGATTTTAAAATTAAATAACTGTATTTTACACTTTACGAGGATTTCACTGCTTGTGTCAGGGTAAGCAGAGCTTGCACGGAACGGTTTAACATAGAAAAGAGTGTGAGACAGGGATGTGTGGCTTCGCCATGGCTGTTTCACTTATACATGGACGATTGTTTAAAAGATTTGAAAGAAAGTGCGTACGGATTGAAAATGAACGATTTGATCGTCAAATACCTTCTTTACGCCGATGATCCGGTCATATTAGCGTCATCTGAAGAGGAGTTGCAGGCGATGGTTATGTTATGCATGATGCCCTGAAAATCAAAGTAATGGTTTTTAAAAAAGAAGAAAACATGACAAACTGTGAAGTTCCGATTAAGGGAGAAAACGTGGAACAGCTAAATGAATTTGTGTACTTGGGTTCAAAGTTTACGAGAGATGGAAAGTATGACGGTGACATTGAGCGAAGGGTGTTGGCAGAAAAACAAATGAATGGGGCACAGCAAAGCTTTATGGTCAGCCAGAAAGAGTCAAACAAGGCACGTCTGGCTGTGCATGGAGTTGTGTTGGTTCCTACACTTATGTGTGATAGTGAATGTTGGGTTTGACAGAAGAAGCATGAAAATAGGATTAATGCTGCGGAGATGAGTAGTCTGAAAAGTATAGCCGGAGTGACTCGGTTGGATAAAGTAAAAAATAGTGAGATAAGAGAACGCGGTGCTGTAAAAGAAGATGTGGTTAAAAAAATAGATAAAGGAATGATGATTTGGACACGTAGAAAGGATGGATGAAGGAAGATTGACGAAACAAATTTATAAGGCGAGTGTGAATGGACGGAAGTCGGTAGAGGTCGACCTCGGCGAACATCGATCTCGATCAGATCAACATTGTTTTGAAGAAAGGCCATGTCAAGAGTACCAACAACCGACGAGCATGTATGAGAGCACTGATGAAAGTAGAGAAAGCACAAGATGTGTTTAAGAACCGTAGTAAGTGGAAGGAAGTGGTCTCTGCCTACATCAAAAGTAGAATGCAATAAAAAAACAAAATGTTCACCTTTTTTATCACCGTATAATTACTTAACTTTTTTCCCATGGGACCGTTATAGCAATGCTGTTATATTAAGCTTACTTTTTAATAGTGCTTGTGTTAATGTAACATAACAACAAAAAAATATTTATCTGTTCTTCATGTTCTCGCAACCTCAGTTCTCATTAAAATTTCTCCCAACATTTTATTACCATTAATTTATTTGATAATAATTAATAGGACAGGTTTTATGGGGTAGTATATAAACTCCAATATAACATTATAAATCAGTAGTGGAGAAATTCTAAAATAAAATATTTTGAGTATATAATCTCCTTGTCTCACACCTTTTTCGATGTTAAACCAGTCCGTGCAATCTCCGTTTATCCTGACACAAGCAGTTAAGTGATTTCAGTGCTCGTATTAAACTACCACTCACCCCATACATAGACAATGTCAACCACAATTCACTCATCACCACTCTGTCATAGGCCTTTTCCAAGACTATAAAAGCGCAATAGACCTTCTAAATTCTAGCCAAGAATTTTTCGATTATACCTCGTATTGAAAAGACCTGATCCATACATCCCCTTCCTCTTCTAAATCCTGCTTGCACATCCCATATCATCTTCTCAGTTTCATTCGTCACTCTTTTAATCAATATCTTTGATATCTAACAGAATTTGCTTATCGACACGAATTTGAGAAAAATACATTTTTTTACATTTTACATAAAAAAATTCCGGACGAATGGCGCCTAAGTACCATAATCTTACTGTTCAAAAAAGGAGACAACAAGATACCGAGGCATAAACCTTTTAAATACAACTTTAAAGCTAGTAACAAAGATTATAACAAATAAAATAGATGAACTCACCACATTTTGCGATGAACAATAAGGATTCAGATCGGGAAGATCTTGTTCTGTGACAAATAACAGAAAAATCCATCAAGTGTAACAAACCAGCCTTCATGTGTTTTATAGACCTGGAAAAGGCGTTTGACCGGATATAACTGGAGGACGTTGTACACCTTCTATACAACAGGCAAATCCCATACAACATCATAAAAACCATCGAAAATATTTACCAGAGAAACAAAATACAAGCCAAAATTAATGGCACAACTACCGAAGATATTCCTGTAAATAATGGTATTCGACAAGGAGATTCCCTTAACCCCTTATTGTTCAATATCGTTATGGACGAAATAATAAAAAGCACTCGTAACCTGAAAGGGTATAAAATGAGGAACAAAGACGTCAAAATCCTAAGCTATGCAGATGATGCTGTTCCGATTGCAGAAAACGAAGATGACCTACAGAGATTACTATTCGAATTCTGCACAACGGCAAAGAATACAATCCTCCGAAACAAATATATCGGAATCGAGACCAAATCCCGAATCTACAAGGGGGTCATCCGACCCATATTAACATACACAGCGGAAACTAGACCAGATACATCGAACACGAAGAGAATATTAGAAACCACCGAAATAAAAATAGTGCGCAGGATCGCTGGAAAAACACTTTTTGACAGGGAGAAAAGCGAGGAGATTAGAAGAACATGTAAAATAAGCAACGTAAATGAATGGATACTAGGAAGAAAAAAAGAGTGGAACGAACACATAGACCGGATGAATGACGACAGAATTGTTAAAATAACTAGAGACAAGTCGCACTTAGGGCGCTAAAGCGTTGGAAGACCCCGCAAGCGATGGAGCGAAAATCTTTCTAATAATTGAACGGCAGATCAATCAATTAACCAACCGCACTACTGGACATAGGCCTCCCTTGTTCGCTTCCACATCTTCTTATCCTGAGCAATCTGCATATTTTGTTTGTTCTAGCTCGCACTTCGGTATTCAGTACTTTGTCTCTCAGAGATAACCCCAACGTTGATCTTTCCATTGCTCTTTGAGTAGTTCTTATCTTGGTAGCGGGTAGATACTTATCTATTATCCCGATAGGTGACAGATCTACTTCAGGAATGCGCTCCTGTCTACGCGAGCCTTGGTTTATTCCCAATGCCACACGGGAAAAACATTGTTCCATCTCCAGTTTTTCTACCCAAACCTACAACTTTCTCTCCTTACACTCTTTCAATCCGCATGGCCAGCGTGGAAAAGTACGGTCAAGTACCCCCCACAAATGGCGAATTTTAAAAACGGAGGATATGGTCACCAGGTGGGCAAATCCCACACCTCAACAAAGGGCTGCCTCATTGGATCTGGGAGAGGCAAAAATTCGCTATCGAAACCACAACAAAACTTTACAAAAAGCTGCCTATAATAATACCAGAACTCTACTATCAGATCAATGAACGGCAGAGGATACGAATAAAAACAAGCAATTTACTTACATTAAAGAAGGAAGAAGAAGAAGAAGAAACATTATAATGGGTGAAGGGATAAAATTATACAACTTTGTGTCTATATTACACCAAATCTACTCGGATTATCTCTATTTTACAGATTAGGCTATTGTTTTGCACAACAGGGTGGTTTATTTGAACCTTTATTACATTACGATTTGTTATGTTTTTCAACACTAACGTCGCAAAAATATGTCGGACGAAGTTGTGACAATCCAAATTAGTGACGTGTAGTTAATTTACTTGATTATTTATCGCGAATATTTATTACATGTTGTGCTGGAAACTGGATTCCGGTCAGCGACCGAGAAAATCAGTAATAATTCAAACTGTAATTCGTTTCTCCGTGCTTACTACAATCGGTTAGCCATTTATCACGCGTCGACCATTGTTACGAAAAATTAAGCAAATCATCATCCCCGGAGGGAGGGAGGGACCTTCTTCTACAATATCTCACCAACGAAAATTTTATGACCCTATTTAAAAGTACATTCTTATATTTTGTTTCCTATTATTCCAGGAGAATCATTTTCATATTAATATGGTAATTTTTGTTTTCATAGGGCATGCAACTGTTACACACTAACCGAATAAATTTTCGTCTCGTCTAGTTCGTCGGGAATTCCCCCAAGATGTTTTAACGGAGGCGCGTTTTGTGTGTGTATTTCGTCGAGTGGGGAGATTGGGCAGGTCCGTTCGCAGGGCTGGACGCACCAGACCAATTTTATTGTGTACTATTTTACGAAATAATTGGGAGTTTTTAACTTCCCAGTGGAAGTTATAGTAATGGGTCCGATTTTCCGAATCCAATTAGATTGTCAACAAAATCGGTCAAGCTTTTTATGGAGAATAAAAAAACTGAAAAAATGGAGAATAAAAAAACTGAAAAAAATGGTAAACTTTCGGAATTATTTTTCGTTTCGATTATCTCGAGAACAAAAAATGATATCGACGTGGGACCAATTGCATTCGACGCATAATTACGCAACTTTAAACTGATTAGATTTTTAGCAAAATCGGTTAAGCCGTTTTTAATGGAGAATAAAAAAAAATGAAAAAAATAGTAAATTTTCGGAATTATTTTTCGTCTCAATTATCTGAAGAACAAAAAATGATATCGACGTGGGACCAATTGCATTCGACGCATAATTACGCAACTTAAAACTGATTAGATTTTTAGCAAAATCGGTTAAGCCGTTTTTATTGGAGAATAAAAAAACTGAAAAAAATGGTGAATTTTTGGAATTATTTTTCGTCTCAATTAACTAAAGAACAAAAAATGATATAGACGTGGGACCAATTGCATTCGACGCATAAATACGCGACTTAGAACTAATTACATTTTCAGCAAAATCGGTCAGGCTGTTTTTATGGAAAATAAAAATACTGAAAAAAGTGGTAAATTTTCGAAATTATTTTTCGTCTCGATTATCTAGAAAACAAAAAATAATATCGACGTGGGACCAATTGCATTCAAAGCATAATTACGCAACCTAAAACTGATTAGATTTTTGGCAAAATCGGTGGGGCTGTTTTTTTTATGGGGAATTAAAAAACTGAAAAAAATGGTAAACTTTCGGAATTATTTTTCGTCTCGATTATCTCGAGAACAAAAAATGATATCCATGTGAGACCAATTGCATTCGACGCATAATTACGCAACTTAAAACTGATTAGATTTTCAGCAACATTGGTCTGGCTGTTTTTTATGGGGAATTAAAAAATTGAAAAAATTGGTAAACTTTTGGAATATGATACAATATTTCATAAAAAGAGATAGTTTTAGAAAACAAAAATAGGAATTGGAGAATTTTAAACTTTTGTCAGTATTGAGAGAATATCATTAAAGACGCTATAAATTTGAAAAATTATTGTTAGTAATAATCAAGCATTGTTTATAAAAAATAATCATTGGTACTAACAAATTATTATTAATCGTATTAATTAAAAAAAAAATTTTAATTGTTGTAAACAATTGAAAATAGCTCCCGCTTATGAAATGATAAGAATAAGTTTGAAAGAATACGGTTGACATAAACAGAATATCGTTAATAATAATTGTATAAATGTCAAAATACTAGCACGTTAATTTTAAGATAAAATTTTTTATAATTTTTTTTTATAGGTATTATTTAAAAAAGTCGCTTATCAGTGTAATGTTCGCGTATTTATCAACTAAAAACAACACATATATGCCGGGACCGATTTTTAAATCTAAATAATTTAATTCAATTACCAAAGTTGGCCTTATGGTTTCGCCAGTGGAAACATTCCCGTTACATTTGGTTTTAGTAGAACAACGACTCTACAATATCCAATAACAAGTAGTGCCGAAACGGTTTTCAATTTTATCGCCCTTTATGTTCTTCGTTAGTTGTAATTGTAAATACGTACCTGCCTTACACAATAGAAAACACACATCTATGAATGACTAATTTGCAAAAAGTCTCTTCGACTACTAGTAGCCAAACGAAGGGGTCAATTAGTTGATTCTTATCCTATGGAACCTAGACGCCGCGCCGCCGTCTGCTGCGCGGTTATACACTTGGCGGTGACCTTTTTCTCCTCCTTCCATTTCCCACAGACTCCATTGTGCAGACAACCCTTTGTCTGGAAGCGACCCTTCTAACGGCAAGGCGTTGGGAACCATGGAAGTATCAACCAAAGGAATTGCGACATAATATATGTAAACATTGGAAATTTGTCGCGATATAATTTCGCCGTCTATCGATCAGTAAGAGAACCAAATACGTTATTCATTTTTCATAAAAAGGTCTCATGCAATCTTAGTTAAATAAGTAAAATGCCACATATTCGTTAATAAGTATGAGTGGATCTTGAGCGTGTTATTTTTGCCCCCAATTTATAGTAATTTTCGTAACGCCTATGTTGAGAGTAATGAGAAGGTAAAACGCATTTTTATTATCCGATAGGTATATGGGATTTTGATAACTAGATGCAATAAAATTTGTCACAGATGGTCACAGGGGGGATGACCGCAAGGCCGCAATATTTATGCAGTAAAAAATTACTTAAGCGGCATTTTTTTGTGGTACACTTCTTACGAAGTCAGTTGGACAAGTATAAAAACAATATTTCATCCGGCGGCTTGCCGAACTTTGTTGTTGCATAGGCGTCACAACAAATATCTTAATAGTAGTTTTACTGCATTAAATAATAATTATTGGGTTAACAATGTTCTCAATAAAGTATATATTTTGAAATGTATTTTTATGAATATAATCTATCTGAAAGTTTCACCGTCACTAAGGGTCTAAGACAAGGTTGTAGTTTATCCCCCACACTATTTAAAATATATTTAAACGAAGTGTTAAAGAAGTGAAGACGAGCGTGTCATGGAATGGGGATACAGTTAAATGATGACACTACTCTGTATAATCTGCACTTCGCGGATGATCAGGTCGTCGCGGCCCAATATAAAGAAGACCCGGAGTTTATGGAAAAACGACTTCTTAGAGAATACGAAGAATGGGGATTAACGGTTAATATGAGCAAGACGAAATATTTGTGTATTGGGGCAGAAACAACAGATCTGGATCTGGACAATGTAAAAATAGGAATATGTACCTATTTGGGTACAAAAATCACATGTAAAGGGAAAAGGGAAAGGGAGGAAATAGAACAACGGATATTAAAAGGAAAGAAAGTTATAGGATGCCTAAACTCGCTGTTGTGGGCAAAAAATATATCTAGGGAAAAAAAACATATGATGTATAATACTATCTTTCAAAGTACTGTTCTATATGGCTGTGAAACGTGGCAACTTAATAAAACATTAGAACGCCGATTGCTAGCCCTGGAGATGGATTTCTGGCGAAGATCTGCTGGCATATCACGTCTCGATAGGGTTACAAATGACCGAATTCGACAAATTGTAAAGACCGACACAACTGTGATAGATGAAATCCAAAGAAGACAACTTATATGGTACGGCCATGTTGAACGTATGACAGATGAAAGGCTACCCAAACTAGTGCTTAAATGGACCCCAACAGAACGAAGGAAAAGAGGTAGACCAAAACCAACATGGATAGGGGGCATTCAGAAAGCGATGTCCGAAAGAAATCTAGCCCCAGGAGATTGGACTGACCGAAGAGGCTGGCAACTGGGAACCGGAAGGCGAAAGACGCTATAAACCGGATTAATTAATTAATTAATTTTTATGAATATAAGGGGTTTTGGAGTATACCCATTTAAATCCAAAACTTATTTGATTGGGTTCGTAGATTGGCATGTATTTTTAAACTCATTTTAAATTTTTTTCAAAAACTTTAAGTATTGTTTTGACTTACGTGATAAGGTGACCACCCTAAACGAAACACTATTATACATTAGTCACTATCGAAACACTCATCAGTACTCGAGTCTTCTTGGGTATTTATCACTATCGGTTCGGTTTGTGGCAAAACACAATATTGTTTTTCTTTTTCTTTGACGTGGTAAACACAATTTGTCCATAAGTCACTTTCGGCGAGTCCATCAATTACTTTTCGTATATTTGTTAAAATAGAATCGCTTAATTGAGGAGCTTGATTACACTTTCGTAATTTGTTCTTTAAAGCAGCCCAGATCAGTTCAATAGGGTTGAATACACAATAATATGGAGGCAAACGCAAAACTGTATGACCGTAAGATTCAAAAAGTTTGTCTATAACGTATTCTTTCTTAAAATTTTGTTGTTTCACTAGTCCAACAATTTTTTTGTGTGCAGTTTTTAAATGTATTTCCATGTTACTAACTATATAACAGATACTCCAATAAAATAGAAAACAAAATAATAGGTATGTATAAAACGGAAAAATATGTATTTATAACAACACGGCACTGGTAAATAGTTGTGTAAACACTGATTTGTTTTTTGCCGGCATCGACTTTTGCGGTGAGAAAACTGCCGATAAAATTTGGCCAATTAGGGTTAAGTACTATCCAATAAGATGCATAGAATCACAAAAGGTTCGCCGACAGTCCATGTGGACAATACCGGGAGTAATCAATTACAAACGGTTCAGTTTAGCTTAATGCTCGACGTGGCATTATTGACCGTACCCCGATTTTTGCGTTGTCCAACTGAGTTCCTATAAAGTATAACAGTGTTTTCCCATTATCAAGTTGTGCGTTCAAATGACTTTTTAAGAGTCGAATCTTCTACATGTTTCAATGATAACAAACTATGTTAATTTGTTAACGATTATCTTAACGTTCCAACCGTTCAAATATTCTCCATTTTTTTTTGTCATTTTCTACCTGAACTGAATATCTGTGGAAATGTGGAAATACGTCAACTGCCGATAAATGCAAATAAATTATTCGATAAAAGAGACGCCTGTCCCGCACCATTGCCTCGAGCTAAATAATATGACAGGGGCGGACCCCGTTGACCGCAATCCGCAACAATATGTATAAAAAAAACTCTACTGTTAATGCATGTGTATCATATTTAAACTTATGCGTTTCGATTTCAGAAATGGGAACTTTTGGTGATAAGCAAATTGAACTGGAATCTACTGACTGTATCTGCGTATGATTTCATCGACCAAATATTGGAAAGGTATTCGTGGGGAAAGAATAATCCACTTTTGAGGAAGCATACTATTACTCTCAGCGCTATTTGTTACACAGGTATGTTGAATGAAATTTGTTTAGCTTTTCTACATATTTTTAAAATACTTACACAAAGTGGACCAAAAGTCTGGAAACGGACAATTATCTCGGTAATTGCTAGTCACCCTATCACCCTGTATATTCAGTCATTATTGGAATCTCCTCTTCAATACAAGCCCTGTTTAACACTTATGATTCTATGTAGTCTAGAAGGTCCTAAATAAATAAAACAGAAGTGTGGCAACGCCTAATTGTCTCAATCATTTTTTTAATACAAACTATTTTAAACTACATTTAAACGTAAAAATTGAAAGATAACTATTTTAATTGTCCGTTTCCAGACTTTTGGTCCACCCTGTATAATGAAATAAATGCGTTTAAATTTTGAATAAAATATTTATCAATTTGTGCATTCAAACCACAAGTGTACTTTTGTAACAAGTAAATTATCTAAAAAAACAACTAAATAACAAATTATAAATAAATAAAAATTTAGGTAGATATAAAAAAATAAAAAATAATTATTTAACAGTTTAAAGTCTTCCATTTTTTATTTCTTGAAATAAATGCAATTTGCATAGAAAATAATATTTTATATAGGTGTATACACAAAACAAATTATTTACTGATTTTAGCAATATTTTCATATCGCGTAATTTTCATTTTGGGTAATAAATAAAAATTTTAATTTGACTACCCAAGTTTTTTCTACAAGTAAATTATTCAAAAAACAACTAAATTTACAAATTTTTCTAAAAAGTTGAAAATTTAAGTTAAAAAATTTCAAGTTAACGCATAAAAATAAAAAATTAATTTATAAAGAATTAATTACAAATTTAAAAAATAAAAAAATAACACATGATTAAAAATTATCCAAAGAAAAACTGAATCGACAGATTTTCATGAAAATAATGAAAATTTAAGTAAAAAAATTAAAAATTAATGTATGAGAAATTAAAAAATAATGTATACAAATTTAAAAATTATAAAAAAAGGAAAATTTTGATAAATAAATTAATGAATAAAATTTATAAAAAATTTATATTATTAAAATAATACATTTGACAGTTTAAAATTTTTCAAAAAACAACTGAATTGACAAATTTTTATAAAATCAATGAAAACATAAGTAAAATAATTAAAAATTAATATAAAAAAATTTTATAACAAAAAGTTAGTCGTTCATTTACTTTTTTCTTGAAATAAATACAATTTGCAGAAAAATTAATATTTTTAAAATGCATATACGAAAAAAGACGGTGGTCAAAAATTTACTGATTTTAGCAACATTTCCAAATCGCCCGATTGACTTCATTTTGGACATTAAAAAATTTGTGCATTTCTATTTTAATTTGACCACCCAAATTTTTTTAAATACAATAAACAAATTTTCATAAAAAAGTTTAAAATTTAAGTAAAATACCATTTGACAGTTTAAAATTTTTCAAAAAACAACTAAATTTACAAATATTTCTAAAAAGTTGAAAATTTCAAGTATAAAAATTAAAAATTAATTTATAAATTGTTAATACATACAAATTTAAAAATTAAAATTGGAAAATTAAAAAAATAACAATTTAAAATTATCCAAAAAAACAACAACAAAAATTTAGAAAATTAGAAAATTAAAAGAAAAAAAAAATGGACAGTTTAAATTCTTCCATTTACCTTTTTCTTAAAATTAATTAGCAGAAAAATATTTTAAATATACACTGCGGTCCATATGTATGGAATAAATTCATTTTTAGCGTTATTATGTATTTGTTCAATAAAAACTGAAACAGGTCGATTTTTATTGTCAATTTGACAATTTACAGTATGAAAATATTACCCCCTTTTTGCACCCCTCTGATTTATTAGCACCCCCTCAAACATTTTAAATGAGAAGGTCAATATTTTTAAATTTTAATAACAAATTTTCTTAGTTATGGTTGCACCAAATATGAAAAACTTAGTATTGCTGAACAGATAATGAAAATCCCTTTCGAACAAGATGCTACACGACCCCCCTTCTCATTTAATTTTTTTGAGAGGTGCTCATAATTCAGAGGGGGTGCAAGAAGGGGGAAATATTTTCATACTGTAAATTGTCGAATTGACAATAAAAATTGACCTGTTTTAGGATTGTTTGATAAAATACATAATAACGCTAAAAATGAATTTATTCCATACCTATGGACCGCACTGTATACAAAAAAAACCGGTGAAGTCAGGGGTTAAAATTTTACCGATTTTAGCAACATTTTAAAATCTCCAGATTGACTTCATTTTGGGCTTTAAAAATTTCGCAGGTGATTCAATCATTAATCATATTTTTGATGCAAACGACCAAATTTCCATTCTGTCGTTTAATTAGGCGTTTAAGTGACGCGCAACATTAAACAAATAAAAAGTTGGTAGGTGCCGCATGAAACAGATGTACAGTAATGCGTCGTACGTATAATTCGCCACCCCCTACTAAAAAAATTCGATTTTGTAACCCCAAAATGCAGCTGTAGATCTCACCAGTAGATACGTCGCTATGTGATATATATATATATATATATATATATATATATATATATATATATATATATATATATATATATATATATATATATATATATATATATAAAAATGTTTTTCAAGTGCAGGACTCGTTTCACCTGAACCGAATAACAATAGAGTTTTTATGAGAGTATTGAGTCAAAATAAACAGAATACACGAAACACTGTTAATTCGCCGAACATATGAACCAGCACAGATTTGTTTATATCCTGTTACCTCTTGATTTTTCTTGTCCCAATATTGAGACATTTTTTATTTATATTTCGCCGAACAGTATAAACATTGAGTGACAGACATTCCAGTGAACTTACAGTAACTTTAAACTTTTAACAATGAATTCTTAGCAACCTTATCTTAAAAGATTTTTACATTAAACTGTTAGTGACCTTAAATTTTATAAATCCTCACAGCGAATTTTCAGTAACCTTTAACATTAGGAACCTTTGTCTTGTGTTAGTGATCTTAAATTTTAGAAGCATTTACAGTGAACTTTTAGTAACCTTCAACTTTAACTGGAGTGCGGTGAGCTCTTGAGAACCGTATTCTTTTTTTACAATAAACCGTTGGTAACCTTAAATTTTATAGACCTTTATAACTTTCAAGTAACCAACATGTATAATAAATCAATATAAAATAATATAAAAGTATTAGGCGGTATTAGATTACAATCTTGCGGTTGGGCCAATGGTATAGTCACCTATGTCACCTAGATCTTTTGATCCTCTGTGACTACCGCTGTGTCTTCAGGGCATCAGAATTCCAGTCCGCTGGTTTTGGCAAACCGCAGGATTTCTGTCGGCCCTGTCTCATTTAGATCACTTGGATCCATTATCATGCGGCCCCAGGTTCGATACCTGTATACTGCTAGTATCGGGCAGCATATGTATGCTGCTCTCTTCCTCTTCGCCGCATAGTCGGCAGTTTTTCTCAGCCACCAACTTAAGTTTAAAGACGTGCGCCCTCAGTGCGACGTGGCCAGTGAGCAGACCAAGCGTGCTGCTTAGTCTACACCGGTTCATCGTCCAGACTGCGTCTGCTTTCTTCTGGAGAGGTTTTTTCATCAGCTGTCTTATGTTACGCAGCCAGTATTTGCATTCCACTGAGCGATATGTTATTGCTCAAGGATTAGTTTCAATTCATGTTTCGCTTCGGCAATTGGCAATCCGACCAAGTGGCTTCTTGGTTCCACTAGAGTCCCATTTCTTACCATTACTCATCATTTATCACTGTGTGCCAGGAACCCATGTAAGAGTGACCTTGTTTGCAGTCACTAACGCAGTGCGGGGGGCCGTCCGCGGCCCACACGATACGTCTACCCTTTTTGCGACTATTTTCATAAAAAAAAAAATTATTTTATCTGATAAATGGCATCAAGATCAACTATTTATCCAATTTCTGTTTTAATTTAAATAACCAGCAAATTTGTAACTTTGGTTTGGTTCCGGTGATATGGGTGATCATTGTGATTTGTTTATGAATGATTATAAAATCAGTAAAAAATTAATAGAATTAAATTTTTAACGAATAATGACAATATTTTATACTAAACAATGACAAAATAAAAAATAATGGCCCGTATGTGAAAGATATATATTTAATGTTTCTCATAATAATTAATGAAAACTTTATCATCATATTTAATTCAATTAGCTGAATCGTAATTTTTACAGCAATTATCATTTTAACTCGGCGTTTAATTGCTGTTGCGTTTGTTGTCGGGGATAGCGACAGAAATATGAGCCCTTTGCATGAATGAAACCCCCATAAAACGGGGACCATGAATTTTTATTGCCACCGCTAATTAACACTTTCTCTGTGATTCTCGGAAACCAGTGTGTCTGCATGTCGCGGAGAAGAAGGCGGCGGTGGCGGCAGCTTTATATTTAGTCGTTAAACGAACACTTTAACGACTTGAAGTCCAGAAAAAGTTACTTCTTCTTCTTCTTCTTCTTGTACCTTATCCTCAGTGGACGTTGGCGATTACTATGGCTCATCTGATTTTATTTGCTGCAGCCCGAAATAGATCCATATATGACATTCCTGTCCATTATCTTAGATTTCGCAGCCACGATATTCTGACACGTCTTTTAGTTCTCTAAAGAGTACTCTGCCAGCGGTCTCTCTACTGGCAAATTATGCCCGAGCTCAGCCGTAGAGGGTAGAAGAAAAAAAAATATATAAAAGTGAGCCGCGCCACCGACTTAGACGGTTCAAGCCGGAAACCCCTAGGTCTAGTAGGCACTAGCAGAGCTACACGATAAACAACAAACAATTATGGTGAACTAGATAAATACAACTATATTTACAATTCCTGCAATATATTAATTAAGTAAAAATGATTTTTTACAACAAATTCTGTATTTTTGTAAAGTGGATTAAACGAATTTAATACACTTTTCTTAAAATAATATTTAAATTAATTATAACAATCTTTTAGACTATCATAAAAACCTAATGATGTACAAAAGAGAATTAAAAACAACAAAAAAAACGTTCACAATATTTAAAATTTCAAAAATAATTGGTTTTATATAGAATACTCGATAGCAAAAGATTAACACAAAAAAAAATACAAAATAAATGGACTTGCAACAAAAATAATAATTTGAAACCCTCACAATAACTACATAAAGTATATTCAGTAATGTATAAATTCAGATTCAACTTGGAGCAGGTACAAATTTAATGAAAATAATTTGTTACTTTTAAACTATTGAAAACACACATGATCAAGCACATAATAACTTATAAGTTGATAAAATTAAACTCAATACTATGTAACCAATTGAAAACTTCATTGAGACGCCACTGTTACATCGATGATCCAAGAAACAGAAACACCAAGTAGTATTTTTTTAAAGATTTACACTGTTAAAACAATCGAGCTTATTTAAAAATATTTCTTTTTACGATGGCTGTCCTTCAAAATAGCAATATTGTAGGACATTAACAAATAAGTGTGAATAAACGTTCTTACTTGGACACAAAGAACTATTGAGAATATTACTTTAATCAAAGTTCAGATTTGGCATATTATCCAATGCAATAAATAGTTTTCAACAGTGTACCATATTAATAAATTAAAACAAAACTTAATCGCGGTGTCAAAAACAAATCACGTCGTTTAAATATTCTAAAATAAATCACTTGTAACCTGTGGGTATACGAATTCACTAATCCTGTGGCCGGATTGATTATGAAACTGCACCTGGTACTTAACAATGGCTTCCCTCCATCAAATCCCGCACGCGGTCACTTTAACTCGACCCCAATATCCAAAATATCCACCACAAAGGCACGACAGAATGGTCAAGTTAAAAATTAAATGGTTTTTTTTCAAAATCCAATTAAGATGGCCCAAATACAGCCAGATATGAAAGAAAAAACCGTAGAAGTTCTGCTCACGTGTTAATATCAAATCGTTCCAAAAACTCTCACCCGACTTCCACGACTGACACCAAGCGACCCCTCTCAACTACTCACTCCCAGGCCGGATATCAGAAAATGACACGGGACACGCGTCAGCCAACCTTTGCAAATCTATGTTCCCAACTCATAATCGCGCTCGTCCGTGTTGATAGCCAGCCCATCCACACAGAAAAGCAAACCAAACAATAATATAGCTGACAACACACGACAATCGAGGCCAAAAATCAAGGCGAAATCTAATAACAAAGACTCCCACTCCAATTAACAAAAATGTCACAGCCATTAATAATTTAATCCTATCACTACTAGGTATGCAACACTATTTACGAGCACCAGACTATCGGAGACACAATTAATAATGAAACGGTAGATGGTAAAAAATAGGCACGTGACAATTCGTCGTCTTCCAGGACTTCTTTTGCCGTTAAGCTTGCCCTGCATAATAAGCCGAAGTAGGCTATATTTCTGGTTTTGCATAACATGTCCGAAGTATGAAAGTTTGCGTTCTTTGATTACGTTTAAAACCTCTTTTTGTTTTCTCATACGCTGTAGGACGGCTTCGTTGGTTACGTAGTAAATCTATGATATTCTCTGATATTCTAGCGGATCCGGCAGATTTTATCCCCTTGCCACCCCTTTTGTATGGGTTTAAACATAATTGGGAATATTACTATCAAACTCGGCGTCCCCGAAGACACTGAATTCGACAGTAATATTAGCCGTTTTTAATAGTTTTTGTATTCCCTTTCGTATCGGGATAAAAATATCTTATCTTTCAATACACATTTACAAAATTGCATTAAAATGAAAATATGAATTCGTCACTAATATCAGCCTTTTTTATAGTTTTTATATTTCATTCCCTTGCCATAGCATTTTTTCTTTTTTGTGTTTTTTTTTTATTTGGCAAAAACGTCAGAATTTGGGTATAATTTTTACCATTCGTGCCAAGTGTATTATACACGGTGGATGAATAACTGACTTTCCTGTTGCGATAAATACTTCCGAATGCACGAAAGTAATGCCTGCATGTAAAAATTTGAAGTGACGCTATCTATGGTCTAACGTTTTTATTAGAACCGTGCTTCTATTAATAAAAATAGCTTATTTCATTTAATCGACGTTGTTCACGTAACAAACCCGACTGCTGTTCGTCAGAAGTGGCACACAACCGGTGTATAAACAAAGTCTCTTTAAAAATGGCGAATTTAAATGTCTCGAATGATGCAGCAACGGCATGTGCGTATGCCATCACCTGGACCGACATCGTGCGCTTACGTATGCCAAAAGAAAAAGCGTAATAATATAATGAAATAATAAAAGCAAAAAATGCCTGCCAGCATCTGCTGCTGCCTGCTATTTTTCGCGGTCGACGAACTAGTCCTGTCGAGAGTGCACGCTTTCGCAGGATCACCTTTTAGTCCTGATGTGCGACGTCTGTTCGCTGCCCCAGTAAACAAACGGCGATCGGAGGTGTGTTTACTCTATAGGGACGGTCTCGCCCATCCCCAATTAATTTTAATCCCAGTTATATCTTCTCATTATTTAAAAAACGAAATAATTTTAATAATCAAAATTAACTTTTAAGTTTATATATATTAAAATAATATCGTTTTGTTTCGGTACATACATACATATAGTCATGGCTTTTTCCCGTAGGGGTAGGCAGAGACCACTTCCTTCCACTTCCGCTAAGGTTCTTACACACATCTTTTGCTTTCTCCACTTTCATCAGTGCTCTCATACATGCTCGTCGGTTGTTGGTACTCTTGACAGCTGGCCTTTCTTCAAAACAATGTTGATCTGATCGAGATCGATGTTCGCCGAGGTCGACCTCTACCGACTTCCGTCCATTCACACTCGCATTATAAATTTGTTTCGTCAATCTTCCTTCATCAATTCTTTCTACGTGTTCAAACCATCTAAGCATTCCTTTATCTATCTTTGTAACCACATGTTCTTTTACACCGCAGCACGTTCTCTTATCTCACTATTCTTTACTTTATGCAACCGAGTCACTCCGGGTATACTTCTCAGACTACTCATCTTCGCAGCAATAATCCTATTTTCATGCTTCTCCTGCCAAACTCAACATTCACTACCATACATAAGTGTAGAAACCAACACACCTCTATGCACAACCAGACGTGCCTTTTTTTGACACTTTCTTGCTGCTCATAAAGCTATGCGGTGCCCCATTTATTTGTTTTGCTGCAAACACCCTTCGATCAATGTCACTGTCATACTTTCCATCTCTTTGAAACTTTGAAGTACACAAATTCATTTACTTGTTCCACTCTTTCTCCCTTAATCAGTCACAGTTTGTCATCCGAAACGCAGAGTTAGTTTAAAAATGTCATACAAAGCACCCCACGCTTTTAGAACAGTGACATTAATTTTCTCGTCAGTAATTTTATTCCTATGTTAAGATTTATTTTTTACTTTGATTAGCTCCAAAAGCGTATTTTTTTAGTTTTTTTAAACTATAATTTATTTTTCGTTTTTTAGTTTGATTTGTTTTACCCACCCTCTTGCCATTCTTCCCTCGGCACGTTTCTCACCATTATATTGGATTGGGTGAATTATAATAAGACTTTGGAACTGCGCGCATCCGTAGTTCACGCACTAATCAGGATAATCGGATATTTTGATCGAATTATTGCATTGTCGCCGGTTTTTGACAATTGTGCGAAGTTTAAATTAAATCTGATCGCTTATAGGGCAAAATCGAGGTCAAAGAGTCAGTTACAAACATACAGCTGAAACTAATATAAGCGTATTGATTATGATTTTAAAAATGGCTTTATGCATCGGTTCTTACGACAAGTTTCCGATTTTGGTGTTTGTCGAACAATTTTTGCTTACACCCCACAAACAGATTTTAAAAAAAGTTATAATATAACGTTGTCTTGTCTTGTCTTTTTAGGAACAATTTGGTAAATTTGTTTAAGCATCTTACCAATAATTTTACGAACAAAAAATTATTTTAATAATTGTGTCATAGATTTGGCAAAGGTTATAGCGTTATAAAAAGTCCACTTTGCAACAACGCTTATCGAAACAATTAGTTCGTGAATTATCTGTCCAATGTAAACAACGAATTTGTGAGTTAGGCCCGTAACTCAAAGTGGAGTCGATGCTTCGAGTACAGCTTGTAATGCAAATTTCCACGCAAATCTGTACTCGAAGCATCTACTTCGCCTTGAGTACGGACTATAAATATAGGCATTAGTGTTCTATCAAGCTAAGCTTGGAAAATCAGCAAAAATAAAAAATAACGCAAGACAGTATTTAATTGATTTTGTATATAATTATGTATTTAAATACACTATATAATTTTTTCTGCTACCTTTATATGAAATTAGCAGCAATTGCGATTTTCAACAAAATCGATGTTTTGGCAACTCTTCTTCACGTGCCTTCTCCGCGGCGGAGGTCGGCAATCATCATAGCTATTCTGACCTTGGAGGCGGCAGCTCTGAACAGTTCATTTGACGTGCATTCATTCCATTTCCTCAAATTGCGCAGCCATGATGTTCTTCTCCTTCCCACACTTCTCTTGCCCTGGATTTTTCCTTGTATAATTACTTTAAGCATGGTGTATCGTTCCCCACGTGTAATGGGTCCCAGGTATTGTTATTTTTCTAGTTTTACTGGTTCCATTTCTTTGTTTATTCTCCTCATGACTTCGTTGGCAACTAATTAGCACCAAATTCTCGGTTTTTCCACCGATTCCTATTCCACCTGTAATTAGCACCAAATGAAGTATCATTTTACACATATTTTTTCAATTTGTTTTCTCATGTTAGCGTATCTAATGTATCTCCAAAACGGCTGAATCGTCAAATTATCTTCGGTGACTCAAAATAGCAACAATTTATGTCATCATTTAGAAAATGCGTGTACATCCACGTAGAAAATATTTGCACGAGCATCTTTAAAAAAAATGGTCGATACGGTCCTGCACCACCGATTCCTGCACCGCTGGACTTTTTGGTAGAACTCTTTGAGGAAGAAACAGAACTCTCATCAGAACTCCTGCAACTTTCAAAATTTTGAAAATCAAAATTTTTTGGTTACTAAAGCCTCGTAGAATTTTGAGTTATGATTTTATCGAAAGTTGTTGTAGGACTTTTTGGTAGAACTCTTCGTGGAAGGAACAGAACTCTCATCAGAACACCAGGAACTTGTGATGAAAAATTTCCCATTATATTACATTTTTCAAAATGCTGTGATTTTTTGGATTTTAAATTTTTCTAAATTTCTGTGTTGTAGAACTCTAGAACTCTTTGAAGCAAAACAAAATGTTCGGAAAAAAATTTTGAAAAATTGTTTCTTTTTTTGAATTTTTTTTTTGGGTTAAATTCGCAGGAACTATTATCCAAAATCATCAGGAACTCTGGAACTATGCTAAATCTATCTAGAACTCCGAAAAAAAATTCACTTTTTTAAAAGTGGGGAGGAGCGTGAAATTAGCCCTCCCCCATTTCGAGAAATTGATTTTTTTACCCTTTAAAGGTCAGAACTATTCCTAATACCTATCAGGAACTCTAGAACTATTGAAACAGATTTTAGAACTCTAAAAAAAAATTTCGAATTTTTAATAGTGGGGGTGGAACTTCACAAGGATGAAAAATCCGTCGTGTCCTTTTGATTGGTTAGTATCGCAGCTCTCGAGAAATTTTAAAAATTGTGAAAATAGAATAGTGTACCTAAATAAATAACCAATATTATTTGTAACGTTGATTGCAATCTACCGATGTAGGTACGTTAGAGATTTCTATTCTTCGCGAGATTCCATTGTTACTTTACCCTCTTTAATAACCGAATCTAAAATGGGTGAAAGTTCGTGTACATCTTGGAAGAAGGGCCGAGATATAAAGCCAACCACCCGTATGTTGTCCCTTATCTACCGTAATATCCGACACCTTGACTTCTTAACGACGTATCCCAATCGAAACCAATTCCTCAAAGTCTCGACGTACATTTACGAGATGAGGGCATTATTCTTTCGCCATGTGACGATCGCCCTTCAAAGGGTCATCTGCGAAGTCGCGATACCCAGACGGTATTGTTCCTCGTGGGCTTTTTGTCGAGTTGTACAAGTTGAAGGGAAACGATTTATATTCTTAGAGAGACTGCCGAATAAGAATTTAACTGCGTTTGTCTAATAAACGAACACTCGATAGATTTGGTAATATGCGTTCGTGTAACTTGGGACTCACTACCAATACACCTATCCCCCGATTTACTCGGTACTTGTTTTACACGTTTTCGCTTTTACACGGTTTTCCAAATAAGTTTTTTTTTGTTTTTATCGCACTCTACTAAATGCTACTGTGTTTGAACACGTGCGCTGTGTACACATCTCACGGGGAATCCCGAGCTTATGTGCTGACTTGCTGCACATGCACACTGTGTCTGTATTTCTTCGCATAAAATTAAAGTTTTATCTACGGAAAATTGTATTTGAGTGAAAGTTTCACAGTTTCAGAAAGATTTAATTTTCCATATTCGTAAATTACAAGTGAGTGCATAATTTAGATTATTATAAATTAACATAAATTAAAAAAAATTATAGGCTTATAATGTCGAAAGAAGTTAAAAGAAAAGTTATTATTTTAATATTAATTAATATTATTTTAACCTGTCAATGCATTTTATTTTTATTTCTGTGTACACCTAAAAATATTGAAAAAAATCACAACTGTTAAATAGCAAAATTATGCATTTTCTGCAAGCTTTTCGATTTACACGGTTTTGACTTGAAAATTTTTAATTTTCGATTTACACGTTTTTCTCACGAACGTATCTACCGTGTAAATCGGGGGATAGGTGTATATAAGTAATTTTGATAATGGTCACTATTTATTAAAGGTTATTGAAATTTGGGAACTGAACAAAGGAAGTTCTAAATAAGCTTTTTTTTTGTTTAAAATATATTTTGAGATTTTGTGGTCATGAGTACAATTTATTTAATAATCATTGATAGCACTCTATCATTCTATTAAAACTGTTTAACAACATTTATGAGACGGGCAGAATTCCTAGTGATTGGCTAGCCTCAACATTCGTGACATTGCCAAAGAAAAATAAAGCCAGAGAATGTTCGGACCACAGAATCATTGCCGTAATGAGTCACACCTTGAAATTTTTTTTAAAGGTAATACATAACCGAATTTATAAGGAGTTAGAACAAGACATTGGTGACACTCAAATGGGTTTTAGGAAGTGCGCGGGAACAAGAGAAGCGCTTTTCGGACTAAAAGAACGGAGACAAAGGTGCTTAGATATGAATCATGATATGTACATCTGCTTTATCGACTTTCAAAAGGCATTTGATAGAGTCCAACACCCAAAACTCCTAGATATACTAAAGAGAAAAAACATCGATAGCAAAAACATAAGAATAACATCCAATCTCTATTGGCACGAAACAGCACGAGTCAAAGTCGGAGAAGATCTGAGTGAGGAGATTAAGATATGTCGAGGTGTTAGACAGGGATGTGTGTTGTCGCCTCTCTTGTTCAATGTATATAGCGAAGGCATCTTTAAAGAAGCGCTGTCAGAGGAAACCGGTGGTATTGTCATAAACAGGGAAATAATTGACAACTTGCGATACGCAGAAGATACCGTTGTATTCGCCGACAGTCTGGAACATCTACAACATCTGGTTTCTGCAAGAAATATGGCCTAGATATGAACCTACTGAAGAAAACCAAAGTCATGGCAACTTCAAAAAACCAAAGCACAAATCACAATAGACCATCTATCTATATTAATAACGACAACCTGGAATGGGTATCCTCTTACAAAAATCTTGGCATATGGGTAACTGAAACAGCAGAACACACAAAAGAAATCAAGTGTCGAATTGAAGTAGCTCGCAGCGCTTTTTATAAAAATGAATAAAATACTCTGCAGCCGAGATATAAATTTAGAACTGAGAACCAGAATGCTAAAATGCTATATATTCTTCTTTCTATTGTATGGAATGGAGGATTGGACACTTAAATCAGACAACATCAAGAATATAGAAGCATTTGAAATGTGGTGTTATAGGAGGATGCTAAGAATACCATGGGTTGACAAGGTTTCAAATGAGGAAGTTCTAAATAAGCTTTTTTTTTGTTAAAAATAATTTTGAGATTTTATGATCATGAGTACAGTTTATTTAATAATCATTGATAGCACTCTATCATTCTATTAAAACTGTTTAACAACATTTATGAGAAGGATCTCTTGGCTGCGCATCTTCAGGCGGGCGTTTGATAAGGTCCGAGTAGTGGTGATGATTTCTAATCTTCGATAGGAGCGGAATTTCAAGAAAAAGTTTTTGGGATAACAGATAAACGCCAATATAATATCATAAATCAGCAGGGAAGAGTTTCTAGAATAAAATGTGATAAATATAAGTATATGAAATATTTTATGATTTGTTTCAATTTTGTATGTTTAGTACATTTTAAACATTCAATCATTTTATACGAACGAGTAACTGAGTACAAAAAAATTGTCACAACATTTCTGAGTTAAAACAAGGTAAAAACTGTGGAAATTAAATGATAACAGTTTAGTTGTTTTTTAACAAAAAATTTAAGTTATTTTAATATGGCGTAACATCTCATCGAGCTTTGATTACGGATTTTATATACAAGGGCAATGTTTGTCGCAAGCTTTTGTCATTCTTCAGCAGGAAATGAGTCCCAAATTTCTTGGAAGTTTCACACGTAGATCCGGAATAGTGCGTTGGGGATTATTTCTATGGCACTGTTTCATTTTATGCCATAGTGTCTCAATTATGTTGAGGTCTGGGCTGCTCGAAGGCCAGTCTAAGGTGTTAATTTCATTATCTGCAAGCCATGTTTTTGTGGATTTAGAAGTATGTAAAGATGCACCATCTTGGTAAAAAATTATATTATCTTCATTAGGATGTAACTCTTAAATGCTTGGTAATAAATATTCTATTAAAATATTTTGATGTTCTTTATTTCAAAAAAATCTGGAAGGCGCAATAATCATCGTACAGCAAGCAGTCACCTTCATGGATATTAAGGTTAAATACCTATATTTCCAATAAAAAAATACTAGGATATGTCTAGTTCATTTGCAGTATTATTATCTTTTTAATACCTACAATTTCCTGATTAAATTTTTTTATTGGAGCTGTAGTTTTTTAGTTTTTAAGAAAAAACCGGATTTCGCAACTTTGCCAATTTTTTAGGTTATGTTCGGTAATCAGGATCGAGTCGCGTGAAATAGAAACTCACCCTAAATTTTAATTTCCTATACGCTCATATTTTTTTTTTGATATTAATTTTTGCACATTTAACATTGGGCCGCTTCCTCGTTTCTTGGACTACAAGTCTCGTAAAAAGTTGTGAGAACCATGTAATACCAGGTCGGTTAATTTATTCAGTCCCTACTTAAGGGTCCTTCCGTATTGAGTTATTACGTAATAGCTAACCTAACAACGTCTTATAGTGATCATACGAGGGCAGTTTGATAAGTCAGTGACTTTTTGAATTTCCCGCGCAGTTACTCCAAATGCAACAGTGCTGCCGTCAACTATAATCTATCAGTGGTCAACTTTCTAATTTTGAGCAAGCTACGTCGTGCAGTTGGTGTTTGATAGCCGTTCAAAGCATACAACCTCGTGAATTTTTACGAAAATGGAAAAAAGTGAATTTCGTGTGCTGATTAAGCATTACTTTTTACGTTAAAAATCCATCACTGAAGCTAAGGAAATACTACTAATAAATACTACGGGGATTCGGCACCGTCAATTTCAATGGCTAAGAAGTGGTTTGCCAAGTTCCGTTGTGATCGTACCAGCACTTTGCCCAAAAGAAGTGATCACGCCGGAAATCGTCGATAAAATCCATGAAATGATATTGGATGATCGGAGAATGAAAGTGCGTGAGTTGGCTCATGCTGTAGGTATCTCAACTGAACGAGTACATCATATTTTACACGAATATTTGGACATGAAAAAACTCTCTGTGAGATGGGTACCGCGATTGCTCACACTCGACCATAAGCGCAATCGTGTGACCACTTCAAAAGAGTGTTTAGCGACGTTCAGCAGTAATCCGGACGAATTTTTGCGCCGTTTTGTTACTGTGGATGAAACATGGATCCATCACAACACGCCAGAGACCAAGGAACAATCGAAACAGTGGGTTGCTCGGGGTGAACGTGGACCAAAGAAGGCGAAACAGAGTCGTCTGTCAGCCAATAAGGTCATGGCCACAGTTTTTTGGGATGTACGCGGTGTCATTCACATCGATTACCTCAAGAAAGGTAAAACGATCAACGGCGAATATTATTCAAAGCTTTTAAACAGATACGACGTTGATTTGAAGCAAAAACGGCCGCATTTGGCTAAGAAGAAGAAAGTGCTGTTCCATCAAGACAATGCACGTGTGCACACGATGGCCAAAATCCACGAATTGGGATACGAACTGCTACCCCATCCAGCATATTCTCCAGATTTAGCCCCCTGCGACTATTTTCTGTTTCCAAACCTAAAGAAATGGCTGGGCGGTAAGAGATTTGAGTCGAATGAAGAAGTCATTACGAAACAAATGCGTATTTTGAGAACTTTGAAAAAACCTATTATTTGGAGGGAATAAAAAAGTGAGAAAAACGCTGGACTAAATGTATCGAGCTAAAAGGTGATTATGTAGAAAAATAAAATGTTTATTTGCGGAAAAAAAATTGTTTTATTCAAAAAGTCACTGACTTATCAAACCGCCCTCGTATCATACAGACAGCACAAACAAACTGAGGCCTCACTTGGTATTACATGGATCTCACAACTTTTTACGGTAGAAGAACCGAGTTGCGAGACTTGGTGTTTTTTACAAGTTATGTTTTTGATGGCATTTTAATATGCGAGATATTTTTCGGGCTTTCAGTGGCCCATTCTAGGTGGTGGGTTGCGTAATTATAATGCCATTCTTATTCTTATTTACTTCCTCGGGACAGATAATGGAACACACTTCGCAGGTACGAGGAATACAATGAGTAAAAGACGTTGTTAAGTTATCCGACTCCAGAAAGATTTCGAGAGTCTCGTGCGCGCCCAGGTGTTTCGCAAGAAACCCCTACGGACCACGACAACCCCGAATAAATATATATGCATAAGCAACCCAGACCAGGCAAAAAGTCTTTAAGGAAAAAAAATATAAACTCGGGGTCGTTTACTTTGACTACCCCTGCGTCCTTTGTACGGAAAATTTCAATTGTGATTAGGCCATTGTCGAAGACAGGATAGCTTTCTTTCGGGCGCGAGGGGTAAAATAATTCTCTACGACAAGCTGGTTTTGACGTCCGAATCGCAAGAACCTACCGTTAAAATATTTTTGTATTTTCGTCTGCGAGGTGAGCGTGCTTCTTGTCGGTGTGATGGAAAAGGGGACGAGCGTTTTTAATTTTGTTCTCTCGGTAATTTGTCGCATTTTCCACCGAAATTGCTGGTACTTTTCTCGACTCTGCAACGACGCGGGAGGAAACGAAAGCTTCCACCAACCTGAAAATATTAAACTAAATATCTACAAACCAATCAATTAAATCAATTAAATGTAGAGGGTGATGCATTTAGAGGTATTTTATGTGACCAGTGGTGGTGTAAGAGTTTTTATTTCTCTGGAGCATCTGCCATGGAAACATCTGCTGAGTAATATCTGGTCTGCAACTCTTCTTCTATGTTTTAGAGGGTGAAGGGTATCTGTGAGAATTGAGTTGTTTATCAACCGAATGGCCCCAAACATTGAAATATATTTGAAATTGTACGCCAAACGACATGAAAGATTGTGGCCAAAGCGCTCGATTTTTCTAAAGTTTTAATTTTGGAATTTATAGAGATCTATTATTGTTGATACAAATTAAAATTATTTTAGTTATATAGTAGGTATCCCAGAAACATTAAATGTATTAAAGTTGTGCTTTTTTAAATGAAATGCCCTGTATATTACTTCATTTTTGGTTTCCAAATGAAAATAAGGGCAATTTTCATTTTAACGTAACGGTTTTTGGGATATTTCGAATTTTGTAAAAATGCAGTTATATTTTTAACTTTTAAATTTTCAAAAGTTGTCCAACTTTTGTTAGCGCTGTTGGTTAAAATGGGTAGTTATGTAATTCTTCAGGGTTGTAAATCCAATAATTACGTTACCACCGAGAATTGCTTGTGGACTGTAATTTTTTAAATGGATTGCAGTAAACTAATCGGTGAAATGATGCAACCGGCTTCAGTAAAAAAGGGACTTATAGTATTTTCAATCTCAGTTTAAAAAAGATGATTTTACCAGGGCACTGCGATATTACGGTAAGACATACATGCATATAGTCACGCCTTTTTCCCATAGGGGTAGGCAGAGACCACTTCCGCTACGGTTCTTACACACATCTTTTGCTTCCTCTATTTTCATCAGTGCTCTAATACATGCTCGTTGGTTGTTGGTACTCTTGACCTGGCCTCTCTTCAAAACAATGTTGATCTGATCGAGATATGTTCGCCGACGTCGACCTCTACCGACTTCCGTCCATTCACACTCGCCTTATAAATTTATTTCGTCAATCTTCCTACATCCATCCTTTCCACGTGTCCAAACCATCAAAGCATTCCCTTATATATCTTTGTAACCACATCTTCTTTTACACCACAGCGTTCTCTTTTCTCACTATTCTTTACTTTATCCAACCGGCTATACTTCTCAGACTACTCATCTCCGCAGCATTAATCCTATTTTCATGCTTCTTTTGACAAACCCAACATTCACTAACATACATAAGTGTAGGAACCAACACACCTCTATGCACAGCCAGACGTGCCTTTTTTTGACACTTTCTGGCTATTCATAAAGCTATGCAGTGCCTTATTCATTTGTCCGGTAATAAGCGCTTTATTCTATAATGAGTAATACTGATTAATTTAGCAAAACATGTCGGCCGCTTTTTTTATAAGCTACGGGTAGCACAGCTTATTTTTGAATATCAACGTCGCTAATACGAATTCATCAAATCATCGGTCGACTATCTAGCTCGCAGTTGTTCACTTGAAAAGAAGTTGATCGAATCTTTAGACGTTTTAAAACATTAGCGCGCGCTGGTTCTCAATAATTTCTCAGGAGATTTTTATCGTTTGCGTTTTATTTTTTTGTGATATTTGTGAAATGGCTTTTTTGAGACCTATTGAGGTAAATGATGAATCTAACGAATTGCTTAATATTGACGATATTCACATTAATAATAAAATTCCTGAATATAACACAATTCAAAGTAATGATAATATACAAATTAATGTTGAAATACATTTTAATAATACAATTCTAATTAATAATAAAAATGAGACACAGTTTTGGGAATTTAAAAATAGAGATTTACATATTTATGTTCAACAAGTAATTTTAAATATTTATTCATGCTTAAAAGCTGAAAATGTCAATTCAGCTCAAGATGAAATAATTAAAAAAATATGCAACTTAACGAAAATTACTTATTCTACAATTTATTTAGTAATTAAACGAGGCGTTGTGATTGAACACGATAAAAAACGGAAACGTATCGTCAGGCGTCGGACAGATAATGCATCTAAAGATGTGATTCGACAAACTGTATAAAATACGTACAAAGAAAATCAACTCCCAACATTAGAAATTATATTTAACAAATTGCAAGATTTTAACGATTTTATATATAAATCATTAGAGACACTTTTAATTTTAATAGGATGTGGTTTTAAGTATAAAAAGTTAGTCGAATCTGTATTATGTAATCGCCTCGTATTGTGGTACTTTGTCAAAAACTCTGAAGTTTTTGAGAAAGTAATAGAAATATAGTTTATTTAGATGAAACGTTCGACACGATGTCGTTCAGTAAATAATTAAATAATTTTTGAAAATATATCCTGATTTAAAAATAAACTCGATACGCCACTGGTCGGTTTCTTTTGAATACTTTATGTCTTTTAATGAGATGTTTTTTATATATTTTTAAACTGACTTTGGAAGAACTATACCTTCAAAATGACGTTCGTTGCGGTTTCAGTGCTGGCAGTAGGAATCCGCTCCAAGGGTGAACTCCTGCCCTTTGTGGTGTGATATAAGTCGTTGCAATGCCTCTAGGTTATTATCTTCGAACTGACACAATAGTCGCGGTCGAATTACTTTTGAAATGGGACGCGTAGCGGTTTGAATGATGAATTCGGCTGCCAACTCTTCTTAGTCCAGTGATTTTGTCTATCTCGACGTGGGCACAGAAAACAAGATTATGTGGTATATTTAGCTTATTGCTCGAGCTGCAACGAAGTGAGATGAAAAAGTGTGAACAGACGAGAACGGAGCTTGCGCGGTCAGCTTGCAGTATGTTGATTAAATGTGCTGATGTGAATTAATTGTAATTTCGACTTAAAATCCTGATGCCTAGGATTATTTTCCTGATGTATTTAGCACGCCAAAGTACGTGGAAATAAATTGGAAATAATCAAACGACTTTTTAGTTGCAGACCCGTGTAATCTACGTCTTAGACGACTTGCTTGAAAGATCAACTCGATAGAGGTTGCAAATACAATGACATAATTATAATTAATTGATTGGAGAGAATGTTTCAAGACGAAAGGAACAATAATGAAGCAACCGATTCGATCTCGAACAATAACCCACTAAAACAAACGATTATTGTACGTACTCATATTAATTACGTCGATTCTACTGCATTCAGTAACACTTTCGATACAGTAAACGATACTCGGCAGTACACTTGAGTAACGCGTTAAAAAAAATAAAACTATTCTTTTGTCAGATTATTAATTTACTCTGATGATGGATGAAGGTGTTTTGAATGTATTGATCGTGGTGACCTGGGACTCAAGTTAGTAAAATACAATATACAGTCGATAATAAAATTTCTCAATTGAATACAAAATTATGAATATCAGTGGTCTGGTGGGTGCGACCCGAGAGGTCTACACGACTAACTTTCCAGTGGAAAAATACCATATGTTTTGTTGTTTTAATTATTATTATTAAAATTATTATAAAAAACGATTTCAAATCTTGAACCCTTATACCCCAAGGGTGTCGGGTTATCATTTTATTCTTGTTTTATAAACTTCTTCCATTCATTTCTGTCTCTTGTCAATGTCTGCTTCGCTCCATTTTTTATTTCTTCCTTGTAAAATCTTTCCTATCATGTCGTTCCAGGTTTTTTTAGGTCTTCCTCCTTTTTTCTTGTTTTGTGTTTTTGATTCATAGATTTGTTTAACAGGTCTATTGTTTGGCATTATCTCTATGTGTCCCCACCATCCCAATTGTTTTTGTTCTATGAATGAAATAATATCTTCTATGACTAGTTCTTCTCTTATTCGTGTATTTCTTATTTTATCTCTCATTGTCACTCTTGAATTAGTCTCAGATATTTCATTTCTGTTGCTTGTATTCTACTTTTGGTTTTTTTGTTGTTAATATCCAAGATTCTCATGCTTATGTTTACCAAATTGTTTATAGAAAATTATAATTGTCATTAACAATATTCTGTTTATCAGTCAACCGTATTCTTTCAAACTTTTTCTTATCATTTCATAAGCGGAAGCTATTTTCAATTTTTTTTATTATGATTAATAATCATTTGTTAATAAAAATATTCAATTGTTATAAACAATACTTGATTATTACTAACAATAATTTTTCACTGTTATAGCGTCTTCAATGCTATTCTCTCAATACTGACACAAGTTTAAAATTCTCCAATTCCTATTTTTGTTTTCTAAAACTATATCTTTTTATGAAATATTGTCATCATATTTTTCATACAAATATTCTCAACGTGCAATAATCATATTATTCAAAAGATCTTAAAATTCTGTATTAAAAATAGTATCATTTATAAATTGCAAAATTCAGGTATTTTACCATTTTTTTAAGTTTTTTAATTCTCCATCAAAAACAGGTCGACCGATTTTGCTGAAAATCTAATCAGTTCTGAGTTGCGTAATTATACGTCGAATGCATTTGGTCCCACGTCGAAATCATTGTTTGTTCTCGAGATAATCGAGACGAAAAATAATTCCGAACGCACATTCAAACATACGCACATTCAAACATACGCACATTCAAACATACGTACATACGTGCATACACACACACACACACACAGACAGACATCCACTTAAAAATTATTGTATTCGATTTTGGGGACCTTGAAACGTGGAGATATGTCAAAATTCGGGATTCGCAAAATCGAACCCATTACTATAACTTCCCACTGGGAAGTTAAAAAGACATTTTTATTATCACAAGTATTTGAGGTGGGACAAATTTGGATATATCGTATGAATGCGCTATAATGAAAAACCAACTGAACAGGTAGTCTACACCGAATATTTCACACGGAATCAAAACCTTTGATTTGGGTGGTTTCGCACAAAATTCGCAGGTGTTGGAGGTTATTACATACGCAGAAATAACTACCTGATGGTGGCGAACAACATCCGCCTCGACAACCTCTATCTAATAATTTAAAAAAATTGCCATTTTGCGACGTAATAATCTTTTTATTGAAAAATTAACATTCCATTTTACCACGTACAATGTTTGTGTAAATGACTTTTTCCAGTACGTAGTAGTTTCATGTTTAAATACTTTATGCAAAAAGTTATCATCGACATTACAGTTCTAGTGGTACAATAAAGCAAGAGCTATTTTATTATCAAAACAAAACAATCTAACTACGCTTCTCCAATAACTTGGTAGAATTCAATGCAAACAAAACACAAGAATGATGTCTTCTCTAGAAAAGCCGATCTCACTGTGCCTAACATAACTTTGTCAGGAGTAACCATACCACTGAAGTCATCCATATCGATGCTTGGTATTACTATCAGCAATAACCTTTCCTGAGAAAATCACGTGAGGTCCATTGCCAAAAGTGCATCCCAAAAACTTGGTTTTTTGTTTCGTGCCAAGAGCTATTTCACCTCCAGTCAGCTGCTTATGATCTATAAGGCACAGATCCGACCTGTACTGGTGTACTGTTCCCATATTTGGAGTGCAGCACCTAAACATATCCTGAAGCTACTGGATTCTGTCCAAAAAAGGGCAATTAGTCTCGTCGGTGATGCCTCGCTTACAAACTCGCTCACTTGTTTGGAACACCGTAGAAAAGTTGGCGATTTGTCTCTATTTTATAGATATTTTCATGGGCGATGCTCTTCTGAAATAACAACAATCGTTCCTCCTTTGGCAGTCTCTTCGAGATTAACCCGTCAAGTTCAGTCTTCACACCCCTTCGTGGCCACTTTGGAGACCTGCAGAACATCACTTTCCAAAGACTCATTCATCCAACGAATTGCGAGGCTTTGGAACTCATTGCCTAGGGAGGTGTTCCCCGAGGCATACAACCTCCAGAAATTTTAGAAGAACACCAACTCCTACCTTCTTTCCCTTGGTTCCCACGATGTTCTCTGAACATTACAGGATATCCCTTTTCGTGGGAACCAGAACATAAAAAAAAAAAAGTTGATTTACATTTTTGTAAAATGTCCCTCATGGCATCGCTTTTCGAATAGCGATTATTTTACATGGACAATAGCGATAGTGATTTCAGTTTTGTCACTATAAAAAATGGACTGTTTACCCAAAGGCATTCTTACAATTTTAGACATTGTATTGATGTTGGTTTTGTCACTATAAAAATGGACTGTTTACCCAAAGGTTTTCTTAAAATCTTGGACATTGTGGAGTTAGTTGATTTACATTTTTGTAAAATGTCCTTCATGGCATCACTTTTCTAGTAGAGAGCATTTTATTCCTATTTGTATCCTTTTGAATTGGTCTTGTCACTATGAAAATGGACTGTTTACCCAAAGGCATTCTTACAATTTTAGACATTGTATTGATGTCAGTGTTGTCACTATGAAAATGTACTGTTTACACAAAAGGTATTCTTACAATCTTGTATTTAGTAATATAAATATTTAAATAGTACACTTTTTTTTTAAATTCTTCATGAGGGTATTAATAAAGGTAAATAGTGTTGCGTGGAGACTCGAAAGCAGTGTCGCCACTTCGCGGATGAAACTATCGGATGTTGAAATTTTTTTTGTGGGGACTTGAATGCTCAATAGACGGCGGAATCGTTCGGGTACTAATTTCGAGTCAGTTAGACATAAAACGAAGTTACTGGTAATACCAACTGTTCCTTCTTATTGAAATTAATTGAACGTCTTGTACTATGGTTAACAAAAAACAACAACCGTAAGCCAATATGTCGTGAGGTGGATCGGCGAACCGTGAAGTCGAACAGAAGGAAATTTTGGATTCCCGATATTCGGTGTGATAGAAGAAAGGCTCGTGCCCTACAAGGAATAATTAAGACCGTTCTTCGGATAGTAGAGAGTCCGGAAATCGCGAGTTTATATCTCTCTCGTGCGCTTCATTTTAATCGTTTTGTTTATTAGTCGGCGACGCGTGCCAGAGGCCGAAATTTTCAAATTCTGCCGGAAGTCATTTTTCTACGAGCAAAGAAACTGTCTCGACATCAATTTACATTAATTTGTTTTACATCAGTGATGGCCATTATAGAATCATTCTCGCATTCCTTTGATGAGCATTAAACAATTAAATGATCTCTCGGATATTTAACTGCCTAAACTCGATCTCGATATTCCACATTTACAGTATGGCTATTAATTTATAGTGCTGAAACTTTTAAACAAGTATTTATTGCAACTCTTCTAGTCGTAAAAAACCTAAAAATCTATTGATACTCCTATTTGCACGACCCGATAAATGAAAATAACATTTGTCGCTATACCAGATGTTACAGATGAAACTGTCTTCTTCTTCTTTCTTTTTAATTAGGCTTAAAGCCTGTTTATCTTCATCCGCCAGCCTTATATATTGTCGCTCCACCGCTTTTGCGGGCGACCCACACTCCTGTGTCCTATAGGTGACTTGTCTCTTGCGATTTTTACGACTCTCTGATCCCCCATGGGGTCAATGTGCGCGCTCCATTCCTTTTTCTTGTTTTGGGTCCATTCGTCGATGTTCTCTACCCCACATCTGGTTCTTATGTCATTATGGGCCTAATAACGGTTTTATAGATCTTGCTTTTGACGTGGGTGTTAATGTTTTTGTTTTTCCAAATAGAATAGTTCAAACAACCTGTTGCATCTTAACGGTGTTATTGATGTTGTGTAGCTGTTTGGTTAAACTGGTGGAGGAGTTTTTGGACCAAATCTATGAAGCAAATGTATGCAGGCTGGTTGTATTCTATTGATTTTTCCGCTATTTGCCTCAACACAAAGACGGCATCTGTCCACGATCTTCTATGTCTAATTCCTTGTTGTTCTTCCTCTAAATTTGTGGACTTGTTACATAGGTTGGTAATGATTTTAGTTGTTATTTTTAATGTAGTGTTTAGTAAATTTATGCCTTTGTAATTTGAAGGTACTGTTACAAATCCGGTCCTGACAGCAACCGAAAGGTCGACGGCGTCGAGGGACCATGTTCGACCGCTCTCCTTTGTAACCGCCGACAGAGACTAGGAAAGTAGCGCAATGTCTCGAATCCGCGTCGAATAATGGGGAAACGGGTAGAAAGATCTGGAATATAAAAGGGAAAACGATTATAACGATTATTAGTATTAGCTTAGGTGTTTACGAATTATTAAATGTAAATAGTTATATAGAGTTGTATTGCTAAGTGAATATCTAAGTGGTTAGTGAAAATAGAATTTATTTTCTTGAAATAAACATTGTTTTGCTATTGGATCGAGATTTTTAATCGCCGAACCCAAGATAGAACGAAAAATTGTAACAGTACTTTTTTTATCTCATTTTTTAAACATGAGAATAGTCGTGCTACTTCGCCACTCTTTCAGGACTCTTTGGTAAAATAGAATTTTCAGATGAAACTGTGAATGTTGTTTTTTTTTGTTTGCGTCATCGTCGTAAATCTTTAGAAAGATTTCCTCCTTTCTTTGGAGAGGGGATGTTGTCACGTGCCTATTATTTTCTTCTCCTATCTGCCGTTTCATTATTATAATAGTCTGCATTTGGGTTCGTTGTATGTAGTGTTGCCTATGTACTAGTGATAGAATTCGATTATTGATAGCTGTGACATTTTTGTCTCTCTTATTGGACTTCGCCTTGATTATTGGCCTCGATTGTAGTGTTTTGTTAGATATATTATTGTTGGTTTGCTTGGGCTAGCAACTGATGCGAACGAGCGCGTTTATGAACTAGGGACTTATACATGGAAAGGTTGGCTGACGCGTGTCCCGGGACATTTTTCTTGATGTCCGGTCTGAGAGCGAGGAGGATTGATGATTGGTTTGGTGGCAGTGGTGGAAGTCGGTTGAGAGTTTTTGGAACGGTTGAATATTAACACGGGAGCGGAACTTCTACGGTTTCTTCTTCCATATCTGGCTGAATTTGGGGCCATCTTTATTGGATTAGGAAGATAAACCATTTAATTCTTAACTTGACCATTCTGTCGTGCCTATGTGGTGAATATTTTTGGATATTGGTGTCGAGTTAAGATCACCACTTGTGGGATTTGATGAAGTGAAGCCATCGTGAAGTACCACGTGCCGTTCCATCCACATCGACGATAAATTTCAGCGTTATAAAGACTTGCCTGGTAATTTTAGCAGAAATTATTGATAATACTATTTGGTTTTTCGGTTCTTGGATCATCGATGTTACCGTGACGTCTCAGTGAGGTTTTCAATTGGTTACATGGTATGGAATTTAATTTTATCAACTTATCAGTTATGTGCTTGATCTAAGTGTTTTCAATAATTTAAAAGTAACAAGTTATTCTCATTTAATTTGTACTTTAATTTGTAAATTATTTTTCGTTAAATTTGTACCGGCTCCAAAGTGAATCTGAATTTATATATCACTGAATATAATTTATGTGGATATTGTAAGGGTTTTAAAATATTATTTTTGTAGCAAGTCCATTTATTTGGTTTTTCCTTTTTTTTGTTGTGTTAATCTTTTGCTATCAGGAATTTTATATAAAACCAATTATTTTCGAAATTTTAAATATTATGAACATTTTCTTGTTGTTGTTTTTTTTTTGTTATTTTAATTCTCTTTTGTACCTCATTAGGTTTTTATTACTGTCTGGAAGATTGTTATAATTAATTTAAATATTATTTTAAGAAAGTGTATTAAATTCGTTTAAACCACTTTACGAAAATACAGAATTTATTGTAAAAAATCAGAACATCATTTTTACTTAATTAATATATTGCAGTAATTGTAAATATAGTTTTATTTATCTAGTTCACCATAATTGTTTGTTGTTTTTCGCGTGGCTCTGCTGGTGCCTACAAGACCTAGGGGTTTCCGGCTTGTACCGTTTTAAGTCGGTGGCGCGGCTCACTTTTAGATTTTTTTTTTCTACCCTCTACGGCTGAGCTCGGGCATAATTTGCCAGTAGAGAGACCACTAGCAGAGTACTCTTTAGAGAACCAAAAAAAGACGTGGCAAATTTTGTGAATTTGTGAATACAAAGTAAGGATTCATTCTCAATTGTTAGATCGTCTGAATAACGTATGAATGGTTTCAATATCTTTTGAAAAGTCCTCCTGTTCAAATTCAATTTTAAAGCGTTGACTGTGACGTCCATAATTTGATTTAATAATTGTTCATGATTTTCGTTGAAATCCACCTTTTCCTTATTGTAGCACACTCTCAGCTCTTTTAAATTTGGTTATAATGTTCAGTATAATATAACAGTATTACTTGGTGCCGTCTCCAGACGACTTGTTGGTTTTTAGCTTGCTAACTGCTGCCATCACTTCTCTCAGTATGGGAGGTTCTTTTTCGTTTTATTTTATAATTTGCGTGTGACTTTCTGAGTTTCCAGTGTCTTCCATTAATTTCTCGCAATAGTATTTCCATCGCTCCTTTGCATGTGTCTGTTATTTGTTTACCATCTTCCGATCTTATTGCCCAGTACTTTGAGTTGAACGTATTTACGAATTTGCAAACACACCAGTATATCTAACCAAAATCAAACGTGAATGTTGATATCAAATAACACTGTTAATTGTTGGAAGCTTAAGCACAAGGTCGACGTATTTCACCACTTTTTTAGAAAGTGATTTAGGGTGAGTACTTTTCGTGAATCAGAATTGAAGTTTACAAACACCTACGAATCAAGTTATTTTGATGCTTGTAGCTTTGGAAAATTTACTGTTTATTAAAAAAAAAAACCTGAAGAAGATCCATACTAATTAACGAATAAGTTATCGCAATATTCTTACAGTAAAACACATAATAACAGTAACGGTAGCAAGACTGTCAATATATCAACTTGACTAGTTAAAAACTAAAAACAATGCGGTGTATTCACCTGCACCTTTTTAATAACTACAATAAAATTCACCCTCTGTAGAATGTTTACGATACGTCAGTTGGTCATAGTGTTTTTATAATATATCAACGATTATTCCTTTTAAAAGTCACCTGTTGCCTCGGTTCCTCGGTTCCTCATTATCACTAATAGGCCCAGAACAAGAATCATGTGCGTCTCGAGGCAATTTTTCAAAATTATTTTTATCTTCGGCTATATTACTGACATTTTTTTTAAATATATTGATTTTCTTCGTTGTCCAATTATTGAAAAGAGGAAAATAATTGCTCTGTTAAAAATTTCGAAAGAAAATTTCTCAGGCATGTATTACTCTTCGAATTTAGGAAAAGGTGGACACTCTTTCACAAAAAATAACTGCGTAGGAGTAGCTAAAAATAATTTTTACGTGCAATTTTATCCCAACTAACTATTCTTATAAACATACTAGCTGACCCGGCAAACGTTATTTTGCCATATAAATAATTTCCTAGTAATTTCTAGTGTAGACAAAAAATAGCTTACTTATTGTAAGTATGTATGTATGTTAGAATGTGTATAATGTATGTATGTAAGAATGTGGTATATGCGTGAAATAAGCATGGAGCGCTGTGAACGATGAGGGAATACAAAAAATATAAAAATAACAAAAGGCAAAGACTATTTTTAAGTTATTATAATTTATTCCTTAAAATTATATATCATTAATTAAACAATTACGACAGTAACACTATTAAACAATATCAATCTCTTAATGCTGTAGCGTGAACAATATTTTTTGTTAGTCCATCTTTAGCTAACACAAACAAACTGGATGGTTTACCCACTCGAGAGAATGCCACGTATAATTGTCCGTGTGAAAAACATGGTGTTCTCAAATCTATCAATCTTTTTTTAACTAATCGTGCAAAATACACTCAAAATTGATAATTTAATTATTATTGATAAAATAGGAATGATTAAAAGTTAATATGAGAGTTACACTGAGATAGCAAAATAATAATTGTCAACGTTACTACTACACTTGATGCATAAACAATAATGATGGCCGACAACTGTGTAGGGAGTGAGAAAGAAAGGAGACCGGCTTCGTTCTCATCCCTACTCCGTGCTGTTTACTGGGTCAGAAGTGACACCTGTAGACATCTGGCGGGGATAACTAATTAAATGACGATTGATCAGTTTTCGACCGAAGAGGAAAAATGATTAAATTACTAAAATGGCTATTAAAAAATAAGGGTTGATCGTAGAAGGGTGAAAATTGAGGATTGTATGTATTTTTGTATGTTGTATCATAAAAAAATAGAAATTAAAAATTTTGTCTAAAAAATAAAAATAAAAATTTAGGGGTGGACTACCCCTAACATTTAGGGGGATGAAAAATAGATGTTGGCCGATTCTCATAGATACCGGATAAGCACAAAAAATTTCATCAAAATCGGTCAAGCCGTTTCGGAGGAGTATGGTAACTAACATTGTGACACGAGAATTTTATATATTAGATTAATTGTGGCTTGCAGATGTTGCGAAGGATTTCAAGGGCAACGGACGATTGCGCGCAGTGGTCAGAAAATTTGTCAGGTAGTAGAGAATGAATAGGACAATTGCGCGCGGATTAAACTTGTTAGTCCCCGATCTGTTTCTTCATGGAAATAAAAACTAAATAAAACAATGTATATTCCTTATTTAAGGCAGTAAAAGTAAAAAAATTGATACTAAACTAAACTGCGCAGGTGTCGGTCGTCAATTCAATTTTAGAAATGATAGATTCGACTGTTAATCTAACCCAGGGGTCTCCAAACTTTCCAGCCCTAGGGCCATACTGATTACTCCAGTAAGTTCCGAGGGCCAAAACCATATTATCATTGTTGCCGGTGGTAAAAAGTGAAATAGTCCACCGATGAAAAAAAAAGTCCGAAAAAGTACGCAACGTTTAAAAAAGGCTGCAAATCGGACTAAAGTCCGCAAAACGGCAACACTGCATATTATTAATTTTCCTGTCATTATCTCTAATTTCTAATTGATACTGTTTCAATCACAACTACGAAGTAAATGTTTTTCACATTTTAAAACATGTGAAATATTCAGCCACACCAATGAGACTGAGTTTCCTATCGATTTTGCAATCGAAACTTTGAGTGCTTTGAAAATAAATTTTGATACTCGTTTCTCGGACTTTGATGCCATTGCGAATCAAATTAAGATTTTTCAGAATTCTTTTGATACTGACATTGAAACCCTAGCCCCGGAACTTCAAATGGAAATGATTGATCTACAGTGCAGTGATATAATTAAGAACAAATATCAAAAGTCATCTTTGTTGGAATTTTATAAGAGTCTTCCACTGACACAATTTGATAATTTGCATAAAATTGCTCGTGGGCTGTTTTCTGTTTTTGGTACTACTTATTTGTGTGAGAAGACCTTCTCCAAAATGAAGTACACAAAAAATGTTTACAGATCTAAATTAACTGATGAGCATCTTAAATCTCCTTTAATAATTGGTACAAGTAAAATTAGTCCACAACTACAAACTATTGCCAGTAGAAAATCTCAATTACATAAATCTCATTAGTATTTCATATGTCATTATGCTTGTTATAAGTTATGTTTTTATTTAAAATGTTAGTTGGATTCGTTTCAATAATTTGTTAGTTATTATATACTGAAGTTAAAATTTCTGCATATTATACATGTCTTTACTCATTACAATTCTGTGTTTCTTTATCCAACTTATCACAAAAACAATAACAATAAGCCTACAACAATGTTATGAGTAGTTAGCCCATGACCATATCAATGTAGATGTCATATTAATAATTATTCAACATAAAATTAGAATACTTCAGTAAACTAAATTTAATTTGCTATAAAAAATATGTTCTCTAAAAGGAGTTTTCAAGTATGCTAGCTCTCCGCGGGCCGGACAAAATCTGTCCGCGGGCCGGATGTGGCCCTCGGGCCGTAGTTTGGAGACCCCTGATCTAACCTAACACAAACAGTACCTTTTTTAACCAATTGATACATTTGTTTATTAAAGGCAGAATTTGTACTTAATATCTTGTCTGCGTGCAACTTCTTCTAACTTTATGAATAGCAAGAAAGTGTCAAAAAAGGCACGTCTGGCTGTGCATGGAGGTGTGCTGGTTCCTACACTTATGTATGGTAGTAAATGTTTGTTTTGGCAGAAGAAGCATGAAAATAGGAATAATGCTGCGGAGATGAGTAGTCTGAGAAGTATAGCCGGATTGACTCGGTTGGATAAGGTAAAGAATAGTGAGATAAGAGAACGCTGTGCTGTAAAAAAGATGTGGTTTCAAAGATAGATAAAGGAATAAAGATTGACGAAACAAATTTATAAGGCGAGTGTGAATGGACAAGTCGGTAGAGGTCGACCTCGGCGAACTTATCTCGATCAGATCATTGTTTTGAAGAGAGGCCAGGTCAAGAGTACCAACAACCGACGAGCATGTATTAGAGCACTGATGAAAATAGAGGAAGCAAAAGATGTGTGTAAGAACTGTAGCAAGTGGAAGGAAGCGGTCTCTGCCTACCCCCGTAGGAAAGAGGCATGACTTTATGTATGTATGTATGTTTCTAACTGGTAAAGGTTGAATTGACCCGATTTCAACGAATCCTTTGCCATTAAAATCCCGTTTTTTATTACTCTGTTAAAAATCCATAGTTTATTTCCCAGACAACTTTTTTTTCTAGTTTGGATTAAGTAAAGTAGTTAAGGATGTTGTAGGGGGTATTCTATGCTTAAACATAGACCATCAGCAAGGTAATTAACATTTTTTTTTCTGAAAATAGTGGCAAAAAGGGTAGACCTATCGTGTAGGCCGCGGACGGCTTTTTCTCTTTCAAAAACTATTACTTTCGTTTTGCTTACATTTATTTTCATCATCATGCATAACATTAACCATCGCCTGCAACTTCTCTTCAGATGACGCTAATATGACTTGATCATCGGCGTAAAGAAGGCATTTGACGATCAAATCATTCATTTTCAATCCATACGCAGTCTCTTTCAAATATTTTAAACAATCGTCTATGTATAAGTCAAACAGCCATGGCGAAGCCACACATCCCTGTCTCACACCTTTTCGATGTTAAACCAGTCCGTGCAAGCTCCGTTTATCCTGACACAAGCAGTGGAATCGTCGTAAAGTGATTTCAGTGCCTGCTTCAGGATTCTATAGTCAAAATATTTCCAATTAGTAATGAAACACCCTGTATATAGTTTTGTTACCATAGAACTTCCTTAAAAACATTTTTCAATGAAAGATAATACCAGCAATAGTTAAAAGATCAATTCATCATTGTTTACAAACACGGCAATTCCGAAAAATCAAAACAAAATCTTCCCAGCTTGTTTGCGTGGCCACAAACCGATGGCCAGATTGGGGGGGGACCGCGCGCGGTGGGTGTTGCGTGGTCCATAGTCAATGCGGCGCAGATGTTGAGCGGCCAGAGGACGATGTTCGTACGTAATATTGTTTTAATGGCATTCGATGCGCGACAAAGAGGGACGGACGATCGCAAGGTGTACGCGGCATTCGTGAGTAAGAAGTAGAGTAGGTACCTTACGCGATGTGTATCTCCATCTCGTGTTCGTACTACCTGTACCTGCCTTATATCCTGTCTGCCACCTGCTTGGTATCGGTAATTATTGTTGGCCGCTACGTTTCCTATTCATTCGCTCACCTTTGACACTCCAACTCTCCTATCAAGTTCAAAGCGCTCTTCGTAAGTTGATAGAATGTTTCCGAAATGTTCTGTAACTGTCGTAACGCGCACTTTTGCTTGTTGCTAGTTATAGGGGTTGTCTTATTGAGTGATAACCCGATAGGCCTACCCCGGCTAGTCACAATTGGGACACGGGGGTGGTTCGAGATGTAAGAACTACAAAAAAAAAGGATTTTTACCCTACTCCGGAAGCTTTCAGGGGAAGTTCCTCCCCTAAAAAAAATTAACCAAATAAAGACGATGGAAACTAAGTGACAAAATGGTACCCTGTGTAAAGCACAAATAAAAATTTATTATCGTCAATAAATTACACAAAAATTTGATTTTGTTTATACGCCATTGGATCTTTTAATGGCTCTTTTATTTATAGAAAAATATGTGCAGGGCCTTTGATAATGTCAGGCACGATTTATTATTGCGATATTTGGAGGACTTAGACCTGGACGACAAATTAGAATAATTCGCAACGTCTACTGGAACCAAATCGCCGAAGTACGTCTGCCATGTGGAATTGAAACAGAAGAATTTCCAATTAAAAAAGGAATAAGACAAGGATGCATTTTATCACCAATGCTGTTCAATCTGTACGTGGAAAAAGCCTTTCAGGAAGCACTTGCGACAAGCACATTAGTAATTACAGTTAACGGCATCCCTGTCAACAATATCAGATACGCTGATGATACTGTGATCTTAGCTGACACAGCAGATGATTTACAATCGCCGTAAATGATGCAAGCAATGCGTTGGGTCTAAAAATAAATGCCGCTAAGACCAAGTTTATGACAATTTCAAAGAACGTCCTGCCAAATTGCAGATTAACCATCAATGGTATTAACCACATAGAACAAGTACGGAAATTTAAATACCTAGGCTGCTACTTAAATGATAAGTGGAACCCGGAGGTGGAGATTAGGTGCCGCATAGAACAAGCGAGAGCCGCATTCTTACGTCTACGTAAGTTTTTAGTTGACCACCGACTAGACATTAAATTAAGACTCAAGATGACCAAATATTATGTGTGCTCTGTTCATCTATATGGCATGGAGCGTGGACTCTTAAGGCTTCGTCAATTAACAAGCTTGAAGCATTTGAAATGTGGACCATTCGTCGAATGCTTAAAATATCATGGGTTGAGAGAGTCGAAAACGAAGAAGTCATTAGAAGAGCAAAACTGGAAGACAGAGAACTATATATATATATATATATATATATATATATATATATATAATATGAAGGACTCCTCCGTAGTAACGACTGCATGGCACTTTAAGAAGAAGAATGTGCAGGGTAATCATTGTATTTTGACACCTACTTAGAGCTAATTTTAATAATCAAGTCACTGTTGCGGAAATTATGATAAACGCTTTTAGAACAGTGACATTAAATTTCTCGTCTGTAATTTTATTCGTTTGTTAAGTATTATTTTTTACTTTGGAGCGTGTTTTTTAGTTTTTTTAAACTATAATTTATTGTACTGTTTTAAATTAACGAGCCCGAGACTAAGTATCGTAACAAAATGATTGCCCCCTTCATTTACAAATAATGACGAGAATAGGAATAAATTTTGAATCCGTTAAATTCTAATTATTCGCATCTCTCTTTTAATCTCCGTAGTCACGAAAAGGAGTTTAAATTGACCGAGGCGTATTAAAAAATTGTTAGTGACATCTGGGAGCGCTAGAAAATAATAGAGATATATGTATATATATATAAAAAAAATAAGATACACGAGAAGTAAAAATCGGAGGGAGCTTTGTTAACAGGTTCGAGGGTAACGTCGCAGATACAAAAAGACGCTTTTCAACCACCTGCCCTTGCGGCGTGGACGCGTAGAGGTACGATGCACCCGAGACAACGGCATATGCTTCTAGTTTCTTCACCTCTCGTCTTCTTCACTCGAAAAGTCGTAGAACTAGCTCTACAAAAAATACACATTATGTGTGTGTGTGTGTGTGTGTGTGTATATATATATAGGGGTACAAAACGACTTTGACAACGGAGCACCTGGAACTGAGGAACACTAAAATTATTCAAATGGGTTACTTCTTTTTTATTTGCACCTTTTGAATTATTAAATCGTTTTAAATTTTTGGCGAATAATTGGAATTTTTAATCGCCGGCTGACGAAACGCCCCTAATCACTTCCTTACGATAACCGAATTGTGGTGTTTTTACTTTCGATACGTTCTTATATTTTTACTTGGTCGTACCGGCGAGAAATCAAAATTATTGAATCGAATAGACAAACCAGTAACAATTGTTGATTATATACTCGTGGAAATAATCTAAAGAACGAGAAGAGTCCTGGGGAAAGAATCCTTTTAAAACCAAAAACTTCGCGACACAGCGAAAGAACGGTTTCTGGAATTATTATAGTAACATCGCACGTCTCCAATTTTCGTCCGCGGCTTTAAATCATCCGCTAATATGTCGAGCGTTTGATGCTTCCAAAAAAATCATACATCGCTTCGGGTCAAATAATGGCTCCAGCGGCGTAGATTTGTAGATTGTAGGAGGGGTCGTGAAGGCTATGCAGCCTCTCAAGCACCTCGACCTATCAGATCTTTTGTGCATAACCCTTATTCTATTCGAGGCCCGGGAGGGCTTCTAAAACTTCGTACAAAGTTTATCAATTTCCTGGGGGCTAAGTTCCTGACATCGTAGGCCTTTAGAAAGGCCCCTTTCAGAAACAAACTTGAGCCTCTTGCAGAAAAGCGCTAGGCATTCGCAAAGCAAATGTTCTGCAGTTTCATCGAAGTTCTCACAGTAGCGGCAACTATCACTCTCTGTTTTGCCCATCTTTTTCAGGTGATACCTCAGAGGGCAGTGTCCAGTGAGAAGTCCCGTCACCAGTTTCAAGTCTTTCTTGTCCAACTCGAGAAGCTGTTTAGCTTTTCTTGGCGAAAGGCTTACTAGCCTTTTCGCTTGTCATTGTCCTAGCAGAGAGATTTCATTTCATCTGTTTCCCAGCGTCGAACCCTCGCTTTGGAGAGACCACAGAAGGGTTCTGGTCCGGAAAATTGTGTATTTTGCCCCTTCCTTGACAAGGCAGTCTGCTTCCTCAATGCCTTTAACTCACTTATGACCTGGAACCCAACATCAGAGTAACCTGATTGTTTGCTGCCAGTTGTCTCAGGGATTGTTTACAGTCCCAAGTCAGCTTAGACTCACACGTGTATGACTTCCGAGCTTTTAGTGCTACTTGGCTATCTAATAAAATATAGATTTCTGCCCTTAGGGTGTGTTTCTTTCGATGCACTCCTGGGCACATATCTCTATGGCATGTAATTCTGCTTGAATGATTGTTGGGGTGTTACCAAGGGGATTTTAGAGCCTAAAATTCGGCACTGTTACGCCCACTCCAACCCTTTTATCCATCTTGGATCCATCAGTGTACCACACTAAATCCCTTCCTTGTTAAGGTCCGTTCTCTGTGCAAACTTGGTGGTTGTTTATGACCTCTTCAAACTGCATTTCGAAATCGTACCTAACTGGCATAATCGAATAGACAAACCAGTAACAATTGTTGATTATATACTCGTGGAAATAATCTAAAGAACGAAAAGAGTCCTGGGGAAGACGGCATTCCCAACGAACTCCCAAAATATGGTGGCGAAAGCCTGAAACAACAACGCACAAAGTTAATCCAGAAAATTCTATTTTACCAAAGAATCCCGCAAGAGTGGCGAAGTAGCCACAAATTTATAGGAAGAACAACAAAGATTTAGACATGGAAGATCGTGGACAGATGCCGTCTTTGTGTTGAAGCTAATAGCGGAAAAATCAATAGAATACAACAAGCCTGCATACATTTGTTTCATAGATTTGGTGAAGGCGTCTGATATGGTTAAGCTACATGACGTCATACATCTCTACAATAGAAAAATCCCTTATAACCTAATAAAAACAATAGAGAATATATACAAGGATAATCAAATCCGAGCGAAGATAAACGTAGAACTTACCGAACCCATACCAGCTGGAAAAGGTATTCGCCAGGGGTACTCGCTGAGCCCATTCCTATTTAACGTTATAATGGATGAGACAATAAAAAAAAATTCATACCATGAAAGGCTACAAAATGGGAGATTAAACGGTACACATCCTGTGTCAAGCAAACGATGCCGCATTAATAGCAGAAAACGAAGATGATCTCCAAAACAACGTTAAGATGCAAACTTGAAGTACATAGAGAGGTCATAAAACAGGACATGAACTTTAAATATTTGGGTATAGAACTGTCCAGCCATGGTGACGTTGAAGCGGAAGTAAGAGAACAAACGACACAAGGGCGACGAGAGTGGCAGGTTGTTTGAACGAATCTATTTGGAAAAACAAAAACATTAACACCCAGGTGAAAAGCAAGATCTATAAAACCGATAGTAGGCCCATAATGACATACACTGCGGAAACTAGGCCAGAAACTCAAAAAACAAGGAGACTCATGGAAACAACGGAGATGAGAATACTGAGACGAATTAATGGCAGAACTTTATGGGACAGAGAGAAGATCGAAGACATAAGAACCAGATGTGGGGTAGAGAACATCAACGAATGGACCCAAAACAGGAAAAAGGAATGGAGCAAGCACATTGACTGCAATAGACAAATCACCTATAGGACACAGGAGTGTGGGTCGCCCGCGAAAGCGGTGGAGCGACAATATATAAGGCTGTCGGATGAAGATAAACAGGCTTTAAGCCTAATTAAAAAGAAAGAAGAAGTCATTCCATTCTGGACTATAAACGTTTAACCAAATTGATTTTTGCGGTTGACAAATTAAATATGTTATTAAATTTAATCAAACCGCGACCTATTTCTTTAACAAAAATGTAGAAAAACTTGAAAATGTGTGTTCTCGTTTATTTATAACATCTCTCCATCTTCTTTGCATGGATAGAATCAAGTTACTTATTTCTTGTTGAGATCCATGCTCCTTGCAAAGCCTCGATTACTTTTGTTGGGTTCATGCCACTTCTCAAAACTCTTCATCGAAGCATGTCTCATCTCATCTAAGTGGTCTGCTCGATCTTGAGTGAACTTATGAGGGTACTGGGAGAAACTTGTGATTCGTGGGTTTGCAACGGCTGAATTTGTAACTCATGATAGAGTTTCTTCTTGCAGCTAATTGCCAACAACGATGTTTCATTATGGGTTATTATTGAATTTGGACGCGTTCCGCTTTCAATTGTTTAGTTCAAGTCAGTGACACTCACACACATATACGGAATAGCTTGGCCGTGTATGTGAATTGTCAAAAGCTGTCAGTTATAGTTATTTACGTTAAAAGTTTTTCTGTTTTTGCTAGTACTTTTATTCCAGTCGAACTTCCTAATTGGATTAATTAAATAGTTGTAGATCTCGTGCGGCCTGTATATCTTTCAGATAAAAATCCACTTTCTACATAACGGGCATTTACTCTTCTAGATGTGCTTAATGCTTGCACTGCATTTGTTTGTCGAGCGTTAATTTATAGCATGCCAATAACCCTTAGCATTTGTTTGCTTTTTAAATGGTGTTTTTCCGTGATTGATATTAAAAATTCATGTGATTTACTCCGAACACAAATGCACTGTTTCAGTGACTGAAACGGATAAAATATGATACACAAGAAAAAACAAAATGTGTCGTAATGACACCGCTGCAGATTAAATCGTTTAAACTAGACGCGTCAATAGTAATAATTAAATTGACAGCGTCGGTGGGGCGATATTGGATTAGGGCTTCGGAAATACATTTCTGCCCTATTAGAGAGCAATTATCATTAAAAAGTCGAAAAAAAACCATCGGCGTTAGAGGTGCAGTGGAATGCATGAGTAATTTCGGGGTAAGAGCTTCGTCACCGATATAATTCGACCATTCTATCGGAATATGCATCAGGTGAGAGGCGAAAGTTCAACTAAACGCAAGCAGCTACAAGTTACACCCCAAAAACACCCCGGATCCAGATGTGAGTGTGACATTGCAGCTGGACATTACCATTACCGGCTTTCAGATAACAACTACATATAAATACGACATTAATATTATTATTAATTATTGTTATTATTACCGCAAAGCAGTATTTTCATCCTAAATTGATTTCATTTACATTATTTTTAACATACAATGTTTAAGGGAGTTTCTTGTGTGGTATACATACAGGATGTTTCAAAAA